>JAJPUD010002718.1:56946-86481 GCA_023553655.1 Myrmecobius fasciatus | reverse complement strand
GGGACCAGTGATGGTCCTGGCTGATGTTCTCTGGATTTTTGTCTAAAGGAACCTCTGGCTCTGGGGTCGTTTCTTTGCCTTGATAAAAGCTGTCTATGGTGAGAGCTCTCTTTTGCTTCTTCATCATATTTTTTTTTTTTAGACAGTGTGGATATCTCTTTAAGGTAGGGAAAAAAAAAAAAGCGGCGGCTGCAAAAAGCTTTGCCCTGGGGCACTTCGGCGAGTTGACTTAAGGTGCTGGGCCGGTGGAGGCTAGGACTAAGTCCGAATTACTCCTTAAACAAGGCAAGTCTGCCAGAACACCTGTCCTCAATCAGGGCAGAGTGTCCCGAGTACCTCAGATAAACTCCAGGTGTTTGGAATTTGGAGTTTGGAGTTTGGAATTTCTTCCAGGATGAGCTGAGCTGAGTCCCACCCTCACTTCCGGCCTGCGCAGTTGTCGTCTATTTATCTCTCTGTCCGAGACCGACTAACCTGATATGAAGTTATCCAGAGAGCTGTGCCCAAATATTTCTGAGTTCGTTGACTTGAAGATCAGTTCGGAGGCTTATTTTATTGTTGATTTGAGAGAAGATCGGAGGAGAGGCAGAAAGTCACCTTTTCACTCCGCCATCTTGGCCCCGCCCCCTCGCGATGTCCCATTCTAAAATTCTTAAGAGAGACCTTGAGGTGTCCTTGTATCACTTTTTTGAACCAATATGTGAGTTCTTGCCCTGTGTGAGCTCTCCATAAAATGGTCTATTTTGGCAAGTGTACATTTGGCATTCGAACAATGTGGCCAGCTCACAGAGCTGTACTCTCTGCACATGCATTGCCAGAGCTAGCTCAGTGTTTGGGAGGCTCCGAAAGAAAGTGTGAGAGAGGAGAGATATTAGACTGCCTACCAAACTTAAGGTCTACAAAGCTATTGAAGTTCAGAAGGGTCAGGACTGAGAAAAGTACCCATGATTTCACATAGAAGAGATCATTGGTAACTTTGGAAAAGTAATTTCAGTTGACAGATGGGGTTAGAAGCCAGATTTTGGAGGATTTAGAAGAGGAAGAAGAGAAAAAGTAGAAATAGCAAATGTAGATGATTTTATTAAGGAACTTAGAAGGATGGGAGGGATATAAGAAGACAGCTAGCCAGGATTGTCAGATGACCATTTTAAGAATAGGAGAGACATGGAAGTCTCAGAGTGACAGAGAAAGAGCCAATAGATAAGGAGACATAAGGATCAGAAAATGAGTTTGAATGTAAGTGAATTTGATCTGTTGGAGAAGGTGAGAAGGGTTGGGATAAAAAATGTCAATAGAGGGTTTGGCTTTGGCAAGAAAAAGGGATTCCTGTTCATCTAAGACTGGATTAAAGAAGAAGAGAGTAGAGGAAGAAGTCTGAATAGCATGAGATAAAGAGGAGGGGAGAACTGGGAACTCTCAGTAAATGGCTATAATTTTTTTGTAAAGTGAGTGGCAAGGTTTTCAGTTTAGATGGCATGGGAAGGATTATAATTGAAAGCTAGAAAGGAGATAATAAAGTCAGGAACATGCAATGTGGGGAGATAGCAACTAATTAGGGAGGAATACAATATTTGCCTCAATATAGTAAGGGCACAGTTGAGATTAGAAAGCACAAATTATGAATTATAAGATGACTTTAAGAAGGCCAGAATGATTTAGTATACACCAGGTTAGCCAGAAAGCCTCAATAGCCTATTGAAAGTCATCAGAGAAAAGCTTAAAACTTAAAAAAAAAACCAAAAAAAAAACTTTTTTCTTAATTGTATTTCATTGTTTCAAAAACAAGATAGTTTTCAACATTCATTTTCGTATGAGATTTTGGTTTACTCCTAGTTTCTGCCATATCATTTTCCAAATTTTCCAGCAATTTTTGTCAATTAGTGAGTTCTTATCTCAGAAGTTGGAGTCCATGGGTTTATCAAACAATAGATTACTATAGTCCTTGACTATTGTGTTTTGTATACCTAATCTATCCACTGATCTACTGCTCTGTTTCTTAACCAGTGCCAAATGGTTTTCATAAGTGCTGTTTTATAAAATAGTTTTAGGTCTGATGCTACTTGACCACTGTCTTGCATTTTTTTTTCATTAACTCTATTCATATTCTTGACCTTTTGTTCTTCCAAATTAATTTTGTTATTGTTTTTTCTAGCTCTATAAAGTAATTTTTGACAGTTTGATTGGTATGACACTGAATAGGTAAATTAATTTAGGTAGAATTGTCATTTTTATTGTATTAGCTCAGTCTACACATGAGCAATTGATATTTTCCCAATTGTTTAGATCTGACTTTATTTGTGTGAAAAATGTTTTGTAAATATGTTTATATAGTTCCTGGCTTTGTCATGGCAGATAGACTCCCAAATATTTTATATTATCTACATTTATTTTAAATGTGATTTCTCTTTCTATCTCTTGATGTTGGGCTTTTTAATGATTTATATGAGTTTTATAAATGTTCAAAATTGGTTTAACATGTAATTGGAGAGAAATGAATATTATATTTTTAAAAATTCATCACAAAGCTCCTTCAACAAACCCCTTGATATTACCTTCCAGTGTTCCACTATTGCTCATATTACTTTGGTCATATGATTATTACATATCAAGGAAATGACTTCATGTGGTCACAAATGATTTTAGAGGTAAGGGGGCTGTTTTCAAAGAGGAAAAAAAAGTTATTTGGATAGAATTTTACAAAGAGAATGTCTGAAAGGATCTTGAGACTATAAGATTATAACAACTGCTTTTTTGTTAAGCAAAAAAAAAGGTGATTTTATTTTATTTTTTCAAAAAAATTAAACCATATCTCTTATGAAATGCTTAAAAATGGGTAAGGGATGGGACTCCATTTCTTCTTCCATACCAGACTTTGATTTCAGGTTTTGAGTTCCTTAGAAACTATTTCAATTGCATTATGCAATTTAATTTTCCCCTAGACTTACCTAAGGTGAATATTACAGTATATCTATTTTACTGGAACATACACATCACTTTGGTGATACATCTGAATATGCATCTCTTAGGCTTCTTACTAACTCCAAGTGTGAGGCCAATAAAACTTTTCAGGGAAAACTAAAATATATTTAACTGATTTCTTCTCTTTCTCATACTACCTTCCCAGTCCCTTAAGTCTTTGTTTCCTTACATTTCAGTTTATCTTAGCTAAGGCTTCATCTTCCAAGATGGTTTTTGGATTAAATTTTCTGGACACACTCCAGCTGTTTCAAAAAATCAAATTTAATATCTAAAGAGGCTAGGAATATAATATGTGCTTTTAAACAAGTTCTCTGGTGTTTATACTGTGCATAGTACAACACCTGACAGATAGTAAGTATATGCTTAATAAATGTTTGTTGACTTGCCTTAATAAATTCTTATTGACCTGTACAATGGTTGTCTCCTTAGAATCAGAGAGACAGCACTATCTAGGCAGATACTGTATAGCACATAATTCATGTCTTTTTGTTTATCACACTTACCTTGCCATCTAAATATCTCTCTCTAATTACTCCCCCTTATCAATTATCCTAACAATATGGAAATTAATATTTGTAGTACATATTGTAAATGCATGACATTTAATCATTTAATTGAGGGAATAGTTCAAAGAGTTTTGGACTTGAAGACTTAGATTCTTCTACCTCTGTCATGGGTTATCTATAAGACTTTGGGCCACCCTGCACCTGTTTCTTCTTCTGCAAAATGAGGGGGTTGTACTAAAGGGTTTTTTTGTTTTGTTTTGTTTTTTGTTTTTTTGGGGTTTTTTTTTTGAGATGCCTTGTAGACAGTTTATATCTCTTTTGAAACTGCATACCTCAGGTTTTTGTCTCAGATTCCAGATGACAGAAATATCTGTAAATACTTTGGAAAGTACCATACAAAGTTTTCAACATATGCTTTTGGAAAACTGATGGATAGTGCTAATTAGAAAAACCAAACACTATATTGCTCCTAAGTATCAGGATAGCTGATGAAGAGATTACACTTTTTCATTAATGCACAGTGAAATAAATGCCCCTTTTTTTATAAAACAGTTTTTTTCCAATTCTTTCTGCAGAAATTAAGTATTTATCTTAAATGCAGCAGGCAGCTAGGGGTGCAGTGGATAGAGTGACAAGCCTGCAATCATCTTCTTGAGTTTAAATCTGGCCTTAGAAAGTTTCTAGTTATGTGACCCTGGGAAAACCCTGTTTTCTAAACCACTCCAATATTTTTGACAGAAAAATCCCCCAAACAGAGTCACAAAGAGTCAAGCACAACTGAAAACAATTATACAACAACTTAAATGCAGCATGATGTAGGAAAAAAAATTGTCGAAGACATGAGTTAAAATACATACACTATTACCTACAATTTGTTTAGGTTAATCCACCCCTTAAGGCTTTATTCTCCTCATCTATAAAATCAAAAGGTTATACTAGGTGATCGCTAAAGTCCCTTCCAATTCTAAATCTATGATAATCTAGGTAATAAAATATGAGAGACAGACTAGTAGAAACTGGTCTAGGAAACAGGACAACCTGGGTTCAAGGTCTCTCTTTGGAATATACTACTGGCAGCATGATTCTTAGTGACATATACAGCTTTCATGAGTTATATGAGGCTAAAGCCCTACCTGCTCTAGATTTCCTCACCAAAGAGTTCCCTATATCAGTGAAATCACATCCACCCTTCCTCTACCATCTCTATCCTTAAACAAAGATGTGCCATTTCAGATAATCAATTATTAGTCTTATTAAAATTCAGGGGGTGTTATGGATCTGATGATGATATTATGAATTCAACACAGAAGTTGGCACTTAATGCCTAGGTTACCCCTTAAAAGAAACTTAGATGTCAAAGACAAAAGGATTAAGAATATTAAGGTCTTTTATTATTATCTTATTTTTATTAGAGTTGGCTAAGTCAGTTGGCTAAGTTCTCAATTAACCAGTGAAGAAGTATACACATATTCGATTTGTCAAGTATTTTAACATAATTAACATGTAGTAGACTTCCTGCCATCTAGGGGAGAAGTGAGGACTAGGGGAGAAAAATTTGTAACAGAAAACTTTGCAAGGGTCAGTGTTGAAAAATTATCCATACATATGTTTTGCAAATAAAAAGCTTTAATTAAAAAAAAATAGTATTGATCTCTGCAAAAGGCCCTATACTAAGTACTATAAGGGATAAAAACATAACAAAAGGCAAATTCCCTGTCCTTAAGAAGTTTACAATCTATTAAAGAGACTTGGTATCAACATACAAAAAGTTAAATAATCATACAAAGTGATAAAATATGAGATGTCATAAGATAGTGTAGGATTAGAAATCAAAACGAGAAGGGCTATTAAACATAACACATTGCTATAGAGCTTTAGGGATTATGAGGTGGCTTCATAACAATAATACAATGAGATGGGGTGGAATTACTTCTATTTTACAACTGAGAAAACTGAAGTCTATGGTTCAGATCTGAATTTACTCCACTATTTCTAGTAGAGAGATTATTGTTTATCTAAAGAAATTCAAGATATTTAATGGAGAGTAGAATTTATGCAAAGGGACAAGGGAAGAACTTTAGGTAGGAAAGTAGGCTGAGTAAAACACAGAAATGTGAAATATGGTTACATTTAAAAGGTCTGGAGTAGACAAATTAGAATGGAAATTAATGGCAACTTGTATTAGGAGAGAATGCTTGAAAGGTACTTTAGGGCCAGATTAAGGAGAGTGATGACTGTAGACCATTATGAAAGGACATTGGCTTTGAGGATAATCCAGTCAGGGTTCAAGATATGTTCTATAACTTACTACATGGGTAACCTTGGGCAAGCCGCTTTTCTCTTTAAGATTCAATTTCCTCATGGACAACATGAGAATTTTGATATTTATGCTACTACCCTATGCGACTATGTTTAATATACCTAAAAATGAAGTCATTATTTATTTATCCTGAAGTGCTATATATGTTTGGAATGCTTAAGTTTGAGTTTGCTGTGTTATACCTGATACTTAAGAAAAGGTGGGACCCATTTACAGGGAGTAATTTTATAACCTGAGTTATAAGTGCCTACCATGTATTAGGCACTGTGCCAAATACTGGGGATGGAAATAAAAGCAAAAGAAACTCACAATTTGATAAGGGAAACAACATGCAAGTAACTATGTACAAAGATATATTTATACATACATACATACATATATATATATACATGTATATACACATACATGCACATATATATACCTGCATGTGTATATACATATATATATGTGTGTGTGTGTGTGTGTGTGTGTGTATACATACAACATAAATTGTAGATAATCAACAAAGGGAAAATCCTAGTATTAAAAGGGATCAGGAAAGGTCTACCACAGAAAGTTGAATTTTAACTGCAACTTTAAAAAGCCAAGAAAGCCAAGAGATGGAAATGAAGGGGGAGAAAATTTCAGGAAAAAAAAGACAGAATCTCCCTAGGACTCAGTTTTAGATGAGAAAATTGGACTAGATGGCTTCTGACCATCTTTCCAGCCCTATGTCCATGACCATAAGTAGAGACCCTATAACATCTTTAAAAAAAGGTTATGTAGAAGAATTATAGGAGTACTGCCCACTTGTTGGCAAAATTCATCAAGCACACAATGTGTACAAATACAGGATTAGATTTTTTAAGTAGTTAACAAAAGTAAAAGATTCAGTTTTCCCTTCCTTGCCTATTACATTCTTGAGAAAAGTAAGAGAATGGGGAGTTAAAATGCAATTCCTATAACTCTGGTTGTAAAAAAAAAAAAAAAAGATCTTGCAAAATCAATTTTTAACCTATAAATCTATGAAGCAAGGTGGGGAAGAGTAGGGATAGAAGCTATTCTAACAATCTAATAAAATAACAATATTTAACTTGCTCTCCAATGGAAAACCTCCCAGAAGGGAAGTCATTTAGAGCCAGCAGCAAGCACTCAATATCTATAAACTGTGTATAAAAAAGACCGCTTCTATTTTTAGTATTGTCCAAGTTCAGTATCCATTTCATTTTCCATTTTTGTCTTTTGTTTTACTGTGGTTTTTTTCCCTTCTACTAAGGAAAGTAACTAGATCCTTTTGCTGAAGCACAGATTTTACAGAATAATTCTCTCCATCCAATGATACATAAAATTGTGAAACTAATTTCTCTGCCTTCCAACGTTCTTTCCATTGTTAGCCTTTGGTAGAAATTGGGGATTGAAGTAAAAATGCCTTGTAAAAGTTAGGTAAAACAAAGACAAGCCTTTACATTTCAGTACATAAGAATACCATTTCTTTCCACTCATTCTTAAAAGAATGCATCTTGTTTCTTCCCTACTTGTTTGTAAGTCTCTTTTCCTGATACTATTCTAACACTAACAGAATTCAAGGAAACACACAGGCTTTCAGAATCCCAAAAGTCTGTGCAGTCATATCTTAAGCAAAACATCACCAAATAAAACAAAGTAGTACCAGAGGAGAATTGAATTGGGAAATGAACTTTTAAAATTTCATGTTGTGAAGCCAATGGATCGTTTATATTTGTGAGAGTACAGTTCTTTCCTCTTTGAGTGTTTTCAATAACAACACTGGGTTTTTCAATTCCACCCCATCCACATACCTTCATCTAGAATTTACCAAATGGATACCAGGAGATAGATGAATAGATAAATAGGTAGAGAGATAGATAAGATAGATTATATGTATATCTATATGCATATACATGTATGTATATGTATAGTGTAAATAAATATATACATGTATATATATACACATATACATGCATACACATATACATACTTCTGCTATGTAGATATCCCTGAACCATATTCTTCTTTTCTGCCTTAAATATTTCTTAAAAAATAAAGGAATATTGTAATTAGATCTTCAAATAATATAAACAAGTTAAAAGAACCATGGCTGAAATACAACAGAGCTTTGGCTCCAGAACAGCCATGTTGAAACCACTATTAAGCCCTTCAGAGGCACATGCTGAAACAAGAAAAGTAGTGAAATGTGATACATGAAGAGGATTTTATTTATTTTTGCTTTCTCTTATTGGTTTCTTTTATCTTTACATCACTAGAATTTCAATCCTTCCCCATCCTCTATCCCTATACAACCCTCTCTGGCAACAACCAAAAAAGTCAAACAACAATATCCAATACAGTAACCATATTTAACAATACACACATTTTTCTATTCTAGTAACCTTCCACTCATCTGTTATAAGATACTATTTGTTCTCCAGTATATGCCTTACTATATGTTTTTTTTTAAATACACAATTTATGTGAGTAGGTATGGAAAGTCATTTATCATAACAATAGTCGGCAGAATTTGGATTTTTAATTAAATGTTTCCAAATCTAATATTTATCTGAAACCACCACTTTTTTCAGAAAGGACAAAAGGCCACTTTAAAAGAAGTAATACATTTTTACTATGTGTAATTCTAAATTAAAGATTTATGGGAAGTAAGCTACATATATATGCACTGTATTTTTAATTACATGAGTATGTTTTGCAGAAGAAAATGTTCCACAGCTTCCAAAACTGGTAGCTGTTTATTTATGCATTTTCTACCTTGGAAAATTTATGTCTTCTCACAAAGAAAAGTCACATTGAGTAAAAATAACCTGGTTCAGTAAACATTTCTGCCAGGTGAAAACAAGTTTTTGATTTAGTCTTCTTCAGATCCTGGTATAGCAGAAAGACTCAGTGTATAATAGAAAGATTTAGCATCCAAACAATTAGTTTCAAAAATTAATCTACCTCTAACAATGCTACCAATGACCACCCTAATCTCTCCTAAGCCTCAAATGCACTCTAATAATGTTTGCACTGTCTACTTCACAGGGCTGGGGGAAAGCACTTTATAAACTATAAAGAAATGTACGAAGGTAAACTCTTAGTTTTAATGCAGCTAAACTACATACATAAGACTAGGAGCCCAATCTTGCCCCTACAAATCCACAATTATTATCAAAACAAATATATCAGTAATACAATAAGAATGGTAAAAATAACAATGATTATCACTTATATGATGTTTAAGATTTTGTAAAGCATTTCACATGTTACCTCTTTTGATCCTCATAACAACCCTGAGAGGAAAGTGCCATTAATATCCCCATTTTACAGATTAGGTTGAGTGAGTAAATTAGGATAAATTCCCTATGGTAGGCCACACCGCTGGTAGGTATAGGAGTCAAACTTGGATCTTCAAATCCACTGTGCTATCCACTGTAATAGCTATCTTAACAATATTTTAACAACTAATATGAACATATGCTATACAGTATGCTGATAATTTATAAAGTAAATATATTTTTTCTTATAATTAATGTCACTGTATCTGACTATCTTAAATGCCATTTGACTCCCATTAATTCAGTAAATGTTGACTCCTTCAATATGATTTACAATTATTCAATAAGCATTTATTAAATACATATTATGTGCTAGGCAATGTAAAGTGAGGAAAGTAAAATATTTTCTGCCATTAAGAAGTTTATATTCCAACAAAGAAGAAAATATATTTGGTATTCAGTTATTTTCAGTCATGTCTGACTCTTCATGATACAGTTTGGGGTTTTCTTGATAGAGAAACTGGACTGCTTTGTCATTTTCTTTTCCAGTTTATTTTACATATGAAGAAACTGAGGCAAACATTGCTAAATGACTTGCCCAAAATCATATAGCTAGTAAGTGTCTGAGGCCAGGAAGGTGAGTCTTCTTGACTTCAGTCCAGCACTCTATTCACTCTACCACTTAGCTGCCCTTATAAATATAAATAACTAAGTTAATAGAAAATAGATAAAAGTAATTTATAAATAAAGGTGTGAGTCCTGAAGCAAAGGTCTATGAACTTGTTTTTTTTTCCAAATAGATAGATAACTGTATTTCAATGTCATTTGTTTCCTTTGTAATCCTTTACATTATTCTTTTGTGCATTTAAAGTAATATGTATCAACCAGATGGAATCAGCCTCTAACCTGTGGATGGCTAGAATCAAATAGAACAGACTAGACACAGAAGAGTTGGGGATCAAACAGAAATTAAATTTCAAAGTGGGGAAAATAGCTTGCAAGCAAGAACACATGTTCCAGAGCTCTACCCTTATTGGGTGGTATGAGGGAGACCCTGCTTTAGTGTGGGGAGAATCTCATTACTTATACCAATGGGTGCACAATGAGCAATGTCCCTGACAATGAAGGGTAACAGCAACAATGTGATAGGTTTGATTCATAGCAGGACTTCATGAGCAGAAACAATTCTGGGATTTTGCTGGGACTGAAATCATCCAGAGGGTGAGTGCAAAGGATTGTTGTTATGCCAAGCTCAGGGCACTGCCTGCTTGCTGGGTTTTAGCTCAGGAAAAACAGAGTAACTTCTAATATCTTCACATTTCCCCCCTTTGGAAGAAGGGAGAAGGGAGATTTCTATGTCACCTAGGTAATCAAGAAAACAAACATAAATCTTTTTTTTCTAATTAAAGCTTTTTTATTTTCAAAACATATGCATGTATAATTTTTCAACATCACAAAACCTTGTGTTCCAATGGCAAGTAATCCAATATATATTAAACATGGTAAAAATGTGTTAAACATAAATCTTGAAACAAAAGTTCAAAATAATAGATTAGTTATCACCAACATTCATTAACATAAATATCTCCTTGTATCCTAGTAACCCATTCTCAATGTTCCATTAATCAGGACAAAATTATCATGGCATCACCTCCCAGGGTTGCTGTAGGATCAAAATAATCTAATGATTGTAAAATGCTTAAAACAGTGACTGGAATATGCTATGCACTACATTATTATTACTTCTTTAATTGAATGTAATTGTTCCATATCTGATGTTAAAGTGATTTTAAAATGCCAAATAAGATTAATGATTTTTATGTGTGATAATCTGGAAATGCAATTACCTGGATTGATGTCATCTGAAGTTTTTTTTTTTTTTAAACATGATGTTGTTTGTTATTTTTGTATTTCTAAATTCCTTATATTTTGAAATTTGAGAGACTATTATAACAGAAATGCTGTTAGACAAAGCAAGTTTTTAATCTGGATGCTGTTATACATGAATTGAGCTTTCAAAAGGATGTGATAAAAACAGATATTTGAAAACTGTTAAATACTTAGGTATATTTTGTTATAAAACAGATAACATATAAATAAGCAAATTTTGACCTGAAATTCTTGGCTGTTATGAAAGTATATGTGATGGTTTAAAGATGTAGCTTCAACATATTAATGAGGAGTCAACTATCAGATATGTCCTGTATGTCTGAAATTCCAGAATATGGGTAGGTTTAATTTATATGTAAAGGATAAATGAAATGTAAACCATTAGGAAAACATTCAAGGCTAAGTTGAAGTTAGTGAAATTTTGCTATTTGAGGCAAAAATTCTTCAGACAGTAACTTATTGTTATGAGCTTTGATTACAGGGATAGTTGTCTAAATTGTCATAAAGCCAATAGTAGAAAGTAGCATTGCTGCAGTCTGGGAACTGCTACAGGTGAATGTTTGTACAGGGGTAAGTTTTGAAGACAACTTAGGTAAAGCTTAGATAGGATCCTATTTATTCTATTTTCCCATTGTGCTACTTCCTTTCTGAAAAACAAATTTCTCCACTGTTTAATTATGAATCCTGTTCTGTGACTACATGATTGGCTGTGATATATGATTCATGCCTGGAGTCAAACAGAGCAAGGAGAGTTTTTCCTTTGTTATGATAAATGACATAGTTATAACTATGCCCCTCTTTTCCCTTTTATAGCAAATTTCTATACTCAAGAAGTTTTGTAGGTAAAAAGGTTGCTAGATCTATTAAGTGATAGATTGATACTGGAACATCTCTAAGTTACTTATAATGGAATGCAAATATGAACATCTTACAATTTTTAAGCTATATTTGGAGTCAAATCATAATATAGGGATGACATCCTTCTAAAGGAGAAATGATTAAACAAAGTAATGAGAGATATGTAATATGAAAGTTTTCTAATTAAATAGAAAATTTGAGAAAAGCAACAGAATTAGATTGGTTTCTCTAAGAACTATATACAGATGTATATAATTGGCTTCCAAATTTGTCATTGAAATTCAGGTTTTAAGCATATTTTAGTAATAAGCTTTCAAAATTGGATTAAGGATTTTACATATAAATTGTACAGATAATGATGAAGAAAGTGAAAGTATTTTAAACTATTTGTCTCATCATTTTAGAGCTGTCCTGAGAATAAATATTGCCCAAGAAAAGATGTATAGGGATAACTACATGAAATATCTGGAACTCAAAATGTGCTGGTTGAATGAATATTAAGATTCAGTCACTAGAATACAAGGAGACTTGATTTTAGTTATGTTTTAAGTTGTATTGGTTACCTTGGTGACATGTCAATCTCCCATCTCAGAAATAGTCCATTGTGAGACTTGTAAGTAGTTTGATCTGTACCTGACTTAATGTAATTTTGCAATTATGGGAATTGTGAGGAAACCTTTATCATATTATTTGAAACTAGTTTCATGTGATTGGGAAATTGTATCATCTCTATGTGTTGTTTAGAAACTCTGTATCTGACCAGAAACTCAGATACAAAGATTGATGCCAGGAGTTTTCTCACAATTATCAATCAATCGGGGCCAGCTAGGTGGCGCAGTGGTTAGAGCACCAGCCCTGAAGTCAGGAGGACCTAAGTTCAAATCTGGTCTCAGACACTTCCTAGCTGTGTGACCCTGGGCAAGTCACTTAACCCCAATTGCCTCAGCAAAAAGCAAAAAAAAAAAAAAAAACAAACAATTATCAATCAATCACAGTTGTCAAGGGTCCTTATTGGGTCCTTCAGAGTATTCCTACAACTGTCAAACTTGTGGGTGTGGACTCCTGGATCATTTGAAGAAAGTCCTTGCTCCTGAGTGGATAGCAGAGCCCTTCTGGGAGGGACCTCAAGGTTTGTCTAGTATGGACCCAGAAACAGCCAACACCCAAATGAGACAGTTATCCCGAGAGTACAGAGGAGGGCTGAGTATACTGTCCCAGTTTTTTCTCTTTTCCCTTTTGTTATGTGCCTAACCACCAAGGTCCTGATTCAAACATGCGTGGCATTTTTCCCCCTCTACATTCTTGGTACCCTTTCTCTTTTCTGCTTACAAGCAAACAATGGCTAACAAAGATAACTGGAACATGCTTCCCACTGAGTCCTAAAGGAACTCACTCCCTGGGCAATAACTTGTGCTGGGTTAAATAACCTCTCACAGCATCATGGCTTAAATCTGCCTCTCCTTTATTGGCCAGAAGGGTAGGGGTTCTTCCAAAGCTCCTCCCTTTGGCCAGAAGGGGGAAATATCAAGATATTAGGAGAAACTGTTTTTCCTGAGCTAAAACTCAGCAAACAGGCCATGCCCTGAGTTTGCCATACCAACAAATCCTTTGCACTCACCCTCTGGATAATCTCAACCACAGCAAAATCCCAGAATTATTTCTGCTAATGAAGCCCAGTTATGAATCAAACCTGTCACCCTGTTGCTGTTACCCCTCATTGTCAGGGGCATTGCTCACTGTGTACCCATTGGTATAAGTAATGAGATTTCTCCATATTAAAGCAGGGTCTCTCTCACACCCCAATTAAGGGTAGGGCTTTGGCACATGTGTTCTTGCTTACAAGTCATTTTCCCCACTTTAAAATTAAACTTCTATTTGAACCCTGATTCTCCTGTCTCTAGACTGCTCTGTACGGCTTAGACCAAACATAGATTAGAGGTCAGTTCACTCCAGGTGATATCTGACAAGAGATCTTTAGATCCAAAATGGTCCATGGCTCACAAAAAAGATTAAAAACTCAAGGAAGAAGCTAATACTCTTTCAATTACAATAAAAAAATTCTGAATTACATATTAAAGAGGAAATTAAATTTCCCCATCATAATTGGATGTTTTCAAATCCTTAAGATATTACTGGAATTGACTCCTGAAATAGTCTAATTAGACATTAAAGCCAAAATATTACATTACATTTCTTGTGATGTTTCTATTTACCAATGTGCTTATCTACAGTTGCATACACATGTTGTACTCTCAATAATAATGCATTTGTGTTAATACATAAAGTTGGATGTAGCATTTAGTGCTGTTATGCTAAAAAAGTTTTCATACCTCATATAGCCCTTCCCATAGTTACATAAAATTAGGGTAATAGGATAACATATTGGAAATCAAAAGGCCCTTAGAGACTTCCAATTTGAACCTCCTCATTTTGTAGATGAAGAAACTGAGGCACTAAGAGAATACCTACCTTCTCTGGAGTCACACAATAAGGGTCTTAATTGGGAGGATCTGAATTCAGGTTTTTCTAATTCCAAATTAAAATTACTATAGCAGGTTGCCTCCCTAATGAAATTATAGACATATACTGACAACATTAACACATTTATATGCTTTGCTGAATAAACATTTAAATAAAGCCACCATGCATTTGGTTGATTTTCTTTTATTTTAAAGTAACAGTTTTTATGTTAAAAGCCAGTACATCAGAGAGCCATCTGAATCCAGAAACAAGACTATGGGGACTGAATGTGGATCACAACATAGTATTTTTACATATTTTGTTATTGTTTGCTTCCTTTTTTTTTCTTTCTCATTTTTTTCCTTTTTGATATGATTTTTCTTGTGCAGCACAATAAATGTAGAAATATATTCAGAGGAATTGCACAGGTTTAATCTATACTGGATTCCTTACTATCTAAAGGAGTGGGGTGGGAGGAAGAGAGGGAGAAAAATTTGGAACACAATGTTTTGCAAGTGTGAATGCTGCAAATTATCTTTGCATGTATTTTGAAAATAACAAGCTATTATTTTAAAAACAATTCAGTCCATCAACATTTATTAAGAGCTTGTTATGCTATGTTCTAGGATACAAATAAAGGCAAAAGAGAGTCTTTCAAGAATCTCATAATGTAATAAGGGAGACAACATGCAACCAATATGTACAAATAAGATATGTACAAGATAAAGAGGTAATCAACAAGGGGAGATTGGGAATGGCTTCCAGTATAATAAAAAATTTTAATTAGGACTTGAAGAAAGCCAGGGAAGCCAGGAGGTAGAGATGAGGAATAAAAGAATTCCATGCATAAAAGACAGCCACTGAAAATGTTGGGAGAAGGACTATCTTATTTTAGGAAGAGCAAAGAAGCTACTGCCATTGACCATTCCTTTCTCTGCTGAGGGAGGAAGGGACGGCTGAAAGGGCACAATATATAAGAAGACTGGACAATTTGGATTAGGGAAATGTTTCAGAGGCTTTAAATGTCAATCAGAAATTTATATTTGATCCTGTAAATGAGATTTGATTAAGCATTTATTGAGCAGAAAAGTACAGTCAAAAAATAGGAATTCTGTAGTTTGTTTCTAATCCTTGATCCCTAACATGAAGCAGGATCTGAGCTAAATTTCCCAATCTGAAAAATTGGCATAAATTATCTACAAATATTTTTAACAGATAATGTTACTAAGTGGATAGAGAGCTAACCAAGAAGACCTGAATTTAGCTTCTGACATACAATGGCTGTGTGACCCTGGGCAAGTCACTTAATCTCTTCAACAGTCCTCTAAGTCAGGGATTTTTCAACTTTTTTGTATGTCATGACGCCTTTGGCTGGATAGTGAAGGTTATGGATTCTTCCTTTGACTAATATTTTGAAATAATTGAAGAAAACACTAAATTTCAATTAGAGATTTTGCAATTAAGTCATTTTTTCAGTCATGTTCAACTCACTGTGATCCCATTTGGGGTTTTATTGGCAAAGAAACTGGAGTGGTTTGCCATTTTCTTCTTCAATTCTTTATACAACTGGGGAAACTGAGGCAAACAGGGTTAAGTAATTTGCCCAGAGTCACATGCCTAGTGTCAGAGGTCAGATGTGAACTCACAAAGATAAGTCTTCTTGATTGTGGGCCCAGCTCTCTATCTACTGGATTATCTAGAGATTAGTGAAAACAAAAATGTAAATTTTCCTCATCCAAATTCACAGACTCCCTGAAATCTATCCAAGGACTGTGGGGTTCCCAGGTTAAAATCCTTTACTCTAAGTCTATAAGCTGCAGAGAAAGTTCCAACCTGTACTGATAGAATAACTTCCAGATATCAATGAGATGACAAGTCCTGCCCCCAATAAAGTTCTTTGAGTTGATCAGATAAAAGGTCCTAGGTGAAGCATAGAGTAAAAAACTCTTTAATTACCTGGCTAGTATTCAATTTTTTTTTTAATCTAGAAAAAAAAAGAGTCAAACCCTATATTTTGCTTCATACTTCTCTCCTGTTTTAGGTACACATTGCTTTTAAGAACTCCCATGTGTTAAATGCTTTAGAAATCCTACAAATACCCAGAAGAAGCATTATTTTAGCCCTTCTGACCTGTCTTTACCCTTTGGAAATACAGCTGGTAATCATATGGCAAGCTGAGAAGAAACTCCCTATGGTGCTACCCTTTAGGTTGTCTTCCGTAATCAATTGTTATGGCTTACTGGCAGTAATTAATGGGGGGGGGGGAATCATATCAGTCAGGGAGATGGAAAGATTATTTCTGGGGACATTCATTTCACAAAGATATCTGGAACAACAATGCTTTGCCAGAATGAAGAAATTGCATCAGTATCTAATAAGTGATGTGATTAAAAACCACTAAAATCAAGTTATTAAAAGCAACTCAATATGTTCTAGGTGAAGAAGCTTAGCACAGAAAGGTTTTGGGTTCTGGGGAAGCCCTAACTTAAAAGGCAAATAGCTATGTATAGAAGGCAAAAGAGTGCACAAATTCCTATAGTTATTAATTGCTCCCTGGCCTATAAAAGAACATTAAGATGTTGACTGCTGTTGAGAGAGCCTTTGGATGTGTTTGCAAAGGATGGTGGTACAGTATTTGAATAAGCAAAGTAAATTGCTGATTGGGGAAAGAGAAAGTAATGTCACTGAGTCAATGTGCTTCTGTGAGAAAAAGTGATTAGATATATGGGTAGAATGAGCATATGTTTCCTCACAATAGGAGCATCTTAAAGATGGCACACAGATTTATCGGAACACTTTGCTGATGTTTCAAGTCCTAAGGCTGGCTATAAATCTGAGTTTTGGTACCTTTTCATGGTACCTTTTACTGGGATGGCCAAGCTTTGGCCACATAGCATTCTGAGATTCCCTATCATGGAACTTTGAGAGAAAAAAGGATTTTGTTAGAAGTTGGTAGAAATTGGATTTGTAAATGGATGATCATGAACATAAGGGGCAACTTTACAACTACAACTTTGTACACAAAAGGACAAATCTGAAAAGTCCATTTCCAAATAAATTTCAACATTAAAAGATGCTGCATTAAATTACTAAGGTGGATAAAATGAAGCTTCAGACTGCTCAGATACATTTCAACTTCCTTCCAGGAGAAATCCTTGTCTTTAACCTAATTCACAGGGCAGGATTTCTCTGTTGGTTGATAGCAGAATTATTGTTGTTGATAGCAGCATAAAGTGATCACAGGTGCTAGTGGAGGGTATGTGCCAGGGATTTAAGACTTAGGATAAAATATAACTTTCAAAACTGATTAAATGTGCCTAGTATTATAAGGCTGCTACAATGTGTATAAAAGTCTCATAGTATCCAAAGAGAGAAAAGGTTAAAGGGGAATACAAACTTTACATACTGCTCTCTAGCGACACCCCCAAATAACCAGGGGAGTGAAAACCATGCTTCCAAAAAGGATTTGAATCTCACCTTGCTCCCTGTAAGGGCCAGGGAACACAAAGTCTTTTATAACATGGAAAGAAATCCTCTCAGTTGAGATGACCCCTAGCAGAATGCAACCTCAAAGCACACTCACTGCAATAATTTCTATTTATGGGGCTCCCATAATGAGACCAGGAAAGTTCCATGGATCAGCCCCATACACGACTTCATGTTCCCTCTGATAGGAAAAACTTACATAAATGTCATCAAAGCCAATTGTGGAAGAAAAAAAAAGATAAGCAAAATCCTTACCTCTTTCTCTATCTTGAGCAGCTTCTTTACAGCCACTTCCTTGTCTTGTGATATCCATCTGGCTCGATAAACACTCCCAAAACTCCCCCCACCGCAGTTTTCAAAAAACTGCAAGTCATCAAATTTGATTTGCACAAAGGAAGCACCGAGAGACGACATCTCATAATGACAAAGTAATATACTTCCACAAAATCTGCAAAAAGAAAAGAATTCAGTTAGTGCGTGTCCTATTAGAATAGTCCTAGAACACTATATTAGATAATATGTTATCTTTAGATAATATTATTTAGATAATAATAACATAGATAATATGTGTTCTTTGGAACACTCAGAGGATACCATATTAGCTCAAGAGAAAAGGGAATCTGTAAACATATGTTTGAAAAATCAAAATAAAACAAAACTCACCCTGGCAGCCTATGAAAAATTTAAAAACAACTTATCCAGGCTTTGAACCACAGCTGCCTACAGAGAAATGGCTCCGATTTCCCCCAGAGCAGTTTTGAAGCCACACTTCCTGCACTCAAGTACACGCGGAGGAGTTCTGTGAAAAGGCTAGTGTGTCACCAGGTCTATCATGAAGCCCTGACAAACTGGAAGTGTGCTTTCAATTGCAAGCTTGCATAGCTGTTCTGGAATCCAAAGCACGCCATCGCTGCCTGTTGTGATCACTTGACACAAAATATACACAGCCTAAGCAACTGAGCATCCTGGCAAAATTACAGCCAAAACTCGGCAAAACCGAACATGCAAAGAGTGTTCAAGAGGATAAAAGCAACCTTTCAGTTACAAAGATACTATAAATTTGGCCAAATGTTTTCCACAAGTATCTCCCCACTATGTATACCACAGCAAGGCTTAATTAAAGAGCAGAACAGTTTCCCTTGATTACAGTATATTAAATCATCTCAAGAACATTGCCAAGAATGAATCTTATGGTTGTTAAAATTTTTATTATGATTGTTGCCAAAGAAACAGAATACCCCGCCCATAGATTATAACAGTGATACTTTCTGTAGTCTAAGAAGTTTTACTACTGCTCAGGTAGATAAATGTTACAACTGCACAGTGACAGCATCACTGGACATAGGTACAAGAAACAGCTTAAAACTTCAGGCTATGAAGGTTTTGCTGATATGAGATGACAAAAGGGTCATCTGAAAACAAGTTTAAAAAAATCATTGCCTGAATATATGCATGGCTCCTCAAGGCGCCTAACATGGAACAGACTGGGAAGCCCATGGTAGGAACACTGGATTAGCAAAGGGCACAGGTCTCAGGTGTGAAATCAAATTCAGAGTTAAAATCAAAGCCTATGCGGGGACTTTGTTTCCTTTCTTATTCTGCATGTTTGAGAAGACACACATACAAAAACAAAATTATGAACATTTATGAACATTATTGTGGACTTATTCAGATACAAGTATAATTCTTCAGATTTATCCATAATTGGCTACAGTAGTCTTTTTATTTCAAGATAAAATCAGTAAAGACAATACAGCAGAAAAAGACAAAATTAGGATATGGTAGCTGTGAATTGGAATGGGAGACAATCAATGAGCATTTATGCCTACTATGTCCCAAGCACCACAGAATACAAAGAAAAAAAATTCCTTAATGAAAATGATGTTCGTTTTCAAATGAAAAACAAAAAACAAACCCATCACTTATAAAATTCTCATACCATAATTAATGATTTCTTCACAAGAACATTTAATGAACTTGAATTGCTGCTAGAGGATAAACTAGTAAGACTACTGAAACACTAGAATGGGTTAATGAGGGAAGTTGATCTCATTTCCTGGAGGTCTTCTTTAAAAGAATAGTTACTCATTTGTTCAGGAACGTTTAGGTATGATCTGGCCTAGAGGCAGAGGTATGTACCAAAGTTCCATCCAGCGCAAGAATTTCTGTAAAGATCATAACTGAACTATCTACATTTCCAAATATTTTAGATCAAATCCTTAAGTATTCCTTCTTGGCTTTGAAAAAGTTGATCATATATTAAAAAAAAAATCTGCTATCTCCAAAAAAGGAGATTCACAGAAAAGATGAGAGTTTAGAATTCTGTTCCATTTGCTTAACAGTTTCAGGAGGGTGGGGATCATGTTCCATATGTCTTTGTGGCTCTCACAAAGTCAAAACAGTACCTTATGCAAATAGTAAGTACTCACACAAGTATCTATTCAATGAATAAAATTATTTTACATGAATAAGAATACTTCATCATTCTAGAGGAAGAGGTTGGGGAAGAAGAACTAGCTTCTCCAGTTTCAATCAATCAAAGAAATATCTATTAATCAGCAAGGTTATATAAGGCACCTATTAGGTATTATGTAGGAGAATGAGATAGTGCAGCATAATGGATAGAGTACTGGACTTGTTTTTTTTTTTTTTTTTTTGGAACTAGGAAGAACTCAGTTCAAATCCGTCCCCTGACATTGTCTGTCTATAGGGAAATAATGTACATAAAGTGCCTTGAAAACCCTAAAGTGTTTTATAAATGTTAGCTAGTATTATATTAAGAAGCATAAGAATAGATCTTACCTTGAAGGGGTTTATAATCTTGACGATTCATAGGGAAGATTCCTGATAACACTTTATTCTTAATGATAATAGAAGATAATTTAAAAGTGTGGATTGAAATTCAACAGTGATTAGTAATTTGTTAAATTACTTGAATAAATATAGAAAATATTATCTAGTTTGTTGTCAGTTTATTTAAATACATTCTGGTTTTTGTCATTTTCTCTGTGACATTCCATTAGGAAACTGGAGTGGGAAGAGGAAATTTTGTTGGCAAACCCTGTGGTACCTTGCATATAAATATACTGATTACCAAAAATTAATATATCTGACAGTCAATGACTTTTTAAAAAGAATTAATGTTGTAAATTGGAGGAAAAAACCCACCATGTCTTATAATAGACATGAATATATGTATTACATCTACTGGTTTAAAAAAAAACTATTGTCAGGTATTCATTTTCCTGTTTTTACTTAGGTTGATGTAAACTCTACAAATTCCTGTCAGTTACCCAAACTTACAGCCTAAAACCAAAATAAGAGAATATTAGTTAAAAAGTTTAAAGAAAGTTAGTTCATTTCCTCTGAGAATCATTTTCCACAACATACTTTTCTTTCTTTACTTGCCTAAATTATTTTATTTACCTGACAAATGACCCTTGCAGGGTATTTCTCTAAGAAATATAAGATTCTAGAAAATACCTTGTCTTTCTGGGAATGAACAGTGAATTATCATACAGGGATTAATCATCTTCAAGAAATGGACAGGAAAAAAAGGACCACATTTTTAACATAGACACAACAGTCATGCTGGAGAAGAGGTGCCTTTATGTCAGAGACTGAGCCCAATTGGAGTTGTACACTTGTTCTCCTGGCAGCCCGAAGAAAAGATATCACCAGGACTATTCCTAGCTGACCTGTGATGACAATTCAGCAGTCCGCAACAATGGAAGATCAGGGGAGCAAGGATTCTAAGGTAGCAGCTAAAAGAAACAGTAGATGGTAAGACCATGGTTTAAAGGGTGACAAAGACTCAAAACCTAAAGGAAAGAATGGACTAAAAGAATAGGGATTGGTCAAGGAATTGTAGAGAAGTACAGATTTAGTGAAAGAGGAAGTTTAAGAAGTTGGGCAGAGAGTGAAATTCCACACTTTGAGTCCTTGGTGACAAGAGTTGTTTGGGAATCTTGTAAAGGCTTAAAAAATGGTTTATTTGGGAGCTGAAGCTGGGTGGAAAAGGTCATTCAGATAGAATTACAAATATACTTATACTTTATAGAAATACAGCAAGAAGACAAGAAAAAGAAATTAAAGGAATAAGATTTGACAAAGAGACAAAATTACATTAATTTGCAAATTAAATTGCAAAAAATGCAAATTTGCAATGGAAGAGTTTGATTTTGTGTAGTTGTTTTTAGAATTGTTGTCAGCATAAATATTAAGGTCCCCCCAAAATCATGGAAAAGGCTGGAATGGAGCAGAGTATGAGGCAGGTAATAAATCACTGAGCAAACTAGGAGAATATTTAGAAATTTGTCAATAATACTCTCCAAAGTGGGCAATTTACATTACATTAAGATTCTGTAGTGCTTGTATAACAAAGGTCATGGAGTATGGCAGTAGAGGAATTGCTTGGGAGTCAGAATAAAGAACAAGAAACATATATAACACTTCTCTTGGTCCTTTGAGTTAAGAAGAGGAAGAAAACTGGTCACTGCTAGAGAGGGTTGTCAGGGAAGTGCTGTCTTCAGAGAAGTTAGGTTTGCTTTAAAGTAAAAATATGGAATGAATATTGTTAAATGTTCAAAGATATAGAAGAGTTTGTTAATAATAAAGCATGCACTCCAAAGGACAAAGTAGAGTGTGTTGGATAATGGGTGGCCCAATTTGAAGAGGTTTAAGAGGAGATGAGCTGATTAAAATAGGAATGAAAGTTTGGGAAGAGGGAAGTGTATGGACATGCTATTGTCAGGAAGGCAATGAGATTTTGTAACAGGGAACTTGGAGCCAGCACATTAGAAGCCAAAATAATATGGTGTGTTTTCTAGGGAGAACTTAACCAACAGGATTTGCTCATCTGACCCTGAATTTTGAATTGCATCTGGATTATTGGATATTACCAAATATGCTCCCATGATATTTTTCTTCTAGGTATGCTTTGTCACTCTGATTTAAGGAAACACATTTTGGGGCTTAGAGCTTTAGCTTGCAGGGTGATCTGGGAAAAGGAGAAAGGTCAAAGAGCTATGGAAAGATGTCAATGTGTTCTACAACTCTTCTGACTGGTAGCCATGCAGTTGATAGCTGAACACTTTGTAATGCCAGAGAACTCACAAGGAAGTGCATGCTACTTTTAAGAAACTCTAATTATTAGGAAATGATTATTTATATTGAATCTTAGTCTATCTTCCTGTAGCTTCTTATTATTGCTAATTATACCTCATGGAACTATGTAGATTATGAATCTGTCATCCACATAATATATAATGTATATATAATATAACATAATACATAATGTAAATTAATTCTTGTTCTTGATTTCCTACAACCCTTTCCTTCCCCAAATACACAAAAATCTTCACTTTCATATAATAATCATGTTAACTCTTTCAGTTCTTCCTCAAATGACTTGATTATTAGACCATACATCATCAAAGTAAAGTCAGCCATGTTAGCTAGCATTTATTAAGCATCTACTATGTGCCAGGTATTGTGCTAAGCACTGGAATACCAAAAAAAAGGCAACAAATTCCCAAACCAAAACAAAATAAAAAGAACAGCTCTTGCCTTTGAGGAGTTCATGGTGTAAAGGGAGAAAATAACTTTTTACAAATAAGATATATACAGGATAAATTGCAGGTAGTCTCTGAGGGAAGGTACTAAGTACTTGGAAAGACTTCTTATAGAAAGCAGACTAGCTGAAACCTAAAGGAAGCCATGGAAATTAGGAATGGAAATAAGGAAAAAGTTGTGGGCATGAGGAACAGTCCACAAAAATGCCTGGAGGAGGGAGATGAAGCATGGTGTTTGAGGAAGAGCATTGGATGGCAAAGCATGCAGAGGAAACACGGTACAAGAGTAGAAAAGGAGGAAGAGATCAGCTTATGGAAAGCCTTAAAAGACAGAGAATTTTATATCTGTACCTAAAAGGAACAGGGAGTCAAGAGTTTATTAATTGGAGGGAAGGGAGGAAGGAGACCAGTGATATGGTTAGACCTTTACTTTAGGAAGATCAATTTGACAGCCAAGTGGAGAACGAATTGGAAGGGGGAGAGACTTGAGGCAGGGAGAGAAACCAGCAGGCTTGTGCAATTGTACAGACATAAGGTGATGGAAAGCCTGTAAAAGGAAGTTGCAGTGTGAGAGGACAGAATGATATGGTGGGGGAGGGAAGTGGGGTTGGCCCATGTAAGAGAATGAGGAATTGAGAATGGCATCTAGGTTACCAGTCTTGGTGGCTGGGAGGATGGGGTACCCTTGATAGCAATATGGAACTTAGGAAAAGGGAAGCATTTGGGAAGGAGGGAAGATAATGAATTTAGTTTTGGACATGCAGTTTAAGTCCCCATGTTTGTGGGACTTCCAGTTTGAGAAGACTGGCAGTTGGAGATGAGAAACTGGAAATAAGGAGAAAAGTTAGTACTGGAAAAATGGATTTGAGAGTCATCCACATAGATAAACACATGGAAGGAATGAGAAAGTGAAATAATATAGAAGTGGGCTCAGGTCTAAGCCTTGGGATCCCCATGGCCTTTCTTCTCTGAACACAATCCTGGCTGGCTTGTTTCTTGGTCTAGTCATTTCAATTGTATGCAATTCTTCCTGATTCCTTTTGGGGTTGGCAAAAATACTGGAGTAATTTGTCATTTCCTTCTCCAGTTCATTTTACAGATGAGGAAACTGAGGCAAACAGGGTTAAGTGACTTGTCCAGAGTCACACAGCTAGTACGTATCTGAGACCACATTTGAACTCGGGAAGATGAGTCTTTCTGACTCCAGGTTTAGTTCTCCATCCTCTGTGCCTTCTAGCTGCTCCTATTGTTTCTCTAATGTCCATATTCAGGAAATGTATTGGATATTCTGCTAGACTTTGAGTCAGTAGTACTTGGGCTTAGATCTTCATCATTTGCAAACTGTGTGACTGTGAACAAATAATCTAATTTCTCCATGCCTCAATTTAGTAATCTGTAAAATGAAAGGGCTAGACTAGATTGATTTCTAAGGTTCCTCTCAATCCTAAACTAAAGTTCCTATGAGCCTAAGATACTGCACTAAGAAAAAGAATTAGAAATGTGATTCTGGGTGACTCAGTTGTATGTATGTAGAATCATACCTTGGGTGGAGGTAGTGAATGACATAAGAGAGGAATAATGAGAAGCTTGGTGGCGCGATACATAGACTACAAGTCTGGAGTTAGGAAGTTTCATCTTCCTAAGTGCAAATATGACTTAATCCTCTTTATCTCAGTTTTCTCATCTGGAAAATGAGCTGGAGGAGGAAATAGCAAACCATTCCAGTATCTTTGCAAAGAAAACCCAAATGGGGAGTCAGACAAGACTGAAAAATGACTGAGCAACAAAAACAAAATCCTCAAAACATAAGTCTAACATTAACACAAGTATTCCTTAATACATATTAGTGAATTTCACCCCAGCTTCCTTTTATACAATCTCTCCCAAAACTTCTAAAGATCAATTCTATGTCTAGCTTTGGAATAATTATGGATCTTTTGGATTGCTCCTCAGAGACAGATCCTTCCAAGACCAAGAAAGTTATCTTAAGCCAGGTGGCTGTCCTGGTTTTAGAATATGAATCCACTTACAGGCAGATTGTAGATCTTGTTCGAATTCTTTGCTCTAGGACCCCAGCATTAGGGGTGATTAAAAGAAGACTTAAAACCCTAAATTCAATAGGAACATTAGTGGGCTCTAAGAAAGAAATGGCTCTGAAGGCTGAAATGTCATTTGCCAGGGTATTCATTCCATGATATGACACATCTGGTTAGATGCTTCTTGAGAACTGCTGTGACCCACATTGATGGGTCACAGCTTGACATCTGGACATTGAGTATATATGAGTAGAACCATGTAGTTACTTGAATGTTTTATTAAAACTTAAAAAACAAAGTGATGAGATCCCATCTGAATTGTGTGGATGTTAACAAAAACCAAGGAAGCCTTATGTTTCCTGGAAGACTTTTGGGACCTGATAAAATATTTGAGATTTTGCTGAAAAACTTGACCAACTGGAAATCTTTTCCCCATAAGAATATAAACAAATTTATAAATATGCAATTATCCCCTAATTGAGTTTTCTTACTTTATGAACCATTGCTCAAGGTGATCAACTGAACAATTTATATCCATCAGCACAAGGAAATCTCAGTTGATAATTAATCAGAGAATAATAATTTTGGTAAGAATATTATCTGATCAAATAAAGGCAGTTGGCTGTACAAATTAACTTGGGATTGATAACATAGAGCAGTTGTGTCAAACTCAGAAACAGATCCCTGAGGGCCATAATGACCTTAAATTAACTCTATGTTGTATTTATTAAATTTATTAAAATTTATTAAATTTATTAAAAATTTCCTAATTGCATTTTAATCTGTTTTGACTGCACTCTGGAATTTTGCATACTTGATACCTCTGATGCAGAAGAATCATGTTTACTGTTATTACAATATTTGAAATTAAGGAGGCTGTTCCCATACAGAAGAGCAAGTCCATTATCTGTTTTCTGCATTTTAGTACCCCAATTGTCTCCAATGTCACAAAACTTTTAAAACAAAAGTCGCTAGGCAGTCAGCAGCATGCTGGATAAAATGCTAGGCCTGGAGTTAAGAAGACTAGAGTTCAAATCTTGAGTCAAACACTTAATTATGTGACTCTAAACAAGTCACTTAATCTACTTCTCTAAGTTTCCTTGACTATAAAATGGGGATAATTACAGTATTTTTATCTCTCAAGATTGTTTAAGGATAAAATAAGATAATATTTTTTTTAATTTTATTTTTTTCATAGATCAAAGAATTTAATTTGAGTTTTCCTTTGCTGTTATTATTCACTTGTTTCTTTTTTTTTTTAATTTTATTTTATTTGCATAACATATGTGTGGGTAATTCTTCAACATTAACCCTTACATAGCTTTCTGTTACAAATATTTTCCCCAACTCCCCACCCCTCCCCTAGATGGCAGGATATCCACTACATGTTAACAATGTTAAAATACTTGACAAATCGAATATATGTATACATATTTCCAAACTTATCATTGTTGTGCAAGAAAAATCTTATCTACACAAAAGACATATCAGATAAAAGAAACACAATGTAAGCAAACATCAATCAAGAGTATGAGAATGTTATGTTGTGGTACACATTTCACATCCCTCTCTCTAGGTGTATATGGCTTTCTTCAGTGAACAATTGGAAGTGGTTTAAAACATTTCCTTGTTGAAGGGAGCCACATCCATCAGAATTGATTGTTATATAGTATTGTTGTTGCCGTATATAACGATTTCCTGGTTCTGCTGATTTCACTCAGCATCAGTTCATGCAAGTCTCTCCAGGCCTCTCTGAAATCGTCCTGCTGGTCATTTCTTACAGAACAATAATATTCCATGACATTCATATACCATAATTTATTCAGCCATTCTCCAATTGAAGGGCATCTATTCACTTTCCAGTTTCTAGCCACTACAAAAAGGGCTGCCACAAACATTCTTGCACATGTGGGGCCCTTTCCTTCCTTTATGATTTCTTTGGGATATAAGCCCAATAGAAATGCTGTTGGGTCAAAGGGTATGCACAGTTTGATAACTTTTTGAGCATAGTTCCAAATTGCTCTCCAGAATGGCTGTATCTGTTCACAGCTCCACCAACAATGCATCAGATCCCACATCCTCTCCAACATTCATCATTAACTTTTCCTGTCATTTTAGCCAATCTGACAGGTGTGTAGTGGTACCTCAGGGTTGTCTTGATTTGCATTTCTCTGATCAATACTGATTTGGAGCATCTTTTCATATGACTACAAATAGTTTTAATTTCATCCTCTGAAAATTGTCTGTTCATATCCTTTGACCATTTATCGATTGGAGAATAGCTTGAATTTTTATAAATATGAGACAATTCTCTATATGTTTTAGAGATCAGGCCTTTATCAGAACCCTTAAATGTAAAGATGATTTCCCAATTTATTGCTTCCCTCCTAATCTTGTCTGCATTGGTTTTGTTTGTACAAAAACTTTTTAACTTAATATAGTCAAAGTTATCTATCTGGTTTTCAATTAAGAGTTCCAGTTCTTCTTTGGACATAAATTTATTCCATCTCCATAGGTCTGAGAGGTAAACTATATTACGTTCCTCTAATTTACTTAAATTAGCACTCTTTATATCCAGATCATGAACCATTTAGATCTTATCTTGGTATGTGGTGTTAGGTGTGGGTCAAGCCCTAATTTCTTCCATACTAGTTTCCAATTTTCCCAGCAGTTTTTGTCAAATAGTGAGTACTTATACCAGAAGCTGGGGTCTTTGGGTTTATCAAAGATTAGATTGCTATAGTTATTGCCTAGTTTGAATGTGATTCTATCCTATTTCACTGATCGACTACTCTATTTCTTAATCAAATGGTTTTGATGACTGCTGCTTTGTAATACAGTTTTAGATCTGGTACAGCAAGTCCAACATCATCAGCCTTTTTTTTTTCATTAATTCTCTTGAAACTCTTGACCTTTTGTTCTTCCAAATGAATTTTGCTACTATTTTTTCTAGATCTGTAAAATTTCTTGGGAGTTTGATTGGTATGGCACTAAATAAATAAATTAGTTTGGGTAGTATTGTCATTTTTATTACATTCACTTGGCCTACCCATGAGCATTTTATGTTTTTCCTAGTGACTAGGTCTGATTTTATTTGTGTGGAAAGTGTTTTGTAGTTTAGTTCATATAGTTCCTGACTTTCCCTTAGCAGATAAATTCCCAAATATTTTATACTATCGACAATTATTTTGAATGGAATTTCTTTTTATATCTCTTGCTGCTGAACTTTATTGGTAATATATAAAAATGCTGATGATTTATGTGGATTTATTTTGTATCCTGCAACTTTGCTAAAGTTGTGAATTGTTTCTAGCAGTTTTTTAGTTGAGTCTTTAGGGTTCTCTAAGTATATCATCATGTCATCTGCAAAGAGTGATAATTTAGTTTCCTCATTACCTACTCTAATTCCTTTAATCTCTTTTTCTTCTCTTACTGCTAAAGCTAACATTTCTAAGACAATATTAAATAATAATGGTGACAGTGGGCAGCCTTGTTTCACTCCTGATCTTACTGGGAATGGTTCTAGTTTGACTCCATTACATATGATGCTTGTTGAAGGTTTTAAGTAGATACTACTAATTATTTTAAGGAAACGCCCATTTATTCCTATACTCTCCAGTGTTTTTAATACGAATGGATGTTGGATTTTATCAAAGGCTTTTTCTGCATCTATTGAGATAATCATATGGTTTTTGTTAATTTGGTTATTAATATAATTGATTATGCTAATAGTTTTCCTAATATTGAATCAGCCCTGCATTCCTGGTATAAATCCTACTTGGTCATAGTGTATTATCTTGGGGATAACTTTCTATAATCTCGTTGCTAAAATCTTATTTAAAATTTTTGCATCAATATTCATTAGGGAAATGGGTCTATAGTTTTCTTTCTCAGTTTTCTCCCTACCTGGTTTAGCTATCAGCACCATATCTGTGTCATAGAAGGAGTTTGGTAGTACACCTTCTTTCCCTATTTTTTCAAATAATTTATATAGTATTGGCATTAATTGTTCTTTGAATGTTTGGTAAAATTCACATGTAAATCCATCTGGCCCTGGAGATTTTTTCTTAGGGAGTTGATTAATAGCTTGTTCTATTTCTTTTTCCAAAATGGGGCTATTTAAATAATTTATTTCCTCTTCTGTTAACTTAGGCAATCTAT
>JAJPUD010002718.1:27420-56546 GCA_023553655.1 Myrmecobius fasciatus | reverse complement strand
TTTATTTTTCAGTGAATTGTTTTCTTTTTCCAATTCACCAATTTTGTCTTTCAGTGAATTGTTTTCTATTTCCAATTCACCAGTCCTGTTTTCCAGTTTTTGATATCTCTGTTGCACTGATCTCAATTTATTTCCCCATTCTTCTTCTAGCTCTCTTTTGAGATTCTTTATGCAATCTTCCAGGTAAGCCTTCTGAAAGGGAGACCAGCTTAAGTCCGCCTTTGTGGCTTCATCTGGGATTGTTTTCAGAATCTCAGGATCTGGGGACTGCTCTACTTTTTCTGTCTATGGTGAGAGCTCTCTTCTGCTTCTTACTCATGATTTTGAGCTGAGGTATCAGTCACCAGCAGGGGATTCTGCCACATTTTCAATTTGCCCTGGGGCAGTTTGCCATGTTGACTTCCCGGTCTGAGGCTGGGCAGCTAGATCCGCACTAGGACCACGTTTTCAGCTGCTCTCAATCCACCCTTTACCAAAGGCAGATCTGCCAAAGCACCTGCCCGCAAGCAAAGCAAAGTGTCCCAGGCCTCTCCCAGGGGCTTCCTGGGTGCCTAAAATCCGCCTTAGTTGCAGCCCGACTTCCACCCCAGGCACGCTGGCATCTGATCGTGGCCAGTGGCCAATTCCCCTGAGGCTAACCTTCTCTGGAGTTTTTTCAAAGTAGATTGTTGATAGAAGTGCGTTGTAGTCCAAGTGTTGGTGGAACCCTCACTCCAAAACCAGTTCAGAGGTTCAATTTGTCTGGGTCTGTGGGAAGGTCTCAGGAGCTCACAGAGAACGCTGTCTGCAGTTTGCCATCTTGGCTCCGCCCCCCCCAAATAAGATAATATTTGTAAACTTATAACATTTGTAAAATGCTTAGCAAAATGTCGCGCCCATATTAGATGCTTAATAAATATTCTCTTCCCTATTGTTATTTTGTTTTTTTAATTATCTTCATATAGGTACACACATGCATATATACATATGTACGCACATACATATGTTCATATACATATATATATGCACATGCAGTAATTAAGACTATGATGGAGGAGAGTTATCATAATAATCAAAGAATGATCGAATTTCACAATTACCAAAGAGTCGGAAACAGTCAATTTTGTGGTTGAAGTCATTCATTCAAGTAAACTGGTACTATTGTATGAGAAAATTATTTTTTCAGCTAATGATTAAACTGTCATCTCATTTTAGAATTTATTTTGTCTCAGGATTCAAGTGATAAATATGGACCTAAACTGTCTGGTTTTAGAAGAAATCCTTTAAGTATTAAGTTACCAAATTAAAGCTTTCATCTTCCAGGGGTTTCTCAGTTTTATAAGTTTTTGTTTTTATCTTTTGACTCTTCCAGTTAATTGATGGTTATTACATATATTTTGGGTTTTAGGATTCATTCTTATCATAAAAACAGAAAAAATGCAAAGGTAGCATGTTGAAAAATGATAAGAAAATCTCTATAGACTGTCAGCTTACTAACACATAATGCTAAGAAATAAGTAATACACTGAATTCCAAGTATTTGAAGAAATCATTCAACTCTCAGGAACTTAAAAAAAAAACCTCTCAATTATCAACTTCTTATTAATTCATACAAATAAAAACCAAAGACAGACAATTTCATGATTTAACCCAATCTTTCTATTTATGATTTCTGTCCCTGGAGTTATTTCAGCAGAAGAACTCAGAAAATTTTGTTTTTCACACTCTTGCTTGGAATTCCATCTTAAAACACCAGTGGTCAGAAAAGACCCATCTGTCTTTCTGATTATTAAGCATCCTTTACACTCATAAAGTACCTCAAAGTCCCCATCTGCTTCATCAATCATCACTCAGAGTACATAGGATTTTGCACTAATGTCTGTTATAAAAAAGACTTGAAGAAATAGACATCACAATTTCAAGAATATGGTACTTCCAAACCTAGTAATTTTGAAAATTTAAATAATAATTTCCCATCACACACTGCTCTCCTAACTATCTCAATTACATAATATTATTAGACTTTTCGGTAAACCCTTATTTTATAGCAACTCCTTCAGTTCTTTGCATATTATGACTTTAAACTGATAAGACATAATGACAGACTTTATGAATAACTTTTGGACCTTGCCCTTCATGTCTACCTTTTTCTGTTCAGAAAGCTTCAAAAATAAATGTATACCTGTAGCTATACTGCTCATGTAATCAAAAGAGTGGTGACTTTGAAGTAAGAATGTCTTAATTCTAATCCTATCATCATCATCAGATGGTACAATGGATAGATCATATGGTTTAGATTCAGAAAGACTTGAATTCAAATGTGGCCTCAGATATGCCCTAGCTGTGTGTCCTTAGGCAAGTAACTTCTGTTTGCTTCAGTTTTCTCATCTGTAAAATAGGAATAATAATTGTACCTATCTGCCAGGATTGTTGCTGAAATGAAATGAAATTAAATTAAATGCTTAGTACAGTACCTGACACATAGCAGGGGCAACATTAATATTAACTATTATTATCACTGTGTGATCTTAGTAAAGTCATTCTGTAAAAAGTTCCCTCTATAAAATGAGGACTGACTCTAAATTCAGAACTCTTCTCAATGGTAATGTTTTCTATTTCACTATTTCACTATTTCGCTATTTCACTATTCCACTAAAACGAATCTTGCTTTTTTTCAAATTTCTTCCTTTTACTGAAGTTCTAGGACAGCTACTCTCGTTAGGTCACATTCTCAAGTATCTTAACTGTGAATCTGCCTTGTCCTGCACACGACTAGAGCCACTATAGATTTTTGTTATATAAGGTTTTCACTGTGGAAAGGCAAATATTCTTTTTCTCCCTAACTAGTTTGCTATTCCATTCGCCATAGTGGATTCTAAACCTTTTCCTCCTTTTTCAATTCTCCCATGGCACTCCCTACTCCTACTCTCTTAGCCAAGAACCTCACACAAAACTTTCACTAAAAGCTTTCTTGCTCTCCTCCTCATCTCACATCAATTAGACATCTTGCCTAGCTATTCCACCCTATTTTCACAGTAATTGCTAAGGCAAGTACTTATATCCTTGATCCAGTTCTCCATTTTCTCTAATAGATTATTCTTCTATCATTCCTATGCTCTCCCCTATCATTTTTCTCTCATCTACTAGTTCCTTCCCTGTTTTGTTTGCCAATGTCTCATCTGCTCTTAAAACACACACACACACACACACACACACACAAATCCCACCCCCTCACCCCACCCCACAAAATCCTTCACTTGATCCTACCATACCTTCAATATTCCTACATCTCTCCTCCTCCTCATGGCCAAACCACTAGGAAAGACATTGATACCAGCTGCCTCTTCTTCACCACTCATTTCTAAGCCCTTTGTTAACAGGCTTCCAACCTCAACATTAATAATGACCTCTTAATTGTCAAATCCAATGTCTCAGTTCTTATTCCTCTGAACTTCTTGACAGTCTTGAACAATATCAATCACATTCTTCTTCTGGAAATTTTCTCCTTTTCTCCTGGTTCTTCTCTTAGTTTATGACCACTCCTTCTCAGTCTTCTTTAATAGATAGATCATCCTTGCAAGAATGCATCCTTCAAAACTCTTTTTGGACATCTTAATTGGTTATGTCATAGGCCACTTTAACTCAAGATAATCTAATCATCTTTCATCCCAAACTCCCCATTCTTCCAAACTTCCCTATTAAATATGAGGGGGGTGGCATTACTGTCCCACTCAACCAGATTCACAACTTCAGTATCTTCACTAGCAATCACTAACAAATGTTCCATAATTAACTTCTCACTAACAATCGCTCCAAATCTATTGCCAAATCTTTTTGTTTATACATTCACATCTCCCAGTACATTCCTTTCTCTCCATCTCTGTCACCATCCTGATGCAGATCCTCATTACTCCATCCTTAAACTACTGTGACAGCCTTTTTCTTGGTATCCGTATTTCAAGTCTCACTTCATTCCAATCCATCCTTCATGTAGATGCCAAAGTTATTTTTCTAAAAGGCAGGTCTGACCCCATCATCCCCCTTCCATTCAATAAGTTCTAGTGGCTCCCTGTTACCTCCAGGATCAAATATAAAGTATGCTGGCAGCTAAAGTTCTTTAAAACCTGTTTTCATCCATTAAAACCAGGCTTCTTTTATTTTACTCCCATCGATTTACTTTATGATCCAGCTCCACTGGCTTACACCCAATCTCTCCACTGTGCCTTTTCACTGTCTGTTTCCCATGCCTGAAATGCTCTCTCTGCTCATTTCCAGTTCCCGGATTTCCTAATTTCCTTCAAAGTCTCAGTTCAAAGTCCTTCTTCCACAAGAGGCTTTCTAGGTTTCCCTTCCTCTCCCAGTTAAATGCTTTGCCTTTAAGATTACTTTTCATTTATACTGCAAAGCAAAGTAATTTGCATGTAGTCTCTTCAATTGGAAAAGGAATTTCTGGAAGGCAGGAAACACATATTCCTCCCTTACCCCTTTTTCTTTGTATGCAAAGCACTTAGCATGGTACCTGGCACCTAGAAAGCATAGAATAAATGCTTGATAATATAAAGTTCTAAGACAATTACAAAGGACTTATGATGAAAAATGCTATCCACCTAGAGAAAGAACTGATAGAGTCTGAATGCAGGTTGAAGCATAACTTTTTAAAAAATTTTTTGTGTGATTTTTCTTTTATTTTTGGGGGGTGGTATCCTCTGTTTTCTTTCAAAACATGACTAATATCGTTTGCATGACCGTAAATGTATAACTTATGTCAAACTGATGGTTTTCTTAATATAGGGAGAAAGGAAAGAAGAAAGAAGGGAATTAGGAACTCAAAACTTAAAAATGAATGTTAAAAATTTTTCCTACATGTAATTGGAAAAAGTAAAATATTTTTAAAAAGAAGAATAAAATAAATGCTTGCTGACTGACACACTTGTAGTCTACCTTTTTCCTTCAAGCAAACCCAATAGATGAAAATTCAAATATCCAAAAAACCCACCAACCAAAGAAATAAATTTCAAGTGTTTTGATGACTTTTTCAACATTTTCAGTTTAAGATACTCCTTTAGTAGATAACATTGCGCCGTTTGCTTGAGGCTCCAGAACACTGCATAGCCTCGTAGAGCTAGTTCTATAAGCACTTTAAAAGACTTTGGGTGATTTATCCACACAGGAAAAAAACAATGGATGACTATTGTCCAAATATCAACATGGATTTGTACGGATCAAGATTGTTCATAAGCATGTATAACTGGGGCAGATAGTTCCAATAGACAAAGAATTGGGTAAAGGTTTGAATAGAAGGAAATAGACCAAATTATTTTAAGGAAATTGAAAAGCTGTCTTGTGACTTTAGGCTTCCTATAATAAAAAGGAATATCTTTCAATTTTAAGATTACTAATATTGCCGTATGACAGAGAGATATAGAAACCAACACTTCCAAAAAATAAACATGAGTATACCACAGAGGTCAAAGGAGATACATAGTGGGTGTTGGAAAGTTATACTATTACCAATAAACTAATTTCAAAGAAGAAGAGTATGGGATGTCATAAAAAAATTATATACTAGAAAGAGAAGATGGGCTGGTCATGTGGTAAGTGGAAAAATGACAGGTAGACAGTCAAAGTACTCTACTGACTCATGAGTTGTTGGGAGAAAATGTGTAAGGTCTTTAGGACTTGGGTTGGAAAAAAAAAGAAAATACTATTAAATAGGGAAGAAAAGAAAAGGAAGAAGAACATGACCAGCACACCCAAAACAGTCATTGTTCACTTCCCAGCAGATAGTTGGAATTTTTATTTTTTATTTTTTTCATGTGGAGAAATAATATGTTTCCATTGGATGCTTTAGATTGGCAAACTTTTAGCAGGACAGAGTCCAGTTTCCAGGGCCCAATACATAATAGATATTTAATAAATGCTTACTGGCTAACTGCAATAGACAAGCATTGCAGAGATAAGGAGCAGTCTTCATTGTCGAGAATAATTCCATAATTGATGGAATCAAGCTTCACTTGGGAATTTGAGAGGATCCTAAATTTCTGGTTGGGTATTATTCTGAATAGTTATATTTTTTCTTCTATTCTTAAACTATACCCATATATTCACCCTCCCAGAGAGCCTTTGTTTTCAAGTTTAATCTTGGAATGTTTCATAAGACAAGCAATACAAATGTTACTAAACATAGGCAGAAAATGTATTATATTTGTTTTAGTTAATTAGGATAGGAAATACACAAGAGATACCATATTTAACCCCTTGTACTTCCATTATTTTCATTTCCTTGTTATAAAGATAATCATGATGATAAGGTAACTGGCATAAATTTTGGGTTTTTTATTATATAATTATGTGTATCTTTAAAACTTTACTACTTAATCACTGTTCTACTACTATTTAAAACTTTCTGATATAATGAGGGAGTTAATAAATGACATGCAAATTAATGTCATGGGATATCTAAGCATTTTATTTTATAAACATAAAGACACTATTTTTCAGTGCAATCAACTAGTATTCCAATATAGTTAGATAGCAACTGACAAGGTTTTTTTTATTTCACTTAGGGAAAAAAAAGTTTGTAAAGAATATAGAAAACATATGTTTCACTGGAGACTCAGAGCTATAAGTGACCTTGGAGGTCATTCAATCCAAGTCTTACTTTAACAAAAACTGTCTTTGTGAGTGAAATGGGAAACTGAGCACTTCTCAGAATAATGACTATGAGAGATTGATGTGGTTTTTCATTGGGAATCGCTACTGCAGGAAGAGATAAATTGTGGCGTTTTAGAATATCAAAGGCAGACCAGACTTTGACTGGGAACCTATTTGTAGTTTACCTATTTGGTAAATATCTGTGTGTGATAAATAAGCTGGAAATGCCTAGTTCTTGAGATTGACAGTTCCTGGAAGCCCTCCCTCTCTCTTTATAAAGCATGTGCTCAAATGAGAAAATTCGGCCTCATCCTCTTCCCTGGATTATCCTGGAGAAGAATGACTGTCCAGAATTTTGTGAAATTCTAATAAGCTTCTAATCTTCACTTTGAGAGATCTCTGAGTAATGATTTTGAGTCGGGAGTCGCATTTTTATCCCACACACTTATAACACACCCAAGTGGCCATAGAACCTTTGGGAAAAAATAATTAAGAAATAAATAGTAAATTTAAAAAACGGCGGAAGAGAAGAGCACCTATGGCAACATGGTGTGGAGAAAGAAATTCCAGCCTTGATTCAGGAAAATCTGAGTTCAAATCCTGTCTCTGGCACAAATTGGTTGTATGAATGCAGCTAAATCATCTAACTTTTCAAAGTTTTAAGCAAATCTGTAAGACCTTAAGTCACAATTGAGCTACTAACATGCAATAGATAGATTTTCCAGATCTTGAGTTTCCTACATTAATAGTTCATGATGATCACAGGTCCATGTGTATATAGACATGTGTGCATACTCAAATAGTAGTAAATTTTTCCTTATGATAATCCTAAATTCACTTTTTTTTGAAACCTCAGCACCCCACTATCCCCCCCCCGTAATGCATATTTAAGTGGCTTAACAATTTAAAAAAATAAGGGCAGCAAGATGGCACAGGGAATAGAGTGCTGGGTCTGGACTGAAAAACTTACTAGTCTATGACCTTGAGCATGTCACTTAACTTTGTTTGCTTCAGTTCCCTCATCTGTAAAATGAACTGGAGGAGGAAAAGACAAACCATTCCAGGAGTCTTGCCAAAAAAAACCCAAATAGAATCATGAGGAGTAGATATAGTTGAAACAACTGAAAAACAACAACAACAAACAGTGAAAATCATAAGAATAGGGTTTTGTGGTAGAGAAATTCAGGTCTCAAATTTCAATATCTAGAAGCAGTATAACACTGTTGTAGCAATACAGAGGTGAACAGTATCCTACTGCAGGATAATTCCTGTTTTTCTGGACTGAGTCATTTTGACTATATTGCTATGAAAAATTCAAAACATACGATATTTATCTAATAATACGATATTTATAGTCTAATCTGTTGCAGAAAAGCATAACTATATTTAATGGATATCAGATTGCTTGCCATCTTGGGGAGTGGAGGTAGAAAGGAGGCAGGAAGGAAAAAAAAGGAACACAAAATATTATAAAAGGGAATGTTGAAAACTATCTTTACACATAATTGAAAAAAAAAGAAAAGAAAATACTATTAAATAGGGAAGAAAAGAAAAGAAAGAAGTACACTATCAGCAAACCCCAAACAGTCATTGTTTACTTCCCAGCAGATAGCTGGAGTTGTTTATTTTTTTTTTTCAGGTGGGGAAATATATGTTTCCATTGGATGCTTTAGATTCTACAATCAGGGACATTCATGTTTCTGAATAATTTGTATCGCCTGTCCATGTTTTTGGACAATAAACAATTGTCCTGAATATAGACACACATTCTATGGCAAATTGCACTTGATTTTAACTTCTGAGAGTAAAAACCCTAACAACACTTTGATGTTCATATGGAAAAGCAAGCATTTTGAAAACTGTGACAGCATTGCTAACTTTATATGTTCTTCTGAATACTACATGCTCAGACATGCAGTCGTTAGGTATGCCAGATGAGCTTCTTTCTGGGTGATTTCAGTGGGATACTGTATTCTTTTTAAGGTGATGAGATAAACTACAATTGTATTAGAGATAGTCCTTTCTTTCACCTTTACTGGAAGAGACATAGTTTGTTCTGTGATTACCTAGAAACATGAGTGGAACCTGGATTGACTTTGGAGAATATATAGTTCCTTTGAATCATTTTGTATTTCTCCTAGAAATAATATTTTTAACTTCAGTATCCTATCCAAGTCATTTTTATATTTTTTTTTTTTGTTTCCCAAGAGTTCAAAATGTATATTACAAGTAGCAATGGAGAGAAAGAATGGTTATGAGGGGATTGTGACAAAGCAAAAGGAACTGTGAAGAAATGGATAAAGGATGAAACAAAGAAATATACAATTAAAGAAGATGGGTTGGTCACAGGGCAAAGATAAGGGATATCTAAAGAAAGCTGCCTGTATGAGGCATCCTCCATAGCAAAACAAAGTGAGAAAGATACTCAACAATTGGGTGGATTCTTTATAGCAAACTTAGTGGCAAGTATAAGTAGGCTGCAATTTACATAACTGGAGAGAACACACAGATCCTTTTAACTATTTCATTATTTGTGTATGGGTACACCAAAAACTCATTAGAACAATAATAACTAGTTATTATGGGAAATAACTAGTAGCACAGGTCAGAGTAACTGGATATACCAACTTCAATTTTACAGTGTACTTGGGTAGATAATATAAATATATATATATACATACATATATATGTGTATATATATATGTTGCTTTTTAAAATAGGGATATATTTTAATGTATTTCTTTCTTTCTTTTTTTTTTTTTTTACTAGTGGTAGATATCATTTACCCAACAAGTATTTATTAAGTAACTACTCCATGCTGGGCACTGTGATAGTTGCTGAGGATACAAAGAATTAAATAATAGCTACTCACACTAAACTTATATTCTAATGGAAGAGAGACCAAGTATATATATAAATATGTACCACATAAACATAGTCATATAAGCATACATATCTATATAATGTAATTAAACTGGTATAATGTATCAAGTAACATGCTATTTTTACATATTACCCAACTAAATTAGGTAAATACAGTAATACAATGAATAACTGATGTCTAGGATATCAGAAAGTAGGATTACATAATAGAAATACCATTTTGTTTGCCACTGATGCTAAAGCTACACTAGTCAATAGAAAACAAACATTTCACTTTTTAGCTCATTTATTGCACAAAAAGTTGCTATACTTTATGGTACAGTAATCCTGCCAGATTCTTTGTTAAGGATTTTGGAGGGGACAGAATACAGCAGGTTATGTAATGATGGACCATACTTTTTGAGGTTTGTTAAGAAAGCAACTCACTGAGGAGTGGGTAGAAAGCATCTGGAAGGTATCAGTGGGTTCAAAGTGGTGTCCATAGCTTCCATCATCTTCACTTCAACCTATATTTTGCCTCTCATCCTATGGACTTTACCCCAACTCTTCATTTTTCCCTATAATGGATTTACATCCGATGTAGAAGCTTGAGCTAAAGTTAGCATGTAAGATTAAAATTGAGTTTAAGCAGATCTTTAAACAGTTATAGCTAGAAAGGGACTAAGATCTTTTTAAAAGAGACAGATCATATCAGAGAGCAAATAGATCTGAGATAGTTACTATAAGAACAAGTGAAATTTTTTTAAACTACTAGCTAAGCTACTGATAAGAGAAAGCCTGGAATTAAGATTTCTACTCAAATACAAGAAAACAAAAACAAGTAAAGATTATCTAGAAGAAAATGCAAAGAAAAGGAAAAGATATTCATATTCACAATGTCATATTAGAGGGTTATCACATAGTCACAAGCCTTTATTCTTCCAGCTTGCCCAAGAGGCAAGAGTACACACAAAGAAGTGAAAGGGAAGGGGGGGGTGAGGAAGGGGACTTTCCAGCTGACCCAGAATGCTAAGATTATCCAAGACTATCTCTTTCAGTAGTACTACCAACTCAAGCAGAATGAAAAGACTGCTTCCTTAATGGGTATGATGGAGGTTCTAGCATCACATTCAGCACAGCAAAATAAGAGAAGTGACCAAATAGAGAGGATTGATGATAGGACTTGAAATCAGAAAGAACCGATTTAAAATTCTGTTGCTGTTCAGTCATTTCAGTGGTGTTTTCAGTCTTTCAATAGTGACCCCATTTGGAGTTTTCTTGGCACAAATACATGAGTGATTTTCCATTTCCTTCTCCAACTCCAGATAGGGTTAAGTGACTTGCCCAGGGCCAATCCTGCCTGACACTAATCGTGTGATCCTGAGCAAGTCATTTAACTTTTCTGTGCCTCAGTTTTGTTATTTATAAAATAAGGGGAATTGGTCTCTAAAATCTTTTAGCTTTAAATTGATGATCCTACAATTCTGTGAGACCACAGAGGTACTATGACTTATTAAGGGAATAATAATTTCATGGCTTTTATCTCAGAATCACTCATAAGCAGTGATGATGCCTTTACTATTTTAATTATAATTTTTTTTCTTTTGGCTTAGCATATACAGATGAATGTATGTATGTTTAATATATGACTGCATTCTCTGTGGCAATGAGAAGATACTCAATAGTGGCTGCTAGAAGCAATACATTTAATTTTAAATATTACAATTGAACATGGAGTCATTTGAATCTGAAATGTATTAAGAAGGAGACAAGAACAATATGAGATGCAAACGAGGAATGAGTGAAGAAATTGGAAAATATTTAGTCTGGAGAAGAGATAAATAAGGAGAAACACAGCTACCTTCAAATATATTTGAAAGTCTGTCAGAAGAAAAATTAGATTTTTTTCCTTATAGTTCAAGAGGACAGAACTAAGAACAAATAGGGGAGGGTTAAAAGGAGGCAGATTCCAGTTCAGTATAAAGAATTTCCTAACAATTGAAGCTATTCAACAACAAAATGGGCTATCTTGTGAAAATATGAGCTCCTTATTATTGGAAGTGCTCAAATGGAGGATGGACTATCAGATGTAGAAAATATTCCAGCATTTGATGGGGGAAGGGAAGGAATGAAAGTTGTATTAGAAAATCTTTAAGGTCCCTTCTGATTTTAAGACTGTGATCTATCACTATTCCTTCTCTCATGGATGCAATAAGAGCTTTATGACATCCCCAAAGAAACCAATAATAGCTATCATAATAGTGTGGTCTATATATCAATTGGGATTGAAGTAGAAGTCCTGAAAGCCATATGAGAAACATTTTTCTACAAGTCTTCTCTCACATTCTCCAAAGACAGAAAGCAAAATATGCTTTTAAAGTCTTAAAGTGACTGACTGGTCCAAAGCTTAATGAAGTTTCTGTTTGTTTTTTTTTTTTTTCATTTCTTGGATGCTAACTCAATTCTGCATTCTTCACTATTGAACTACATCATGTTGATCTAACACTGCAAGTCTAGGCCAAGGTCAGGCTGGGCTCCCCAGGATGTGTGGGCCATTATTAAGACATGAGAGTGTAGTTTTAATGCTATAAAGGGCCTTAGAAGCTTTCTGGTCTGACTCTTTCATTCTACAGATGAGGAAACTGGTACCCAGAAAGGTAGTGATCTAACTTGCCAGGACAAGGGAGAGGCACAATCCCAAAACCTCTGCCTCTGAATCCAGTTCTCTTATAACTCTATCTCATTGCCTCATTTCTCCCATGACTTTTGACACGATTTAAAATTATGGTCAGCAACAGATTTCTGTGTCCTTCTAGTTCCCCTCAAAACAAGATCATAATAAACTATGCTAAGAAGCGGCTATGAAAATGGTCCCACCAGGTTTAAGTTATGATCTCAGGGTCATAACTTCCCCTATTTATATAACCTCTGAGTTCTTTCTGGCTATTTCTCATATTCTTTATATAGATACTAAGTACATTAATAATATTTCTCACAGATCAGATTTTATATTGGAAAACAACTTATCCCACACTTCACATACTAGAAACAAAGACTGCAGTATTAATGTATATATGTCCAATTTAGAAACTTATCTCCCTAAAATCTTATAGTCCTTACCAGGGTCTAAACAACAGATTATTTTAGAATATGATTATATAAGAGGTTGAAGAGCAATTAGCTCCCAAAAGACACATATATAGCAATAGGACAGAACACTTTAACTTAATAGTCCTCCTTCTGGGTGGAGTGGGTGGAGACCTATATGATATGACACTTCATCTTAGCCAAAAGGCCAAAAAGCAATGGCAGATACCTATATGATAAAATCTGAATGGCACAGAAAGACTATAATCTGATCTAAAATAATTCCCTCAATTCCTTCTCTACTCCTGACTCCTGACAAGTAATTAATAGATGATCATAGAACTTTTCCATAAAGACCTTGAGTGAGGAGAAAACCACTACTTCTAAAGCAGCCCCTTCTACTTTCAGATATCTCTAAATGTTAGGAAAGAGGTTTTTCATTGTTGTTGTTTTGTTTTGTTACTTGTTATTTTGATTTTCTACCATTCTCTGCATCAATCTTAAATCTACCTCTGCAATGCCCTCCCATTTTTCTTAGTTCTGTTTACTGAGATCCATGTGACAGTGTTTGAATATGAACAGTATGTCTTATTTAAACCTGCTCTTCAAGTTAAACATTTTCAGTTCTTTCAGCTGATAACAAAATAATTACAATTAATTTGAGAGAGATCAAGTGATCAGCTCAAGTTAGGAAAAATCTATGGTGGAATTTGAATTTAGGTCTTCTTGACTTCCCAGTCCACCACTCTTACCTTCTGTGCCATCTAGCTGACCTGAATGACCATCCTGTGACATGGCCTACAATACTCACATTTGCATCACCTTTTTCTGGGCATGTTTCAACTTAGGGACTTCAAGGGCTTTTTTGTCCAATCTTCTCATTTTACACTTGAGGAGAATGAGGTTACAGTGGTAAAGTGACCCAAGATCATACATACAGTAAACCCAGAGGCAGGTTTTAAACCAAAGTCTCCAGAGTCAATATTCTTTTTGCACTGTACTATATCTGGATATTGTACTTTTTGTACCAGTCTAATACCATATTAGCTTTTTCCATTGCTATGACACAGCTGAATTATATTAATCTTACTCTGCAGCTAGATAGTGTAGTAGAGGGGAGTGACAGAGTCAAGGAGATCTGCATTCAAATTTGGCCTAAGACACTTACTAGCTGTGTGACCTTTGACTAGTAACTTAACTCTATTTGTGTCAGTTTCCTTCTCTGTGAAATGAGCTGGAGAAGGAAATGTAAAACCATTCAAGTATCTTTGCCAAGAAAATCCCAAATGGGATCACAAAAACATTGACAGTACTGGGACAAATGAACAACAAGAAAATGCATTAGAATCCCCAGATCTCTTGATTACATAAATTACTGCCTCTATCTTATAATTATGGAGTTATTTTTGAAGTATAAGATTGACATTTTTCTTTATTAAATTTCATTATATTTGATTTGGCAAATTGTACTAACCTGTCCAGATCTCTTGAGATTTTGACCCTGCTATCCATTCTTCTCAGTTTCACATTACCTAAAATTTGATAATCATTCCGAAATGTCTTTATCTAAGTCACTGTCAAAATGTCAAATAGTCCAGGACCAAATTTAGTAAAAAGAACATATCCATGGAACCCTTCCCTCCAAGATGGTATGCATCTATTGAATTTTTCTTTTTGCAGTAGTATTTTCCCTAGTGAGAAGACTTCCTCAAGTTCTATTCCATTTTTAGGGGAACTCCCAGAGCCAACTCTACTAAAGAAAAAAAGACTAGGATTGTTTGTATACCAAACTAAGCTGATCAAACTCTGAGGGAAATGCATAGTCAGCAATAGGGGCTACAAATCTAATGCTAACTATAGAGAGTCATATTGGCAAGCCAAATCTGAGATCATTCCCCCACTTGCTTTTACATCAACTGATAAGGTCTGTATTCTGACACAGCATCTCCCACTGAAACATTTTTTGGGGAAGTATTTTCCTTTCAAGCTTCCGCTTACAAGGACTTTCACCAACTGACAAGTTATTTTTACTAGGAATATCTCCCAATGTTATAAGAGCCAAGGTTTTGTATACCTATTTTGTTGTTGTTGTTGTTGTTACTATTTACAAGGCCTTTTTAGAGCAATGCACATTTTTCTTGGTTTAAAGAATTTGGTTATGTGGATGGATATGCAGAATGCATTGACTGACTAGTCAACTTGTACCTAGTAGGATTTTAATAAGTATTAACTAAATTTAATTGAATTGACCTGTGCATCAGCAAGAACTAGTTCTTCAGGGTTTCTTAGAAGAGAGCAGGGCCCTTAGGGTATATGACACAGGATAGGTAAGTTTCAATTGGGCATAGAAGAAAGGAAAAAGAGTCTGGAGTATGGGACCCAGCTAAGGGAGATACTAAGCACTTTGGAGTTAGAATGAAGGTGTTGGGGAATGTACATGTTCAGTGGTAGGGTGAGGGGAAAGAAGAGGGAACAATACTAATGTTAATGTCAAGTTTATCACTTTAACAAGACATGCCCAGATTTAAAACTGTATCCCTCACAATCATCTATCCTCAAATTGTTTTGGTTTTCTCTTGTATGCAGATCGATTTCATACTTTCCTAAATACTTGGATTGATTTGCCATCAATCCCAAGTTCAACTTTGGTTATTAGAAAAGTTGTAAACACTTTGCCCCATAAAACTCTTTAAGGTTCTTTAGCTATTGATCCAGCAAGCCTCTGACATATACTGGCTGTGATGGTGAGTAAATCACAACCTCTTGGAGCTCTAGCCAAATTTCTTATACTGTAAATTGCAAAGAAGGTGTTGATCTTCATTGGTAGAGAGAATTTCCTCATCTGGAAGTTTCCTATATTAATAAAATATCAGGTCTGGATTTTATTCCTAACCTGTTGTTATAGCAAGCAGTTGTGGTAGGAAAAGGTGGGACAGCAGGTTCTAAATATTAAGAAAATCCACCTAAACTTCAGATATTCATAACTTTCTTTCCAAAGCAGGTTTGGCTTTCTAGTCACTGCAGATACACTGCAGGTGTATGGATTGAATTTTTTCATTAAAATTGAATTTCTGGGAAGACAGTGGAAGAGAGTCCACACCTCAAAAAAATGTCACCTCTCCCAATCTACCTACCCAAGTCAGACTAAGATTGGCCTTGACCCCTTGGATCAATAGAAAAATGACTGTCAAACTATTGATTGAAAAAAAAAAGTAAAACAGATAATCTAAATTATTACTTTTAATTCCAGATGCTCAACATTCAATTATTTTGTTCTAAGTATTTTAGGAGTATTTGCACAGATATCTCCATCAAAACTTGTGATCCTTCTTTGATTTCATGGTCTGAATTCACAACCTCATTAGATAACTTCACTAGAATCACAAGTCTGCTTCACTTTTGCACTCAACATTTTTTTTTGGTTGTTGTTGTTCAGTTGTGACTGACTCTTTGTAACCCCTTTTGGGGTTTTCTTGGCAAAGATACTAGAGTGGCTTGCATTTCCTTCTCCACCTCATTTTACAGATGAGGAAACTGAGGCAAACAGGATTTTGTGAACCCTAGCTGAGGTCAGATTTGAACTCACAAAGACAAGTTTTCCTGACTCCAAGTCTAGAGCTCTATCCACTGTTCCACCTAGTTTACTGAATATCATAATAGCTTTCCTCCTGGTTTTTCTTCCTATTACCCCCATCCTAATTTCTCAAGTGTTTTCTCTAATAATTAGATTATTCATCCCACACCCCTGATTACTTCAGTTTAAAATTTCTTAACCCCGTCAAAGTCAGTTTCTCTGCTCATTCCAGATAGGCACACTGCCAATATATTGCCAATAGCACTCACTCTTGTGCTAACTTAAAATACACAAAACTATTTGCCAAGTTTCCTTATTTGGCAAGAAGGTTCCTTGGTTCCCAAGATCTTTGACCATCCATTTTTAGACCCAAATCTTTAGATATTGCTCTCAGTCTTTAGGACATCCTGAAACTCCCTTCAATGGTAGGAGAAAGTAAGTTAATTACTAGTTGCTTTACTGATAAAGAGAAATCTTTGTTGTTCAATTATATTACCATCCATTCAAGAAAATATGCAGGTTTTCCAGAACTGAGGAGCTAAAAACTAATTCTCCTTTCTCTGGTTAAAAAAGTAACACATTCACCTTAAGAAAATTAAACAGCAAAAAGTTAAAGAAAGTTAATGCATATGACTTTAATACATATTAATTTACGGAGTTGCAGTGGAGTTTATGCAAAGTAGGCTGGATAGAGAAACAAAAGCCATAATTTCCATACCTAAAATGCCCCCCATCTACTTCCATGACCCTCGGCAAGTCGCTTCAAGTTTCTGGGTCTCATCTCTAAAATGGTTTGGACTCCATGATTTCTGAGCTACCTTCCAAATTATAGAAAATTCTGTAATTCTGTAAAATCCTTCACTAGTGAAATACAAGTTTAGAACAAAGGTTCTATAAGGGAACAGTGCTATAATTATAATGCAGTCATCTCTTGTCTTTGAAAATTAAAAAGGAATGAAACTGCCTCAAATGGGCTTGCTGTACAGGGAAAAAAAAATCAACCAATCTCCAGTGCCTTTATTGTCTGTTTCTGGAATATTTCAAATAAGGCCAGGGGAGGAGTTTGAGTTTAGATATTTTGAAATCATCAAGATCATTTAAATAAACATAGGTTTTAATAGCAAAAACATTTCATGGAAAATCCCAACAATACACAAAACTACACAAAACATGGAAGTTAATTATTGCCACATTTTTGAAATGGTCCAAACTTCTTGTCAGTTTCACTTTACTAAAAGCAACAGTAATAAAAATAACTATATTGGACTTACATGAAGAGGATTCCAAAATACTTAATAAACACATTCTTAAACCCAACAACTTATTGACAGTAACTTTACTCATTTTCTGAGGGCAATTCATAGTTTTCAAAATATCTATTAAGTTTTACAAAAGATGCAAGAAATCAGTTAGATACAGAATCCCATGTAGTTTAGGTTTCCAGAAAAGGTATCAGGTGGGTGAATTCACTTGATATGAAAACACCACATTCAATCCGAAAGATCAGTACGTCTACACAATATTGCTTCATTTCTGAAACTTGAAGAGAAAAGAAACCTCAAGATTTGAGGTGTGGAGAAGGAAACAACAAAAAAAAAGTTTTCTTTTTATAATTGTTTAACATCAGAGGAAGAGGCCAAAGTTCCCTTTTTATCGTCCTAATTTTTCAGTAATCTACAATTATTTAATGCACTCACTCTTAGAGGATCATGAAGGGCAAGTAAGTGCCCTATATAGTCTTCACTTAGAGGACATGCTGCCTCAATTTGACAGGCACAAAGTTGCCTGAACTAGAGAAAAGACAAACTACAAAGGCCTTTTTGTTAATTTGTCTGTTTTGTTTATGTTTCTTTTGCTTTCGATAAATGTACTCTTTCCAAAATTCTTTCTGAGAGTTAGGTTCACGAAGAAGAAAAGCCCGGTGTCTCCCCAAAGCTGTAAGGACGGGAGCCAGGGAGGGGAGGGCTAGAATGCCGGCAGAAGGAAGGCAGAAAAGAAGAGGAAAAAAAAACTGTAGAATATGCAAGAAAATTGGAAGCTTCCTCCAGTCACACCCGCGGGTTCACTTGCTCTGTAAAGTGCTCAGAAAGTCAGGAAAGTGCTCTGAAGCCTGGGAAAAGCTGAAAGTGTAGCTCATTCTTGGCCTGTGTTACCTCTCCAGAAGAGAAAGAAAGCGAAATTTGTACTTCACATGAGAAAACTTTGCCCGGCCCGAGCCAAAAGTCAAGGCCGGCGTCCCGATATTGAACTCCCCGGTAATCAAAGTTGCGTCGGGACTTCCCCTCATTCCCCTTTTCTTTCTTGAGCTCTCCACTCGATTCCTAAGGTCTGGCCTCAGTCTGGGAAGTGCCTTCCCGAATCTGCCAACTGGACTGGCACCCGCAGCCGAGACCTCGGGAGCCTTGTTCTCTTCCCTACCCCCCGCACCCACTGTTTGGAGAATCCCCCTCTGGCCTCCCAATCCCCGAACAGCCTGGGCGCATGCTACAGTCCCGGCCGAGGCCTAGGAACAGAGGGGTCCGACGCGCGCCTCTGGCCTAGGGAAATAGTGTCAGTAAAAGGATCAGTCCCTCTTGCAGGCAAACAGTGGTCACCGGGTGCCTCTTTGCCTAGAAGCTGAGGACACTGGACAGGACCCCTCTCTTCTCTTCCCTCCATCCCGCACGCCGCTTACCTGCCTCCCCCTCTGGACTTAGCCTCAAGAAACTCGGCTTCCGGAGCGGGGCGAGCCCGGCCAGGAGACAGCAGCAGGCAGCGGGCTAACTCGAGCTGAAGCGGAGGGTCCGAGGCGGCGGGAGTTCTAGGCAGGCGGTGCAAGTGCGGTGACTCTCCCACGCTTCCGCTTCATGTCAAAGAGTTAAACATTCCGCCTCTCTTAACCCGCTCCAATGAGGAAGCCACAGTCACAGCAACAGCACCACCTACCCTCTGGCAGCAGCTATGACCCCGGCCCGGAACCTCTGGCACGGGCCAAGTTCTCCCCTAGACCTCCCCTAGACCTCTCCCTGCTCTTACCCTCCACCTTCTGGGAAGAAAGAAGGCAACTAAACTTGAGGAAATTCCGAGGAGCCGCTTTAACAAGTCCAAGTAGTCTCGAGAGGTGAAAAAAATCGATCTGCAGCCGGCTCCCACACACGCCAACCAAAACCATCCCTTTGAGATTCGTTCCTCCGGGTTCCAAGTGGAAGCCTTACTGAGCTTTTTCACCTTGACGTTACAGAACAAAAACCATCTAAACCCTCAGTCTCGAGACTGCGAAAGCTAGCAGGGAAAGATACCGGTTTAATAAGAGTCAGAGCAGAAATGTCGTAGAGCTCCCTACAGAGTGCAGGGTGAGGAAAGGAAGAAAGTAAAGAGAAAAAAAAAACCCAATTATTTCCTTTCACTCTGCTATAAATAGGTATTTTTGGAAGGTACACTATTGATTTCATCGATAACCTTTTATAAAAATTCCGAGACTGATGGATCTTCACTCTCCTCGGTGATGGTGAAATCCCTCCATTCCTTATATCTTGTACAATTCTTGCCCTATCCTATATAAATCTGTTTATATAAGATCTACCTAATATTCAGGGAAATTTCTTCTTGAAAGATCTCTAGACAATGGGTTTGTTAATACCAGTTCTTTGTTTTCCAAGACCTGTCTATGACAAGTGCAATTTTGACTTGTGGATGAATTGGATTTAAATGAGACAGATTTACACAAAGTCGTAGAGTTTCACTTTCTCTTCTAGAGTCATCAAAGCCCACCCAATGATAAAACAACAGTTAAGAAAACGAGTGATGGCCATGGATGCAAAGAATAATCTTGATGTCTTTGTTGTCTGACCAAGCTTTGTGCCTGCTTCAGCCATCTTCATGGTCCCTTGAAATAAATTATTCACACCTGCTCATTCTGTTGGGGAAGTCTTCTCATGTTTGGAGTAGATATCCCCCTAATTCATCAACCAGTTTGAGGCCCATCAGTTACACTAACCCTGGTTTAACCCATTTCTGAGAAATTTTACTGGGTGTGCTACAGCTTCTTGGAGCCACAAGCTGAGTGGCATTGTAGATACCAAGGATGAATGAGCAGCTCTGAAATGGCCTTGGCAAGCCCTCAAACCAGAGGTGCTAGTGCTCTTTGAATACCACCACACCCCCCAGTCCAGACATGCAGTGGATACCTATGGCACACCCAGGCTGTCTACTCAAAAATGAGAAAAGATAGGGCTTGGGGAAAAGCTCCTATGCAGGTGATAAAGTCCAGCCACCAGTTGCAAATAGACAAATACAGGGAGTAATGAAGAATGGCAATCTGGATTTGGGAATCTTTTGCAGCTGCAGAAATAGATGAGATTTCCAAGGGACAGAGTTTAAAGAGAGAAAATCATAGGATCATCAGTTTAGATCTGGCAGGGACCTGAGAGTCCTTTGAGTTCAACCCTCTCATTTTATGGATGAGTAGTCTGAGGTTCAAGGAGGTTGAATGATTTCCTAAAGATGGCACAGATAGCAAATATCAGGTGGGATTTTACCTCAGGTCTTCTGACTCTGGAGTTATTATTCTTTCTGCAACATCAGAATGAGAACAAAGTCTTATTGTTAGTTAGACATGCACTCTTAGGGGACATGAAAAACAATTCAGAGAGACTTTGCTCATAGGTATATAATAAATATTTCTCAAATTGAATCATCCATAAATGTCTACTATATATTTCACTTTGTGCTAAATAAGCAGTGATATTGTTAGCTGGTTCATATGCACCACTCTCTGAGACCCAAATTTTTGGCAAAGATTTTGGAGTGGTTTGGCATTTCCTTTTCCAGCTCATTTCATAGAAGAAAAAGCTGAAACAAAGAGGGTTAAGTGACTTTCCCAGGTTCACACAACTAGTGAGTGTCTAAGGCCAAATCTGAATTCAGGTCATTGTTATGGGTGCTACCTGCTAGTGGCTACTGGATGTTATGGGAGCCACCTACTAATGGCTGCTGGGGATGTAATTCTGACCAGCAGAATAGATCCCTTCATGTGAGAGGATGATAACAAGACTGGGAGACTGAGAGGCAATTGCATTCTCTGACCTCCCTCCTCTTCCCTCTTGCCTCCGATTTATATTCATTCAAGCAACATCTGCCTCAGTAAAGGCTGCTTTGCAATTTTTTCAAGTGTGTTATAATTCACAGCTGTGGGGGCTTTTGGGGAATCGACCTGCTCCTTCACACTTAGGCATGGCCCTTAACAGGTCATAACTTCAAACCTAATATTTTACCCATGATTCCATGGATAAAGCTGCTCTAATTATTATTATTACAGGAGTTTAAAGGTGAAAGAGAACTCTTTGGGCTGGAATAATCAGGAAAATTTACTGAATGAGTAAAATTTAGAGGAAGAGAAGATAATGATAAAAAACAGATAATGAGGAAGGAGTTCCCAATGTAAAAGAAAATGCTGACAATTGAAATATGCTTAGACGACTAAATTCTCTAATTTTTAACCCAGATGTATACTGGACAGCCTTAACATCATAAAGCTTTTTGCAAAATGCATTCTACTTTTTGCAACATTCTTAATCCATATTCTATCACCTTCCTAATCATTTTTTATTGCTTCCTTCTACCATCTCTCCTCATGATAATAATCTAAGGCAACTCACCTGTCCAGAACAAATACATTATATTGAAGCGTGCCTCTCTATAAAGCCAGATTTTGTGCTTATCTGACAATTAGGGGAGAGAATGGTTAGTCTTGTTTCCCCAACTACACTGCGAGTTACCTCCTTTGCAGTCATATATCACATCTTCAACAATTCACTTTATGAAATATTTATTTACAATATACTGTCCAGAGCATGGTAACCAAAGTTTTTGGACAATATGCAAAGTTTCATTAACATTGCATCTGAACCCTTAGATTATTCACATGTACATATGCTGCACATATATAAGCTATTTATGAGTATGTACATAACATACATGTGTTTCTATTTTATGTACAAATAACTAAAGTTATGCATAAATATTATATTTCAATATATATTCATAGAACCTAGAACCAGGGTAAAGACATAGTAATGCTAATAAATGTTGATTAATATTATATGTTCAATAGCTTCTTCACATTTACATCAGCTTCTTCATTCAGTTTGTTACTTAATTCATTTTAAGATTAACTGAATTTGCTAATCTTAAGGATATATATATATGCACATGTATAATATTATTTCTTTCCCGGTTAACTTTGTTTTTTCAATCTTTCAATTTTATATTAGTTATTGTTTAATCCTCTCAATTTCCTGAGTGTTAGGCCAACAGAGAGTCTTAGTTAATTTCAAAACCAAAAGGAATCTAGCCAATCCTTGCTCAACAAGCCTTTCTCATCTCTCATTTCAAATGATTATAATTTTTTAAGGTCCACTGATATTAATAATGCAGTGTCAGATAAAAATCTTATTATGATAGAAGGATAAGAAAATCAGAAGAGAGAAAGCTCCCGATCTATTCTTCCTCTTATCCACTAGCACTAAGAACTATGGTGCAAGCTCATACCCAAAGGCACTATCTTCTCTAGCCATCACAGATAGCCATCTCAGATTGTGGTACAGTAATTCTGTGTCTGGCTCCTAACCATAAATTACTGTGCTGTTGTACAAAGGATGACATTTGAATTCCTTTGCATCCCTGAGATCCTGGGAAAATCACTGCTCACAATCATATACTTTGAAAGGAGTCACCATGAATTTAAATAATAAGTTGTTCCTTAAAGGATAAAATTGGGTACATAGAAAATTTTCTTCATCAGAACGATATTCAACTGACAAGATTGAATTTTAAATTTAAATTAATATGGTTAATTTAATTTTTCTTATTTAATAGTGCCCTGTAGTGTCCCTATATCCTTTTTATATATGCAGATTTTTGTCTACATTTTAAGCTTTTGCCTATTCACATGCCATTTTAAACCTTTGCCTTCTGTGAACTGCTTTTGAAATCTACTGGCTTATTCTTAACATATTCAGATTTCTATGCATATATATAGTAAAATGAAATGCTTTTCCTTCTCTGATAATCCATATTTTTCACCATGTTAAGAATATAGATACAAGCTCAGATTCTCCAGGAATCTTCCACTATTGATCCATTCTGAGTCTGTTCACTTCCCTAATTAGAAATTTTTCAGAATGCATATTGTTAGTTTCCATTTCATTGATTTTCATTTCTCTAAATGTTTTCTGGGCAAATCACTTAACCCTTTTTGCCTCAGTTTCCTTATCTGTAAAATAATCTGGAAAAAGAAATGACAAATCACTCCAGTATCTTTGCCAAGAAAATCCCAAGAGGAGTGATGAAGAGTCAGATGTGACTGAACGAGAAAATGGCAAAATATTTTCTTCATCTTGAGTGTGTGTGTGTATGCGTATGTGTTCTCAATTAGACTATAAATTCCTGTATGTAAAGGAACCATGTTTTTTTTTTTAAAATCTTTTGTGTTTCATCATATGCAGGCATTCATTAAACATTTCTAACTTAGTTGTAAACTGGCATCATTGTAAAATGACCCCAAAATCATTAAATTAAATTCAATAATTATATGCATGGCACTGTGCCAGGCCCTTGATATGAACAAAGATTTTTTTTAAATGTCCTAGTCCTTGTTCTCTGGACTGGTGGTAGACACATAGAAAATAATGGGGATGAAGAAACAATCCAGATATATCATTTTAGGAAAATCTGAGGAAGGAGAGAATACTTTTAGCTAGGGTGAGGAGCAGCAAGAAATATAGATGGTATCATTGACAAATTAAGAACTATCATCATCCTAACTACTTCTAAATCACTTAGAAGTAAAGGGCACCTTGTTCTAAGGTAGTATCTTCATCATCATATATCAGCTTTTCTTGGATTTCTAACTTCAGAATGTTAAGTATAAAATGAAGCTGAGATTGTTGCCTCTTCAAATCTTTTCTCCTCCCTTTCTGTCAATCCTGCCAATTTGGTATCTTTCTATACCCTTTTCTTCTTTTCCCTGTACATCCAGACAAGTGCCAAATCTTTCCATTCCTTTCTCTGAGAATTTCCAGAATCCTAATTATCTTCCATCAATCAGTTCTTCAGATTATATTTTTCCCCTTTCATTTAATCAAAAGATTATTGTCACAATTACTTCTTCATTGCCTTTAAATATATGGTTGCGGCAGCTAGTTGGCGCAGTAGATAGAGCACCAGCCCTGAAATCAGGAGGACTTGAGTTCAAATCTGATCTCAGACATTAACATTCCCTAGCTGTGTGACCCTGGGCATGCCACTTAACCCCAATTGCCTCAGAAAAAAAGCAAATATATATACATAAATATAAAATATGGTCTAAATTCATATTAATGCATTGGGATTAACTACATGCAATTCAGGTTATCTCCTCACTCCTAGCTATTCCTATATCCCTACCTCCCCTTCCCTGATCCTAACTTCTGCTGCTTATTCTGCGGCCCCACAAAATCATAAAATATTTGAGTTGAAAAAGGCTTTAGGGATCATGAAGTGAAACTCATTTTACATTTTTAGGAAACTGAGGCACACAGAGAGTAAATGGTTTTCCTGAGGACAAACAGGCACAAAGCAGCCAAGCTAGGCCCTGTGTCCATCTTTGGACTCTGTCTAGAGCTCTTTCTGTCTTACCTTTTCACCATCTCCACCTTCATTCTTACTGCCACGGGTTCTGGGGATGAATTCCTCATTGCTAACTCAACACCTCTTAGCTGATACCCAAAGATAAAGCTTATCTTTCCTGCTGTGTGTTAGTTTATTATCCATCATCCTATACCACAAACACCAATGGTCTCCTTCTATAGAACTAATAATCAAGAGGTGACTGTAATGTGTCTTCCATTACTGAATTTCATAACTATGCTATCCTGTTGTTTCCCAATAGATGTTGTCTGCTCTCCTTTTACCTTTAAAACACTGTTTAATGTTATCCTATTAGTTTCACTGTCACTTATTTTCCTAACTGCCATGGCTTCTCACCCCTGATTTTGCCCAAACTACGCCTGTTACTTCATTCATTCCTGTTTTTTTACACTTATCCCATGCTGATTCTCTATGTTTATCCCTCCAGGGAGCTGTACCAGGACTGGTCTTAGTTAACAGTTTTACAAATGATCTGAAAGAAGGAGTTCACAGCAACATCTCTGGTTTATAGATGACATTGAGCTCTTCCAGGTAGTGAATTCCAGGACAAGAAGCCAAGGATCTCCAAGGAGGCTCTGAAATGCTATTTGAGGGGGATGGAAAATGGCAGGTGAGCTTAAGTACATGCAAGTTTGGGGTAATACATCTATGGAAAAATCACCCAAGCTAGAGAAGAGTTATGAGGTGATGAAGTACAGTGAGAACTCAGGGCAGGGGTCTAGGAGCCATTGTTCATTCAGAACATCATTCCGTTGTGTTATTATAGCCAGAAAGGTTAATAAAGTTCCATCGTATGGTGCCACTCACTGTCAAAGACAAAACACTTCTGTAACTCAGCCATGGATCTCACCAGAACAATGACTAAGCTCCAATGTTTAGCTTCCTCCTGAAAACTCATTATTCTGTTCCAAATAATCAACTAGTTAAATAATCAATTCACTTGCCACAGAAACTAAAAAATTTCGCTGTTTCTATAATTATTTTCTAATGAAATTATTTGCTGTTAAGCGATGCTCATTCTTAAGAGACAACATTTAACAATAGGAATCATATTAAGTAAATTCCATCTGTCTCTGTCTCTCTGTCTCTGTCTCTGTTTCTTTGTGTCTCTCTGTTTCTTTCTCTTTGTACATATGTATGTGTGTAACAATCTCAAATTAGAGAGAGGAGAAAATACAGTACATAAAAGAATCTGAATTCTTTATTAGAATATGTTGAAAAAAGCAGCATTTAAATGGTTAAGACTTTTGTTTGGGATGTCCCAAGCAAGATGGATTAATGGTAGTTTATCATCTAGAAAGCACAATGCATATATATAAAGCACTGATGATACATAGAGATTTGGTGATTGATGTAATGTGAAAAGCAATGCTGGGTGTAAAACATTTTGCTGCTATTTATAATTTTATTTTACTTTAAAAGTATGAAATGTGTACTTTAAAACTTCAATTAATTTATCATTTATCAATACAAATTTTTCCTTCACTAATAATCACATTTCTTTAGGCCTTCTAATCCTGTGCAATTCTTGCCTATTTATTTCAGGAAGTATTACTTAAAGAGCCCATAAAGGTGCAAGAAAACTTCCTGTCATTATTTAAATAGGGCAGAGATACCTCTGCAATATTAAGACCAACAACTTTCTTTACAAGAGGAGTCCATTTCCTTATCTGGTTACATAAATCCATGATGCAGAGTACTCACTAGAAACTCTAACACCTAGGACAAATTTGAGGGAAGTCAAAGGATGGCTTTCTGTAAAAGCAAGTACTTTGGGATCTTCTTAATCTTTTCCAAATGTGATACAGCCTGATCTCCTCCCGTTAAAATCTGAGTCTAGTTCTTGGTTTGTCCATATCACTTCTCCAAGATGCACCTACTAGATGGAATAATTCAGAAGACTTCCCTTATCATAATCTGGATGATATGAATTTTTCATCCATTTTGTTTTTACAATATGAATAGGCTGATCTCTTTCAAATGAGTATAAATTTCACTGAAGACACTTTGTAGTGTTGTATGGGAGGATGAAGAGTAGGGTGATTCAATAAGTATAATGTCATTTCTAAATGTGATAACTTTTTATAGTATCTTGCTGTCAAAAAACAACTTGAATTCTATTTGCATCCCAGTGAAATTTTTTTCATGACAACAGAAAATAAAACTAGTTCAAGTGTTAATCCCCAGCAAATTATTGAACAAGGGAATCTCAATAGTTATAACTGTCATAGAATCCTCTAAGACTTTAATATAAATGTGAGAGACACCATGATTGAGAGCCTTTAAAGTTTAATTCAGTTTAACTGAGTCAATGCTTTTTGAGGTAAAAAAAGGAAATAAAGCAAAGTAAGAAAATATTTTTTCTCAATAGTTGTAACTGTCATAGAAGCCTCTAAGACTTTAATATAGAAAGACTAATGAATCGAGGGTGGGGGCGGAGCCAAGATGGCGGATGAAAAGGTGACTTTCTGCCTCTCCTCCGATCTTCTCTCAAATCAACAATAAAATAAGCCCCTGAACTGATCTTCAAGTCAACAAACTCAGAAATATTTGGGCACGGCTCTCTGGAGAACTTCATATCAGGTTAGTCAGACTCGGACAGAGAGATAAATAGACTATCCCTGTGCAGGCCACAAGTGAGGGTGGGACTCAGCTCAGCTCATCCTGGAAGAAATTCCAAACTCCAAACTCCAAATTCCAAACACCTGGAGTTTATCTGAGGCACTCGGGACACTCTGCCCTGATTGGGGGCAGGTGTTCTGGCAGACTTGCCTTGTTTAAGGAGTAATTCGGACTTAGTCCTAGCTCCCACCGACCCAGCACCTTAAGTCAACTCGCCGAAGTGCCCCAGGGCAAAGCGTCTTCAGCCGAGGTTTTTTTTTTCCCCTACCTTAAAGAGATATCCACTCTGTCTAAAAAAAAAAAAAATGATGAAGAAGCAAAAGAGAGCTCTCACCATAGACGGCTTTTATCAAGGCAAAGAAACGACCTCAGATACAGAGGTTTCTTTAGACAAAAATCCAGAAAAAAACAGCAAAGACCATCACTGGTCCCCGTTTCAAAAGGCCTTTCTGGAAGACTGCATAAAGAACCTCAAAAGAGAGCTGGAGGATAAATGGGAAAATAAACTGAAATCAGTGCAAGAAGGATACAGTATCTTGCAAGAAGGATATGATGCTCTGCAAAAGAGATATGAAAAAGACACCAATTTATTAAAAAATAAAATTAGTGAAGTGGAAAAAGAGTGCAGTGAACAAATTGGCCAGTTACAAAAGGAACTTAAAAAGGTAACTGAAGAAAACAACACTTTAAAAATAAGAATTGAACAAATGCAAGTGAATGACTCACTAAGACTTGAAGAATCAGTCAAACAAAAACGAAAAAATGAAAAATTAGAAGAAAATATGAAATATCTCCTAGGAAAAACAACTGACTTAGAAAATAGATCTAGGAGAGACAATCTAAGGATTATTGGACTTCCTGAAAGCCATGATCAAAAAAAGAATCTAAACACTATCTTCCAGGAAATCCTGAAAGAAAACTGCCCTGAGATTGTAGAATCAAAGGGCAAAATCACCATTGAAAGAATTCACCGATCACCTCCTGAAAGAGACCCCAAAATTAAAACCCCAAGGAATATCGTGGCTAAATTTCAGGACTATAGCACCAAGGAACAGATTCTGCTAGTAGCTAGAAAGAAACAATTCAAATACCGAGGATCAATAATTAGAATCTGTCAGGATCTGTCAGCTTCCACACTGAAGGATCGAAGGGCTTGGAACCAGATATTCCGAAGGGCAAAGGAACTTGGATTACAGCCAAGAATAACCTATCCAGCTAGAATGAGCATTATCCTCCAGGGAAGAAGATGGTCATTCAATGATATAGGTGAATTTCACCTATTTCTAATGAAAACACCGGGTCTGAACAAAAAATTCGACACCCAAACACAGAACTCAAGAGATGCATAAAAAGGTAAAAAGGAAAGGACTCTTGAGAACTCTATTTTTACTAGGGGGATACTCAAAGTTTGGGGGTATAATTAACTAAATATTACTTTGATAATATGAAAAAGAGAACTAGAGGGGAAAAGGTTGTCATACTGGGGAAAAGAGGGAAAAAGTGGTAAAATAAGATCTAAAAAAAAAAAAGGAGGTAAAAACAAGGTAAAATCACTTGAAGAGGCAAAGAAAACCTAATATAATTGAGAGAAAGAGGGGAGGGAGACGAGCACTGTGTAAATCTTACTCTCATCAGGTTGGGCTCTAAAAGTGTATATCAGACATTTGATTTCACATAGAAA
>JAJPUD010002718.1:0-22043 GCA_023553655.1 Myrmecobius fasciatus | reverse complement strand
TTTTTTTTTCTTGTAGATAGGATTTTTCTTGCATAACTTCTCAAGCATTTCAACATTATTAACATGTAGTGGACTTCCTGCCATCTGGGGGAGGGGAGGGGACTGGGGGTAAAATTTGTATTGGAAAGCTTTGTAAAGATCAAGGTTGGGGAACTACCCATACATATGTTATACAAATAAAAAGCTTAAAATAAAAAAAAAAATTAAAAAAAAAAGACTTTAATATAAATGTGAGAGACACCTTGATTGGGAGCCTTTAAAGTTAATTCAGTTCGAGTTAATGCTTTTTGAGGTTAAAAAAAAAAGGAAATAAAGCAAAGTAAGAAAATATTTTTTCTATTCTTCCCATTTGTATAATTATGAAGATTCGAACTACTACAAAAATTATTTTGGTAGAACTGATTGTTTTCTTATCATTAAGGATAGTCTGCATGGACTTATCTACTTAGAGTTGGCAGGAACCTTAGAACTCAAATCCATTTTTCTCATTTTACAAATTAATAAATAACAAATTAACAAATTACAAAATAACAAATTAATAAGATTATACAATGGTTAGTGGCAGAGTTATTTGACTATAGGTCTTCTGATTCCTGAATTCTTCCCATAATATTGTACCCAGAGAATATTCCTCTAATAATTTTGTATGGGTTAGAAAGTAGGCATATGGTTAACAACAACAGTAACACCTAGCATTTAAATAACATTTTAAGGTTTTTTAAAAAAAATCTGTATATATATTACTCATTTGACCCTCACAATTCTGTGAAGTGGGCTTTATTTTTTTCCCCATTTTACAGATAAGGAAACTGAATTCGACAGAATTTAAATGACTTGTAAAAATACTAAGCTAGTAAGTATCTGAGTTAGGATTTAAACTCAGGTCTTCCTGACTCCAAGTACAGAACTTCCTGGTTGAAGTTCAGTAGTTCCTGATACATCTTAGCCACCTAAAAGTAAAATTTAAGGTTTATGAATTTTCCCATTCTTTATACTCTTGACCTCTTTTGAGACATCTCAAAAATTGACTTTGAGTGTTTTTGAATTTTTACTGCACCTAACATACATTTCTTCTTAATATCTTTGGTTTGGTCCTCCCACCCTCATCTTTTAAAGTATAATTGCTATTTAGAGCTTTGCATAGTGAGATAGTAGAATTTAAATGCAGTGGTTCTACTATCAGCACCAATGGGTTTAGACCACTATAGAAATGCTGACAGATCTATTACATATTCTACGTCTATTCATTGTTGTCCTTCCTTATTTCTAAATATTCTAGAGATGAGCTGGCTTAGCCAGGTATTATTGGTTTTGACTTTGGTTCAAGTTATCAATGATATGATTGTACATAGTTGGCAAATTAAAAAGAATTCCTGTATCAGTACCTAAATATTCAAATAAGGCTTTTTTATTTCTTTTGCAAGATAACATTTGGTCCTTGAGCCATCCAGAACTATTCAATTCTCTTCCTAAAGAAAGTATTCATAATATATAGGTATAGTCCTTTGAGTAGGCTTTGGTTTGTTTCATTTCTTAATCATAATTTATATTTTTCAATGTAGTTTTAATTGTTATCCTATTGGCTTACCTTCTCATTAAAGTATGAACATATGTGCTTATTTGTTTTAGACAACCTTGTCAAGTTCTTTTTTAAATTTTTAATTTATATATTAATTTAACTTCACATTAGTTTTAATTATTTTTAAGATTGAGTCTTATTTACATCACTGAAGCTGAAATTGCAGGAGTTAGTCAGGAACCTGACCCTATTATTAATAAAATGGCAGCTCTGACCAGCTTCTTTTCTGACTTAGGCCAGTTTTTGTTTGTTTGTTTTTTAATTAAAGCTTTTTATTTGCAAAACATATGCATGGGTAATTTTTCAGTGTTGCCCCTTGCAAAGCTTTTGTTCCAAATTTTTCTCTCTTTCCCCCCACCCCTTCCCCTAGACGGCAGGTAGTCTAAAACATGTTAACTACACTAAAATATATGACAAATCCAATATGTGTATACATATTTGTACAGTTATTTTGCTGTACAAGAAAAATCGGATCTACAAGAAAAAAAAACCTGAGAAGGAAAACAAACTACAAGCAAACATCAACAAAGAGCAAGAAAATGCTATGTTGTGGTCCACACTCAGTTCCCACAGTCCTTTCTCTGGGTATAGATGATTTTCTTCATCACTGTATAATTGGGATTGGTTTGAAACATCTCATTGTTGAAGAGGACCATGTCTATCAGAGTTGATCATTATATAGTCTTCTTGTTACTGTGTATAATGATCTCCTGGTTCTGCTCATTTCATTTAGCATCAGTTCATGCAAGTCTCTCCAGGCCTCTCTGAAATCATCCTGCTGGTCATTTCTTACAGAACAATAATATTCCATGACATTCATATACCATAATTTATCCAGCCATTCTCCAATTGATGAGCATCCATTCAGCTTCCAGTTTCTAGCCACTACAAAAAGGGCTGCCACAAACATTCTTGCACATGTGGGTCCCTTTCCTGCCTTTAAGATCTCTTTGGGATATAAGCCCAATAGAAACACTGCTGGGTCAAAGGGTATGCACAGTTTGATAACTTTCTGAACATAGTTCCAAATTGCTCTCCAGAATGGTTGGATCCATTCACAATTCCACCAATAATGTATCAGTGTCCCAGTTTTCCCACATCCCCTCCAACATTTGTTTTTATCTTTTCCTGTCATCTTAGCCAATCTGAGAAGTTTGTAGTGGTATCTTAGAGTTGACTCAATTTGCATTTCTCTGATCAATAGTGATTTGGAGCACCTTTTCATATGACTACAAATAGTTTTAATTTCTTCATTTGAAAATTGTTTATATCCTTTGGCCTGTTTCATATCAATTGGAGAATGGCTTGAATTCGTATAAATATGAGACAATTCTCTATATATTTTAGAAATGAGGTCTTTATCAGAACCCTTAAATGTAAAAGTGATTTCCCAATTTATTCCTTCCCTCCTAATGTTGTCTGCATTAGTTTTTTTATACAAAAACTTTTTAACTTAATGTAATCAAAATTATCTATCTAGTGTTCAATTAAGAGTTCCAGTCCTTTTTGGACACAAATTCCTTCCTTCTCCACAGATCTGAGAGGTAAACTATCCTATGTTCCTCTAATTTGTTTATAATATCAATCTTTATGTCTAAATTATGAACCCATTTAGATCTTATCTTGGTATGTGATGCTAGGTGTAGGTCAAGCCCTAATTTCTTCTATACTAGTTTCCAATTTTCCCAGCAGTTTTTATCAAATAGTGAGTTTTTATCCCCAAAGCTGCGATCTCTGGGTTTGTCAAACCCAATTTTTGCTTATTTTTTCCTGTGACCCTATCCTATTCCACTGATTGACTACTCTATTTCTTAGCCAATACCAAACGATTTTGATGACCCCTGCTTTATAATATAGTTTCAAATCTGGCATAGCTAGGCCACCTTCATCACCATTTTTTTTCATTAATTCCCTGAAATTCTTGACCTTTTGTTCTTCCAGATGAACTTTTCTACTATTTTTCCTAAATCTGTAAAATAATTTCTTGGGAGTTTGATTAGTATGGGACTAAATAAGTAGATTAATTTAGGTAGTATTGTCATTTTTATTATATTCCCTTGGCCTACCCATGAGCACTTGATATTTTTCCAACTGATTGGGTCTGACTTTATTTGTATGGAAAGTGTTTTGTAATTTTGTTCATATAGTTCTTGACTTTCCCTTGACAGATAGATTCCCAAATATTTTATACTATCAACAGTTATTTTGAATGGAATTTCTTTTTGTATCTCTTGCTGCTGAACTTAGTTGGTAATATATAAAAATGCTAATGATTAATGTGGATTTATTTTGTATCCTGCAACTTTGCTATAGTTGTGAATTGTTTCTAGTAGTTTTTTAGTTGAATCTCTAAGTTCTCTAGGTACACCATCATATCATCTGCAAAGAGTGATAATGTTGTTTCCTCAAGACCTACTTTAATTCCTTTAATCTCTTTTTCTTCTCTTAGTGCCAAAGCTAACATTTCTAATACAATATTGAATAGTAATGGTGATAATGGGCAGCTTTGTTTCACTCCTGATCTTATTGGAAATGGTTCTAGTTTGTCCCCATTACATATGATGCTTGCTGATGGTTTTAAATAGATGCTACCGATCATTTTAAGGAAAAGTCCATTTATTCCTATACTCTCTAGTGCTTTTAACAGGAATGGATGTTGGATTTTATCAAATTTTTTCTGCACCTATTGAGATAATCATATGATTTTTTGTTAATTTAGTTATTAATATAGTTGATTATGCTGATAGTTTTCCTAATATTGAATCAGCCTTGCATTCCTGATATAAATACTACTTGGTCATAGTGTATTATCCTAGGGATGACTTTCTGTAATCTCGTTGCTAATATTTTATTTAAGATTTTTGCATCAATATTCATTAGGGAAATTGATATATAGTTTTCTTTCTCCATTTTCACCCTACCAGGTTTAGTTATCAGCACCATATCTACTGGTATAACATTGGGCAAATTGTTTGACTTTTCTTGCCTTCAATTTCCTCATATCTAGCATGAAAGGGTTGAACTAGATTTTTAAGGTTCTTTCAAGTTCTAAATCTGTCATCCCAGGTCAATTTATTTAATATAGATATATATATATATACATACACATACACACATTATATATATATATATACACAACATATATATTTCAGATAATTTTCTTTTTAAAAACAAATCTGAATTCAAATTCCTGATCTGACTCCTAATAGCTGAGTGACCATGAACAAGTCAATTCAGCTCCCAAGCTCCCAATTTCTTCCTCTATAAAATGAAAATAATAATCTTTGTAATACCTATCTCTCTGGACTATTGTGCAGTTAAGATGAGCAATGTAGATAAACTGCTATACATAAAAGTTACTTAACTTCAAATATTCATAGAGGTTTATTATATAACCTGAATTAATTGGTCAATGAATTTATTGAACCTATTAAGTTCCGGGCACCATGCTAAACACTAGGGATTTAAAGAAAGGTAAAAAACAAATTCTGGTCTCAAGGAGCTCACAATCTACAAAAACAATTACGTATAGACAAGTCATATGTAGAATAAATTGGAAATAATCAGCAGAGGGAAGGCATTAGAATTTAGGGGGATGTAGAGAGGCTTCTAGTAGAAAACAAGATTTTAGCTGGGACTTATAGAAAGCCAGGAAGGAGAAATAAGGAATGAGAGCATTTCCCGCATGGGGGACAGCCAAGGAAAATGTTGAGGATGGATTGAAGTCAGGTAAAAAGGAGCAGTGGAAGGTATAAAAATAATGGAATGTGAAGGGAAGGTTAGTAAGGGCTTCAAATGCCAAACAGATGATTCTATATTTGATCTTGGAGATCATAGCAAGCCACTGAGGCTTTATGAGGATTTAAGAAAATCACTTGGAAAACAGTACAGGATAGACTGGAATGGGGGAGACTTGTGGTAGGCAGTCCTACCACCATGTAGCCCGGATGTGAAGAGAGGAGTGCCTGATTGAGGATGGTGGTATTTTCAGGGGGAAATGGTTGGATCGCATATGTAAGCTCTATGAGGGCAAATTGTTTCACATTTGTCTTTACATCCACAGCACCCAAACATAGTGCCTGGTATATAGTAGGGACTTAATAATTGTTTGTTGATTGATTGACTGATTGACATATCCATTCCTTTTTCTTCACTCTATTTATATACCCATGTTAGCACTGTTCCCAGTCTCCAATTTTTTTTTTTTCATTAACCCTAGGATTAAAGTGTCTATATATAGTATAGGTTCTTCCTTGAGCTGATTCTATTATTATCTCAGATCTATTTTTTTTAACTAGTGCATCTTTGAATATAGCCTCTATAGCACATGTTGCTCTAACACCCCCAAAATTTTGTGCATTGGTCTTTTAAAAATTTAAATATCTCTAGGCTGTAATAATTTTCATTTAAAAACTTAATCTGTTCTCCCCCATTATGTTGTCTAACTTTTTAAGGTCCATTCATAGCCCATTTCTGTTTGCATTGTTGTTTGTAACACCTTCCAATTTAGTATCATCTGCAATTTTCATTAACACACTATTTGCTCCCTCTTCCAGAACATTAATAAATGCTATTTCTGATGTATTAGATTTTGCGGTCGAATAAATTTAATTTGCTGTTCTAATTTCAATGCATGTTTTCTAAAGATACAATGTGTTTAAGAATGCTCTTAACATGGGCTTAAATCCATACCAAGTTTATAGCTATTTTACTATTATGCAATCCATTTGTGTTCTCTAATCAGCACTGTTGTAAGCTCCAGTGAAGCAATAATCTATTGATTTTTTCTTGCTTCTTTTTCAATACAGTCATCATCTGGGTTTTAAATGCACTACAATAGTAGAGATAAAGCTATTGTTATGCACTAAGCCACAACTATTTATAAACAGGAAAATGAAGACTTTTTTCTCAATAGATATTCTTTCACTGATTTAAGAAAAGTAGCCCACATTAACTAAATTGCATTATAACCACCATATCTGATTTCCTAATTTGTATTCTCACTGTTCTAAAAAGAAAAGGAATCTAATATGATTCTTAACTAGCAAGAGCAACATATTTTGCATAGATCTCAATAATTAGGGTAAGAAATTTGCTCAATGTCTTCTAGTGAATCTGAGGTAAATTTGAGACCACAATGTTCATTATATTACCACCTCAGACATCAGTGAATGATATTTATTTAGTTATTACATTTTGTGAAATATGACTTTATTTGAAGAGATTACCCAGAATAATAGAATCTGGCTTTTTTAAATTTTATTTTATTTGCAAAACATATGTATGGGTAATTCTTCAACATTAACCCTTACATAGCTTTCTGTTACAGATTTTCCCCCCAACTCCCCACCCCTCCCCAGATGGCAGGATATCCACTATATGTTAATTATGTTAAAATATTTGGCAAATCGAATATATGTATACATATTTCCAAATTTATCATTGTTGTGCAAGAAAAATTGTATCTACACAAAAGACATATCAGATAAAGGAAACACAATGTAAGCAAACATGAATCTGGCTTTTGATATGTACTTTAGGGAAGTCAACTCTTAGATCAGTGAACAGCCCCAATGGCAAGATTTCCTCTTTGATGCAGTGAAGATTCTAACACATTGCCTGCTACTAAATACCTATTTCCATTTAATGAAATTTTAAAAGCATTGTTTATAGCAATTTTTCATCTTCATAATTAATACTTTCAGGAAAAATGCTTCTCTTTGTTTTTTGGTTGTGTTCATGTACAGATAGAATTTGGTGGTAACTTTTTTTGGCTCAGTGAGGAACATATCTTAGTAGCCAATAAAACTCAGGCTAGGAAATAGACAGGGTACATAGGATGAAATAAATTCTTCCCAAATTTTATTTACAACACCAAAATTTACCTCTGGCAAGAGTTCTGTGGATGAGTTAGTTGATTATATATTTCAAATGCAGTCAATTTCATGTCCATTATCATCATTACTATCATGTACACTCCTCCCCAGCTCTAATCTTTCTTTCAGGAGAAGACTTGTTATAGTTTATTGAGAAAATAGAGGATATTTGCTATAAGCTCTTTCTTCTTCACTTCCCTATATACTAAAACCCTTAGACATCAGCCTATATTTTCTCCTAAGTGGCCCCAACTGGCCGACTTCAGCTCCTCCTACTTCCTCTCTTCTCTCCCTGGGAGTTTGTTTCAGGGATGTCCAGCCCCATCTCTCATCTTCATTCTTTCTATATATTCTGGCTCCATCTTTACTGCCAACAAAAACATATTCACATCCTAAAAAATAATAAAATAAAGTCCCTTAATAGAGCCTCTCATCTTCTAAATTGTAGTTGTTTCTCTCTTCTCCCTTTCATAGTAGCTAGATGGTATGATGAATAAAGCACCAGATCAGAGTTAAAAACAAACAAACAAACAAAAAACAAAACATGAATTGAAATCCAGCCATAAACATTAATTAGCTGTGTGAACAAGTCACTTAAATCAACCAGATTCATACTTTTGGAATTACTCTAACCTTGTGCATCCATGAGATGACAGATCTAGAACCGAAAGACCATGTATCTCACCACCATATATAATCAGTTGCCAAATTTCATTGAGTTTAAAAAATAGAGCCTATCTTTTGCCTCCATTCCTCTCTCTCCCACAACATAGTCTTCACTCTAGTTTAGGCACTTGCCACTTTTTTTTTTCTGAACTATTGAAATGGCCTCCTAATTTGTCTGCAGGTCTCATCTCTCCTCATTAAAATGTATTCTCCACACTCCAGACAAGAGGTCTAACCAAGTCATTTTCCAAATCCAGAAGTTTCGATAGCTCTATTTTTTTCTCCAGAATAAAATACCAAATCCACTTTTGGCATTTAAAACCCTTCATGGACTGGCTTAACTTCCCAGGCTTATTTTGCATTGCTCTCCTTTATGTGTTCTATCTATGTTCTAATTTAATTGGCCTGTTTGCTTCCTCAGACATCACAGTCTACCTCCATGCTTTAAAATAGACCTCTCTGTATCTGGAATGTGCTTCCTGCTCACTTCCCTCTCTGAGAAACCAGAGCCTCTTTCTCAGCTCAACTCAGATATAACCTCCTACATGAAGTCCAATGGCTCCTGCCCTTAAATTAATTGCCTTAATCTACTTAGTATATATTTGATTAAAAAAACTCCACAAAGCTTTTCTTTTTTTCAGTGAAGCATTTATATTTCCCCATGTGTAAAATATTCACGTGTGTTGACATACATGCATACATACATACATATAGCTATATACACACATACATATATAAGCAATTGTACTATAAATTCCAAGATCTTTTTACTAGCTCCTGTATGTTTCTTTTATAAATATGTAAAAATAAACATTATATATATATGTATATATATGTTTGTATATATGTATATATACATATATATACCAAGACAGATATACATATATGTGGGCATGCATGTACATATAATTATACATGATTACTTGTCCTTCCTTCTCAAATAGAACCAAAATGACATCACTACATTAGACTTAAGTTAGTGTGTCCTATTGTAAACTGATCAGATAATACGAGCTCTGCCACAGGTCAGATACAAATAGTCCCTATGAACATTTGGGCTGAAATCTTTATCTTTGCACATCTTGCATTTCTTCTGAGCTAATTTAATTCTGTTTTGCTCATAGAGTATAGCACCTTCTCTGATGAGGGCACATCGTGCTGGGCAGTCCTCTGCCAGTGTCTCCCATGTCATAAAGTCGATTCTGAAGTTCTTAGGAGAGACCTTGAGAATGCCCTTTCTACCACTTTTTCTGACCATCTTGTGAGTGCTTGCCCTGTGTGAGTTCTCCATAAAATAAATTTTTTGGGGGCAGCTAGGTGGCACAGTGCATAGAACACCAGCCTTAAAGTCAGGAGGACCTGAGTTCAAATCTGGTCTCAGACACTTCCTAGCTGTGTGACCCTGGGCACGTCACTTAACCCCAAATGCCTCAGCAAAAAAAAAACAACAACCAAATAATAAATAAATAAATAATTTTTTTGGCAAGCATACATTTGACATTTGAACAATGTGCGCAGCCCGACAGAGTTGTGCTCCTGCAGTAGAGTTTGAATGCTTGGCAGTTTAGTTCCAGAAAGGACTTCACTGTCTGGTGCCTTATCCTGTCAGGTGACCTTCAGAATCTTCCTAAGAAAGTTTTACACACACATATACATCCTCCCTCAGAATATACATACACATGTGCATGTATGTGTGTATATATGTATCTCTCTCTCTTTCTATATATACATATTTATGCTTATACATACACATTCACATATACCTTCCCCCAGAATATACGTACATGTGTGTATATGTATGTATATATGTACATGTCTCTGTCTCTGTCTCTCTCTACATATATATGCATTCTTACATATACACTTATATAACCCTCCCCCAGAATATACATACATATATGTATATATGTACATGTCTCTCTCTATAATATATATATACTTATACCCACATTAACATACACCCTCCCCCAGAATATACATATATGTGCATGTATATGTATATATGTACATGTATATATGTATCTAGTAACTGTCTAAAGTCAGATTTGAATTCAAGTCAAGAATTGACTCCAGGCTCAGTGTTCTATCCACTATTTAACCTAGCTGATTAAAGCAAAACAAAACAAAAAGGTTTTACCTTCACAGTTATATGTCAAAAATATTTTCTTCAGGAGTTGAAAGATGTTAGATATGACAATTATAAATAGTATCATAAAAAATTAAATGGACTCTAACTAAAGAAATAGCAAGAAGCATTTATTAAGCACTTTCTATATACAAGTACTTTTTTCCATTATGGGAACCAATTTTCTCTTTATAATCAGATCACTGCTCCATTAGAGCAAAGATCCAAATCAGCAAATCAAAACCAAATTAGAAGAAAGGCTAATGATGAAAAGAAACTACTTCCAGTTACAACAGTTCTGCCTTGAACTATTTAAGCAAGTTGTTAACTCTGAAAAATAGGATCTGGGTATCAGTAAATGTCTAACTCTGATCATCACCATTTCATGAAGAAGTCTAACTGATAAAAATCCACTACCACAACAAGAAAGTCTCAAGATCTTCAGCTAATAAGCACAAGAGCTTGCCAAGCAAAGAGACAAGAAAGTAAGGGGCAACACCAGTTAAGAGTATAAGCTCCTGTGAAAATTTTGTTGAGAAACATGAAACAGGAAAAAAAATCAGTAGAGGAGAAGACATTTTTGTGTAAAGTTTGCCCCTCCAAAACCCCTTCCAATTAAGTGGGCAGGGGTAGGAAATGGAATGGTCTCTTTTAAACTCCTCAGATACCACGTCTCCCTGCATCAGGAGCCTAAAGAATCAGACAGACCCAAGAACTTCCCCTCTTCTGCCCTGGACCAAATACAGCAACAACAAGCCGGATTCGCAGAGGCTCTGAAAAGTCCAACAGGAACAGGCGGTGGGGAAACATTTCTCTTGCTCTTTCCAGTCACTATTGCCAAGTTCCCATGGGCCCCATCTAGTACAAACTTCATAAATATTTTTCCATTCTATTTGAAATTATCCAACTGAACCAAAGAGGCAGCTAGGTGGTCCAGGAGATAGACAACTGGCCTTGGAATCAGGAAGACTCATCTTATGAGTTCAAATGTGGCCTGAGATACTTACTAGCTGTGTGACTCTGGACAAGTCATTTAACTCTGTTTGCCTCAGTTCCTCATCTGTAAAATGAGGTGGAGAAGGAAATAGCAAATCACTCTAATATCTTTGCCAAGAAAATCCCATATGGGGTCATGAAAAGTTGAACATGACTACAAAAATGAACCACAAAATGAAACTAGGCCAGATATATCCCTCCTTTCTTTTTGACTCAGGAGGTAACTGTACCAAAGATTAAAAGAGAAAAGGAAAAGAAAAAATCAGCAATTGTTGGAGAAGATGTGGGAAAATTGAAACACTAATGCATTGTGGTGGACTTGTGAATTGATCCAATCATTCTGGAGAACAATTTGGAATTATACCCAAAGAGTTAGAAAACTGGGCATACATTTTGATCCAGCAATACCACTACTAGGTATGTATCCCAAAGAGATAATAAAACAGGGAAAAGGACCCACATGTACATATTTATAGAAGTTCTTTTTTGTGGTGGCAAAGAATTGTATATTGTGAGAATGGCTGAATATCAATTGGGGAATGGTTGAACAAGTTGGGGTATATGAATGTAATGGAATACTATTGTTCTATTAAAAAAATTAATCTTTGAAAGGCCTCATTTCTAAAGTATATAGAGAATTGTCTCATATTTATAAGAATTCAAGCCACTCTCTAATAGATAAATGGTCAAGGGATATGAACAGACAATTTTCAGATGATGAAATTAAAACCATCTCTAGTCAGATGAAAAGTTGCTCCAAATCACTATTGATCAGAGAAATGCAAATTAAGACAACTCTGAGATACCACTACACATCTGTCAGATTGGCTAAGATGACAGGAAAAGATAACGATGAATGTTGGAGGGGATGTGGGAAAACTGGGACACTGATGCATTGTTGGTTGGAGCTGTGAATGTATCCAACCATTCTGGAGAGCAATTTGGAACTACGCTCAAAAAGTTATCAAACTGTGCATACCATTTGACCCAGCAGTGTTTCTACTGGGCTTATATTCCAAAGAAATCATAAAGGAAGGAAAGGGCCCCACATGTGCAAAAATGTTTGTGGCAGCCCTTTTTTAGTGGCTAGAAACTGGAAACTGAATGTATGCCCATCAATTGGAGAGTGGCTGAATAAATTATGGTATATGAATGTTATGGAATATTATTGTTGTGTAAGAAACGACCAGCAGGATGATTTCAGAGAGGCCTGGAGAGACTTGCATGGACTGATGCTGAGTGAAATGAGCAGAAGCAGGAGATCATTATACATGGCAACAACAAGACTATATGATGATCAATTCTGATGGACATGGCTCTCTTCAACAATGAAATGTTTCAAACCACTTCCAATTGTTCACTGAAGAAAGCCATACACACCCAGAGAGAGGGATGTGAAATGTGGACCACAACATAATATTTTTATGCTCTCTATTGATGTTTCTTGCATTGGGTTTCCTTTCTAAGATATTTTTTGTTCATGTAGATACGAATGTTCTTGCACAGCAAGATAAGTACGGAAATATGTATACATATATTTGACTTGTCAAGTATTTTAATATAATTAACATGTATTGGACTTCCTGCCATCTAGGGGAGGGGAGGGGACTTTTGTAATGGAAAGCTTTGTAAGGATCAATGTTGAGGAACTACCCATACATATGTTATGCAAATAAAAAGCTTTAAAAAAAAGAAAATTAATCTTTTTGTCTACTGTTTTATAGAACAATAATCAATAAATACTTGTTGAATTGTTTTTTTAAAAAGTCCTCCAGAAGCTTTATGTCCTAAAAATGAAGAAATCAGCATTTGCAGTCCCATAAACTTTCCTTCTCATATCTATATGAGATAGTCTATGTGCTATTTAAATTGCTGATGAAAACATGAAAAGGGAAAAGGGTCTTTTGCAGCTGATTTTCCATATAACATACCTTCACAGATACACAATTGAGTTAAAAATTTATAGAATCCCAAATCTTGATATATTCATACACACACATATATTCATGCATACATATACATATGTATATGTATATATACACATATGTGCATATATATAATGTATATGTGTGTGAGTAGAGGGAGAGAGAATTACAAAAAAAAAACATTTTACTCAACAAGATAAAACACATCATTAAAGGTTCTTTAATAAAGTAGTGTCTTATAGTCATTGTTTATATTGTTCTTGGTTCTATTTATTTTAGTTTGCATCAAGTCCAGAAAAATTTTTCATGCTTTTCTTTATTTTTCATTTTTGATTCTAAAGTACCATAATATTCTAGTCCATTCACATATCACAATTTGTTTAGTGATTTCCCAGTCTATGGATATCTACTTTGTACCCATTTTTTTGCTATTTTGTATGTGAAGCCTTTCTTGTTGCAAATGACCATTAACAACATTCTCAATTGTCTTCCACAATTATTGTTTGCAATTCTAGCCCCAATGTATTCGTGTGTCTGTCTATCTGTATTCCTTCCAACATTGACTATTTTCTTCTTTGTCATCTTTGTCAAATTCATGGGTTGTGAGTTGAGACTTCAGGGTCATTTTGATTTGAAATATTCTTTCATGTAGTTATTAAAACTGTGTAATTCTTTTCAGAACTGGTTGTTCATATCCTTTGGCCATTTTTTCTATTGAGGAGTGACTTTAGAAAATTTGTGTATAGCAGAAGTTCACCACTTCATAGAAAACTCTCTTTTCTTCTTCCTCTATTGAAATGTTCTTGTTTTTTTGATGGTCCCAAAGTTCATAACAAAAGTCATTTTAAATATTCTCTTAATCATAGATTTGAAATATACCCTCTCCCAGTTTCCTTTCTGCCCAGTCCTCACAAATGATATGACTCCTTTATTTAGGTTTTTCTTTCATTCTGATATCAAACTTTAATTGAATGTTTTGATATCTTTGATTGAAGCTTTTACTGTCATTTAAATACTCACAGTCAATAAGGCCAGAGGATCAGACTTAACATAGAAGCTAATATCAAACCTCCATAACTCTCCAAAATCTTTCACTCAAATTCAGAACATCATCAATGAATTCCTTGCATTCCTTATCAGAGTTGCTTTCCTCATTCTTCTCAATAAAATGCAGAAGTGCCTTTTTCTTTTTGGTTTATTTGTTTTTTCACCAACTGCAATCTTTTCCCAATGTTCCAAGGATTTCTAATCCAGATGCTACCCAAAAGAATTTATAATATTACTTCAGGGATTTCTTTTCTAGTACATAAATGAAATCTGATTGATAAGCCTATAAAACAACTGTGCCTCTTTTGGTGTTATCTCTTACCCCCCTTCCCACAACAGTTTAAATGTTGACTTGATACTATTCATTTGCTTGTGTTGTCATTGAAAATGAGTTATTAATGACATGGTCCCAACATTGGCTGGCCCACATACGGTGCCACACTCAACAATCCCTAATTTAATGCATATTTGGGCTCATACCTACAATTTAATTTCTGAATCCAGAAATACAAATGATTTGATAATGGTTTGTGAATATCAGAGGGGGATAGAGCAAAATATAATAACGAAGAGTCACATTCTCAGAAGGAGTCTCTCAAACACTGCATATATTTAAAAAATTTTTTTTTCACTGCATATATTTTTGCAGGCTGTACAAATAGATTATTTGCCTAAACAGTCTGTCTCTTCATTGTCTATAGGATAAAATCCTTACTTCATTGTCTGTAGGATGAAATCCTTACTCCTTACTCTGGCATTCAAGACCCCTGCAATCTTATACACTAAATGTAAGAACTCTCAGTTACTCTTGATTCATCATTAATCTAGGAGTCAGATACAGATGGGGAAATAGGATGAGGTAGGGACAGAACACCCCCTATTCCTTTGAATAGGAAAAAACCACATTGGTTTGATGCCTTTGCTAAGAGTAACAGGCTCAAAGAGAGGGCTCATGAAGTCACAGGTCTTAAAACCATCTAAAATAATATATGATGAAAACAAGTCTTCACATAAAGCTTCGGCAAATGAATTTCCTCTAGGAACACCAGAGAAGTTTGGGTCAAAGAACTATGCAGTATAACTATTAGGATCTTCAGGTGAGGAAGGGGTAGTTTGTAGATTATAGCTTGAAAGTAGGGTGAGTAAAAACAGAATTACAAACAAACACAAAAATAACTAACATGACATACCAGTAAGAACCAATCGAATTCTGTTCTATAACCACCCTTCCTAGTACCCTGAAAAGGAAACATCTTTTTCCCACAAAATGAGCACTTTATTAAATACTAATTTATTAAATTTATTTTTATACGTTAAGCTTAAATTTATTAAATAACTAATTTATGTGCAGAACAGATACTGGGTAGAGATACATGTACAAAAGTTCTCAATTAGGTTGACTATCTACTAAGAAGAAAAAACATTAACACTGATGACTAACTGTGGCACCCAGGATGTCCCCAAATTCTTAGTATGTAATAACTTAGAATTTTGGGGCACACTTAATATAATGTTATATGATATTGTTTATATTCATGGTATTACCCACCTTAGGGAATTACAAAATGAAGAGCTATGTATAGGGAATGGGGAAAGTCATTATCAATGAAGGCACTAGGGAAGATTCAAGCAGCATTTGAATTGAATTTTAAAGGAAAGGTAGGATCTGTTCTCTAGAGATGTAAGGCAAAGATTGTACTTCTAATGGGCACCTGCCAAAAAGGCAGAGAGTTACCTAAGAAGATAAATCGGAGGATAATATCTGACACATATGTGTGTATGTATACATATATACATATATATACATACAAATATATATGTATATAAGCATATGTACAAGCTATATATATATATTTATAAGCCATATGTAGGTATATTGTATAATATATGAATTAATAATTTATAATCATTAAGTTAATAAAGCTTAACTTCACCAGGACTTTAGGGAAACCATTGTGTGGTTGTGTATATGAAGGTATATGTGTGTGTGTGTGTGTTTGCATTTGTGACAACATTTGCGGAGAACTTTTCATATATTATTTCACTGAATCTTCCCATCAGCTCTATGATATAGGCATCTCTCTATAATAAAAAAGTTAAGTATTTTGTCCATAGTTGCATAACTAGTGAGTGTCACAAAAGGGATTTCAACTGAGACATCTTCTGACCCCAGGTATGTGCCATTCATTGGAAAACATACCTCTGTGTTTAGGGTAGCCCATGAGTGGAATATTGAAGGTGCTATCTCGAAAGCATACGCATCTATGAACTCTTTCAATTGGCCCTCACAAAAGCCACGTAAGGTTTGTTGAACAATTATCATTATTTCCATTTTTTTAATAAAGCTTTTTATTTACAAAACATATGAGTGACCTTTCAACATTGACCTTTGCAAAAAAACTTTTTTTTCCCAAGATTTTCCCCTCCTTCCCCCACCCCCACCCCTAGATGACAGGTAATCTAATACATGCTAGATAGGATAAATTATATGACAAATACAATACATGTATACATATCTATACAGTTATCTTACTGCACAAGAAACATCAGATCTAGAAAGAGAAGAAGAAAAAACAACCTAAGAAGGAAAACAAAATGCATGGAAATATTCACAGAAAGCGTTAAAATGCTGTGTTGTGGTTCACTCTCAGTTCCCACAGGCCTCTCTCTGGATGTATATGACTATCTTCATCGCAGCACAACTGGTTTGAATCACATCATTGTTGAAGAGAACCATGTCCATCAAAATTGATCATCGTATAGTCTTGTTGCTGTGTATAATGTTCTCCTGGTTCTGCTGATTTCACTCAGCATCAGTTCATGCAACTCTCTCCAATCCTCTCTGAAATCCTCCTGTTGGTCATTTCTTACAGAACAATAATATTCCATAACATTCATATACCATAATTTATTCAGCCATTCTCCAATTGATGGGCATCTTTTCAATTTCCAGTTTCTTGCCACTACAAAAAGGGCTGCCACAAACATTTTTGCACATGTGGGTCCCTTTCCCTCCTTTAAAATCTCTTTGGGATATAGGCCCAGTAGAAACACTGCTGGGTCAAAGGGTATCCACTGTTTGACATTATTTCCATTTTAAAGATGATTTGGCTAATGCTTGGAGAAATTAAGTGACCTGTGTAAGGTCACATAATTGACTGAGTGCCATGAGTGGGATTTCCTGGGACATTGAGCCCTATGATTTTTTGTCCCTCATTTCTACACCACCCACTTATCTCTTAATCTCTTGGAATCTGATTTCTGTCAGTAGCATTCTACTGAAATAGCTCTCTTCGGGGTCACCAGTGCTCTCCTCATTTGCCAGATACAATTGCCTTTTCTCAGCTCTCCTTATCCTTGACTCTTTTTGCAGGTCTTATCACTGTTGGCTTCTTTCTTTCCCTTGATTTTCTTTGTCGACTTCATTTTTGTGTTATAACTGTTCTGATTTTTCCCCTGTCTTCTGAGTGCTACTGTTCTTATTTCCTTTATTGATTCCTTTTCTTCTTGCTGGTTTAGGAGATGGTTTTTAGTGATCAAGGCAGGAGGGAAGTGAATACCTGTGATTCCTCCTGTAGACAACTCTGGATGGTGGGAGACCAAGTTTGAAAGAGTGAGACAAAAGAAACTTAGCCTACAAAACCACACAGCCAACTCTTGGGCACTTGATGGTAAGAGAAAGGTGGGGGGGGTCCTAGAGGGACATTAGGGGATCTGTACAAAAGGACATGAGGTACAAAATCCTCAGTGATCATGAAACTGACAATTTAAGAAGACAAGACACATATACATTAAAAGGTAACTGATAAATGAGTTTAAGTTAAAGCTTTTTTCTCAAATTTCGAGAATATCAGGAATATTGTGACTTGTCTATCCAATTCATGACATGCTTTTATGTATAACTAGAAAAAATTTGCTTATTTCAGATGAACTAAAAATGAAACATTTCACTGTAAGGGTTCATTTTTACTGCAATGAGTCCCTTGGCCTGATCTTACATTTTATTTTTATTATAAACCCAAAATGAAATGAGAATTATGCTTGTTTTAATTTTCTCTCACTAATAGTCACTGATCTGCATTCAGATCTTCAAAAAGAAATGCCATTTAATTGAGAAGAAGCCAATTTCAGCTACATGGTTATGAGAAATTGCCGGAAAAAGCTTAACTCCTCTTCAGGCTGCCAGTGACCTTGCTAAGCAGGGATGTTAACTGCTTGGATGGACCATTTTCTATAGTTGCATTTGGTTAAAAAACAACAACAACAAAAAAAAACCCAAACATTTTCTTCTTTCTCCTTCTAGTCAAGTTCATTATCTTTCTTATGACTCTGTAGGACCTTGATTTTCTTTTCTGTTCTTTGCAAGTTTTAAATATTAACTACAGCTCTTGCCTTTATAGAGTTCCTTGGAAAACTGCTTTTTTGAGGAGCATTAAGTTGTTTATTTTGCCCACACAGGCTAGGGAGCATAGTGTAGGTCCATATTATCCCAAATCATGGACTAACTAGAATCTCATATTTTGGTTGCTTCTTGTTGTCAAAATTTATTTTCTTAACACCAATTTTCTCTTAGAAACTGTAAAGATAATTAACTATTATGGTTTCAAAAAATCAAAACAGCAAGAGATCTGAAAGGTATTGGAAAAGCATGGTGGATACCCAAATAGGCATTATCAATGATAATCTGTGTGAAATAAATGAGTGAACATTATTAAGAACATATAAGAAAAGGAGGAGGGCTGGATATGTTTTGTACATTCAGCAAGATGGCATAGTGGGTAGAATGCTGGTTTCGGAATCAAAAAGCCATGTGTTCAAATCTGACCTTTGATACTTGTTCTGGGCAAGTCCCTTAACCTTTATCTGCTTCTATTTCCTAATTTGTAAAAAAAAAAATATTTTAAATTGCAAAATACAATTTGTAAAATAGTAATGGCATCTACTTCCCAGGGTTGTTGTGAGAATCAAATGAGATAATGTCTGTAAAGTGCTTGCATTAAAATTATTATTACTACACTTTTATCCAGGAAATATTAAAATTGAAAACTTCCAACATATTGGGTAGATCTTCTGCAGAGAATTTATAAACAGACCTGGACAAGGATTGTTATAGGGTGAGATCTCCTGGTTAGACTGGCTAGATTGAGATAATCTTCAGTGAAAAGAATGCCTACACTGAAAAGATTTTTTTAATTTATGGAATAAAACAAGTATTTCTATAATGTATGATAAAAAAGACGATTGTAAATAAAACTGCAAAGCTGCTATGCACAACTTGTATTCCTTTCAAATATCCAATAAAATTTTCATGTAAATTTCTTTTTCCCATTCCTGTCATGGCTGCCATTTGACACAAATAAGTATATATATATATATATACATATATTATACATATATATAGATATATTGACACAAATAAATATACATATACATTTTAAATCATTCTATACATACTTCTATTTAGCAGTTCTTTTTCTGGATGCAGATAGCATCTTTCTTCATATGTCCTTTACAGTTAGTTTGGGTATTAGTAATAGACAAAATAACTTATTCATTTAAAATCATTCTTAAAAAATATTGCTGATATTGTATATAATCTTATTAATGCTGAAACATTTTTATTAATTTTATTAAACTTTAAGAGGCAGTGAGTATATTGCATAGATACTTGGTTTTCGAGTCAAGAAAACTCCTGCTTCTGCTAAATTCTAACTGTGTAGACCAGAAGTGTCCCCAAGCTATTCTTTAAGTCCATTAATGTAGAATAGGGTTTAATTTTCATTCAGAAAAGTAGCTCTCATTTTGAGTTCCTAATACTGAAGAAACCACAGGTCCAAAAAAAAGTAATATTAATACTAAACTAAATATTGTAGATATTTATAGTTGGTGATTAATGAATATTGAATGAAATGAAAACTACAGGAAAGGTAAATTTATATATTTTGTTAATAATAAATAATATTAAAATAAAATAAAATTTTATTACATTGTATTTATTTTAAACAACATCTAAATACCCCTATTGACCAGTAGAGTCAAATTCAAATAGCAAAGGAGGCTATTAATCCACACCTAAGAATTCCTGCAGGCTGCACATTAATTTAATTTTTAAAATATATTATCTCTGTTTTATTTTATTTTTGTTAAATATTTTGTTAAATATTTCCCAATTACATTTTAACCTGATTCAGTGTAAGCCATAGTTTCCATGCTTGACTCCTTTGTTACAAACAATTTACAAAAGGAATTTTTGTGCTACTTATACTTCCTATTGTCAAAAGTATTGTAAAAATATTGCACATGTTCAAATATTGTAAAATAAACAGAAAACATTTTTACCTTTACTCAAGACTTGAGGAGTTTCTACTTAGATTATTGCCTGCAGCTCTGAGTGCTTTCCCTCTTCTCCTATTTCTAGTCCCTGGTAGGAAAAAACTAAACTGACCAGAGAAGATTCAGAGCATGGATGTTGTGGATAAAGAATCAAGTTTTAAAAGTAAGATCTAGAAATACTAATGCTTCCCAGTGATTGTGCAGAATAATGAATCACATGATAGACTTAAAGGCAGCAACAGTTTGAGTCTGAAATCTATCCTAGACATGTACTTCTCCAAGTTCGAGTTTCTTCTATAAAATGGGCATAATAATCTCACAGAGTTGTGGTGAGGTTCAAGTGAAATCTCAAAGCCTCAAAAAAAAAAATCATCAAAGGAACGTTCTTCTTCCTCATTGCTCTCTGTCTCTCTCTTCTCTGTCTCTCTGTCTCTGTCTGTCTCTCCATCTCCCTCTGTCTCTCCCTCTCCCTCTCCCTCCCTCTCTCCCCCCTCCCCCCCCTCTCTGGTTTCCTTTTGTTGGTCTCCTTCCAGCTAAAGTACTAACTGCTACATGAGGCTTTTCCTGGTGCCCCTCAATAGCTAATCTTTTCTCTCCTAAGGTTAGCCTGAATGTGCTTTAATATGTCTCTATATGTGGGTAAAACTCCTCTGGGGGTAATTTTGATGGGTTGGATTTCTAGTATTGTGACTCATGAACCCCCACGAGGGTATTACACATTGATTGTCAGCCAGATTTAAATAGTTTTTACAAAAGGTATTTCTAAATAGACATAACAAGAATAGGTAGTAAAACATATTCTTTGTATCTCCAAGCCTACTACAGTGTATGGCATATAATATACATTTATTTAATAAATGCTTTTTTTCCTGGTTAATTGATGGAATTGGATTAATGTGGAAATCCCAATCCCAGGATACTTGAGTTAGAGAATACATTTTGGATCCTGGTTTGGGGACAAATACCACTTTAAATAACGAGTAAAAGTTTATACAGTTTATTATCCCTAAGATTTTAATTGAAAACATAAATTTTAAAATGACTAGGCTATATGTTAGATTTATAAATTATGAGTTATTGAGGAGAGTTATGTATTTTGCTGATGGATAGGGGCAATTTTTCAGGTTTATGTCAGGAAAATGAAAGCATTCTGCCCTCTCCCCCAAAACACCTCTTTGGTTACACTGCTAGACAAAATCCTGGAAGTGTCATGGATCCAGTCCATTCTGGTAATTATCATCTTATACTAACAGCCTTTGGGTATTTAGGATGGCAATCCTAGTGTTATTTCTTAATATTGTAAAGCCACCTTATTACCCTTCATACCAACGAGGCTATATACAAAGGAATTCATAGAAATCATTCACCATCTTTTCATGATCCAGCCTGGTAATAGGAAGCCATTTCAATTCAATTTGACAGTCATTTGTTGAACATCTTGTAGCTGCCAGATTCTATATTATGTATATTTAGGTATATAAAATATAAAGAAAAAT
>JAJPUD010002717.1:279945-298351 GCA_023553655.1 Myrmecobius fasciatus | reverse complement strand
GAAATCAGCAGAACCAGGAGAACATTATACACAGCAACAAGACTATACGATGATCAATTTTGATGGATATGGTTCTCTTCAACAATGATGTGATTCAAACCAGTTGTGCTGCGATGAAGATAGTCATATACATCCAGAGAGAGGCCTGTGGGAACTGAAAGTGAACCACAACACAGCATTTTAACGCTTTCTGTGAATATTTCCATGCATTTTGTTTTCCTTCTTAGGTGGTTTTTTCCTTCTTCTCTTTCTAAATCTGATGTTTCTTGTGCAGTAAGATAACTGTATAGATATGTATACATGTATTGTATTTGTCATATAATTTATCCTATCTAGCATGTATTAGATTACCTGTCATCTAGGGGTGGGGGATGTTGGGAAGGAAAGGAAAAGCTTGGGAAAAAAAAGTTTTTTTGCAAAGGTCAATGTTGAAAGGTCACTCATATGTTTTGTAAATAAAAAGCTTTATGAAAAAAAAGATAGATGCATGGATAATTTTCAACAGTAACCTTTGGAAAACATTGTTTTCCAAATTGTTTTCCCTCCCTTCCCCTCATTCCCTCCCCTAGATGGCAAGCAATCCAATATGCGTTAAATATGCAATTTTTCTATACGTATTTCTACAATTATCATGTTGCACAAGAAAAAGCAGATCAAAAAGGAAAAAAAGGAGGAAAAAAATATGCAAGTAAACAATAACAAAAAGAGTGAAAATACTGTGTTGTGATCCACACTTAGTCCTCTGCCTCAGTGCAGATGGCTCTCTTCATCACAAGATCATTGGAACTGTCCTGAATCATCTCATTGCTGAAAAGAGCCATGTCCATCAGAACTGATATTTTTTATAATTTTGTCATTGCCATGTGCAATGATCTGGTATTGTTGACTTCACTTAACATCAAGTCTCTCCAGGCCTCTCTGAAATATTATAGAACAATAATATTCCATACCATTTAGATATCATAATTTATTGAGCCCTTCTCCAACCAATGGGCATCCACTCAGTTTCCAGTTTCTTGTCACTATAAAAAGGGCTGCCATACTCATTTTTGCACATGTGGGTCCCTTTTCCTTCTTTAAAAATCTCTTTACAATATATGCCCAATAGAAACATTGCTGGATCAAAGGGTATGCACATTTTGATGTACATTTTAGGCATAGTTCCATATTGCTCTCCAAAATGGTTGGATCCTGTAACAACTCCACCAACAATGTATTAGTGTCCCAGTTTTCTCACATCCCCTCTGGCAGTCGTTATTATCTATTCCTATCATCTTAGCCAATCTAAGAGATATACAGTGGTACCTCATAGATGTCTTAATTTGCATTTCTCTGATCAATAGTGATTTAGAGCACCTTTTCATATGACTAGAAATGGTTTCAAATTCTTCATCTGAAAATTACCTGTTCATATCTTTTGACCATTTATCAACTGGAGAATGGCAATAATTATTATAAATTTGAGTCAATTTTTATATATTTTTAAAAAAGAAGCCTTTATCACAACCCTCTTATGTAAATTTTTTTCCTAGTTTAGTGCTTCTCTTCCAATCTTGTCTAAATTGGTTTTGTTTGTACAAAAGCTTTTCAATTTAATACAATCAAAACTATCTATTTTGTATTCAATAATGTACTCTAGTTCTTCTTTGCCCACAAATTCCTTCCTTCTCCACAGATCTGAGAATAGACTATCCTTTCATCTTCTAATTTGCTTAAAATGTCACTCTTTATGTGCAAATTATGAACCCATTTTGACTTTATCTTGGTATATAGTGTTAGGTGTTGGTCAGTGCCTAGCTTCTGTCATAATAATTTCAAAGGTTCCCATTGATTTTTGTCGAATAGTGAGTTCTTATCTAAAAACATGGGATCTTTGAGTTTGTTGAACACTGTTACTATAGTCATTGATTACTTTGTCCACTGGATTTAATTATTCCACTCATAAACTACTCTATTTCTCAGCCAGTAGCAAATGGTTTTGATGATCACTGCTAAACCACCTTCATCTTCATTCTTTTCATTGATTCCCTTGAAATTCTTAGTCTTTTGTTCTTCCAGATGAGCTTTATTATTACTTTTAAGTCTATAAAATAATTTCTTGGGAGTTTGATTAATATGGCACTGATTAAGTAGATTAATTTAGGTAATATTGTCATTTTTATTATATTAGTTCTGCCTACCCATGAGCACTTGATATTTTTTCCAGTTATTCAGATTTTGTGTGGAAAGTGTTTTGTAACTGTGTTCATGTAGTTAGTTCATGCAGGTAGACTAACAAGTATTTTATATTACCTACATTTATTTAAAATGGAATTTCTCTTTGTGTCACTTGCTACTGGACTTTGTTAATAATATATAAAAATGCTGATGATTGATGTACATTTATTCTGTTTCCTGCAACTTTACTAAACTTGTGAATTGTTTCTAGTAGTTTTTTAGTTGATTCTCTAAAATTCTCTAAGTATACCATCATATCATCAACAAAGAGTGATAATTTGGTTTTCTCATTACCTACTTTAATTCCGTTAATCTCTTTTTACTCTCTTATGGCCTAAGCTAATATTTCTAATACAATAATGAATAATAATGGTGATAGCGAGCAACCTTGTTTCACCCTTGATCTTACTGAGAATGTTGCTAGTTTGGCCCCATTGCATATGATGCTAGAGGATGGTTTTAAATAGATGCTACTGATTATTTTAAGGAAAACTCCAGTTTCCTATACTTCTCTAATGTTTTAATAGGAATGGGGTGTTGGATTTCATCAAATGCTTTTTCTGCATTGATTAAGATAATCATATACTTTTGTTAGTTTAGTTATTGATACAGTTAATTATGATAATAGTTTTCCTAATATTGAACCAGCCCTGCATTCCTGGTATAAATATTATTTGGTCATTGTGCATTATCTGCGGGATAATTTGCTGTAATCTCTTTGCTAACATTTTATTTTAAATTTTTGCATCAATATGCATTAGGGAAATTGGTTTATAATTTTCTTTCTCTGTTTTGACCATACCTGGTTTATGTATCAGCATCATGTCTGTGGCACAAAAAGAATTTGGCAGGAATCCTTCTTTTCTTATTTTTCCAAATAGTTTACATAGTACTGGAATTAATTGTTCTTTGAATGTTTGGTAGAATTCACATATAAATCCATGTGACCCTGGAGATTTTTCCTTCAGGAGTTGATTAATAGCTTGGTCTAGTGTTAGGGTTCAAAAAGTCGGGGACCCTAATAAGAAGTTTGTCTTGACTTGAGGATATGAAGGTATTGTGTGCAGTTCCCTTGACAAAAATGAGACCCTGTGACTTGCTGAGATTACTGACAATGGCTCAGATAAAAGAGCATTTCAAAGTGATCTAAAAAACAGGCTTGCCCCAATGTGTGTTCTGTTATCAGGATGCCAGCACCACTATCTTTCTGACTTCCTCATGTCAACACAAACTAAATTCTTAAAGTTGGGTGGGCAAGGGGGATAAAAGGAGGGACTAAAGAAGGTGGAGCAGGCTGGCTGAGGGAAGTGCCTCAATAAAGAGCATCTTGATTTCATCTTCTTCTGGATTGTGACTCTCCTTTGGGGAATATGGGTGTCATGTCCAGATGCGCACCAAAGCTCGGGAGGAGGTAAGACCCAGTTGCCCTCAGGTATAATACCTGACAGTTTAGTTCTTTTTCTAGGATGGGATTTTGTAAGTAATTTATATCCTCCTAAGAACAGTTTTGGCTGCATCTCAGAAATTTAGGTATGTTGTCTCATTATTGTCATTTTCTTGGATGAAATTATCAATTGTGTCTATGATTTGTTGTTTCCCCACTCATTCTTTGGGAACAGATTATTTAGTTTCTAATTAATTTTTGGTTTATTTTTCCCTGACTCTTTTTACCTATATTTTTATTGCATCATGATCTGAAAAAATGCATTTACTAGTTCGGCATTTCTGTATTTGATTTTGAAGTTTTTATCCCCTAATATATAGTCTGTTTTATGTACGTTCCATGAGCCAACAAGAAAAAAGTATATTCCTTTTTGTCTCCATTCAATTTTTTTTCAAATGTCTATCATACTTAACTTTTCTGACGTGTTATTTACTTCCTTAATTTCTTTCTTATTTATTTTGTGATTCAATTTATCTAGTTCTGAGAGAGCAAGGTTATGATCCCTCACTAATATAGTTTTTGTCATATAATTCTTCTTACAACTCTCTTAACTTCTCTAGGAATTTTGATGCTATACAACTTGGTTCATATATGTTTAGTATTGATAATATTTTATCATCTACAGTATCTTTAAGCAGGATGCAGTTTCCTTCCTTATCTCTTTCAATTAGATATATTTTTGCTTTTGCTTGATCTGAGATCAGGATCTCTATCCTTGCTTTTATTACTTTAGCTGAGCCATAATAGATTCTGTTCCACCCTTTTACCTTTATTCTAAATATATCACTATGCTTTAAACATGTTTCTTGTAAATAACATATTGTCGAATTTTGGCTTTTAAATCCAATCTGGTATCCACCTCCATTTTATGGAAGAGTTCCTACCCTTCGCATTCACAGTTAAAGTGACTAATTCTATATTTCCACCATCCTATTTTTCCCAAATTATGCTTTTCTCTTTATTTACTTCCTTTCCCTCCTCCCCAGTATTTTACTTCTGGCCATCTTCCCCTTCAAACAGCCCCCCCTTTTGTAGCCCCTTCTCCTTTCTTATATCCTTCCCCTATTGCTTCTGATCTCCTTTCTATTAACCTCCCCTTTTCCTTTCCCCTTTCCTCTCCTACTTCCTTATAGGTTGAGACAAGTTTCTCGGTGAAGCTAAATATGTCTGATATTCTCTCTTTGAGCCAAGTCTGATGAGAGTGACATTTGTTACATGAACAATGTTCATCCTCTTCTCTTCTTTCCCTCAATTGCAATACATCTTTTTTTTCCTCTTCATGAGATTTAATTTATCCTATTTATCTCCATTTTCCTCTTCTTCCAATACAATCCCCTTTCCACCTCTAGTTTTTTTTTATATTATCACAATGAAATAGAATTATACCTGCACCTTATAAATATACCCATATTAGAGATATAGTTCTCAAGAGTTAAATATATGATCTACCCCTATAGGGATGTAAGCTTTTTAACTTTTAAAAGAATCAGGTTTTTTTCCTTTCCTTTTTATCTTTTTATGTTTTTCTTAAGTACTGTATTTGAATATCAAATTTTCTGTTCAGCTCTGATCTTTTCATCAAAAATAAATGAAATTCATCTGTTTCATTAAATGTCCATCTTTTTCCCTGAAAAATAATGCTTAATTTTGTGGATAATTGATTCTTGTCTGCAATCCAAGTTCCTTTGCTTTTTAAAATGTCAAGACCTGCTAGGTTCTGAGTAATCCTGATTGTGCCTCCTCAATACTTGAATTGTTTCTTTCTGACTGCTTGCAATACTTTTTCCTTGATCTGATTTAGCTATGATATTCCTTGGAATTTTCATTCTGGGGTCTTTTGCAGAAAAAAAAATCAATGAATTTTTTCAATGGATATTTTTAATTTTTTCCCAATGGATATTTTACCTTATGGTTCTAGGATACCAGGGCAGTTTTCCTTGATGATTTTCTGAAAGATGAGGTCTAGGCTCTTTTTTTCATCATGGTTTTCAGGAAGCCCAATAATTTTTAGATTGTCTCTCCTAGATGCAGATTCCAGGTCATTTATTTTTCCAATAGTATATTTTACCTTTTTTCCTATTTTTTTTTCATTTTAGGGGGTTTTGTTTGACTAATTATTGATATCTCATTAAGTCATTCACTTCCCTTTTTTCAATTCTTATTTTAGTGCATTATTTTCTTCATTTAGATTTTTTTAGCTTCTTTCACATTTGGCCAAATGAATTTTTAAATGAGTTGTTTTACTCATTGCATATTTTTCATTTTTCAGACTGTATTTTTCAAGGAGTATTTTTCTTTTTCCACTTTGTCAAATCAATTTTAAGGAGTTATTTGCTTTTTCCATTTCACCGAATCTATTTTTAAGGAGTTTTCTTTAATTTCTGTGTTTCCTTTTCCAGAATCTCCAGCAACAGTCTCATTTCCTTTCCCCATTTTTCTTCTAACTCTCTTTTAAGATCCTTGTTGAATTTTTCCAAGAGACCTTTGTGACGTGTGAACCAACTCATATCACTCTTTGGAGCATCATCTGCAGATGATTTGTCTTTAGTGTCCTCAGAGTTTGAGGTCTGTTTTTCTCTTTCTCCATAAAAGTTATTTATGGTTAAAGTTCTTTTTGCTGTTTTGCTCATTTCTTTAAAAAAAGATTGAGGTCTGTTCCTAGAGCAAAGATTGCTCCAAGCTTCATATACAGGTGACAGTGGCTGTCCTGGGCCAGTGCTGCTGACTTCTTTCCTGTGCTGGGAAGGTTTGGGCAAGTCCCATTCTGGGTTCAGAAGCCCAATATTTGCTTTTTGTATTTGTGTTGAATGTCTCACAGATAATCTACTGATCCACTAGCTTCTGAACAAAGAGAGTAGCCAAAGCTGCCACAGTTTGGCTAAAATTCTCCCAGTAGATTTCCCCTGTGTGTGAACACCATGCTTTCCTGGGTCCTTGCACTGCACCTGAACTCAGATACCTCTCCATTCACCCTCGCACCCCTACATGATTGAAACAGACCTTTTCTGAAGTTCTTCCAAAATATCTTCTGCTGGAAATTTGCAATAGTTCAATTATTTATGGGTCCTGTAACTCCAAAACCAATTCAGAAGCTTGATTTGGTGTTGATCTGAGGGATACCAAGAACAGCTCAGATGAAAACCTGTCTACCCATGTCATCTTGGCTCCACCTCCTTTTGTAGCTGTTCTTGGTGGTGATGTTTTTTCTTTGTTTTTCACTAATGCCATATACATTTTGCTCAAAAAATATAAAATAGCAAAAATATTAGATATCAGCAACAGTACATACATATATTCTATGATTAATATATATGTATAATATATAATATAAATATATGTACATATTAATCATAGAGTCATGGAAGTTTGGATTTGGAAGGGACTTCAGGAGCCATCTATTTCAACTTCTATGTATTAATAGTTCTTTTCCCAGTTTTTGTTTTTTAATTATTTTTTATTTCCAGGAAGAAAAATTATCAACCTACAAATAATGGAAAACACTGAATTTCTCACTCATTTAACAAAGTAAACAAAGAAGGAAGTATTTAAGTCTAAATGTTCATCTTTAATCTAACCTCATAACCCACAGAGAATCCCACACCTTTCTTTCCAATTGTCCTTGCAATAATGCCAAAACACAGAGATTCAAGCAATAAATACAAATGAGGCTTTAGTTCTTTATTGTCTTTCTCATAGTTTGTTTTGCGTGTGTGCCTGTGTGTGTTTTCGTCTTTGCCTTCTGTCCTTTGTTAATATGGAAAATTGTGAAACAGGATCTATATTTTGGTATGTATGCATATATGTACAGATATTTTGTGCACTCTCCCTCTCTCCAAACATACATGTATTAATATATACATAAGTATACATATGTTTCTGAATGTGTTTATATAAATTTTTATTTATATATATATATATACCCACATAAACACAAATCTCTCTCTCTCTCTCTTTCACTCTCACTCTTGCTCTCGCTCTGTGTGTGTGTGTGGTGTGTGTATTCCTTACTTTACAAATGAAAGAAAATGATTTACCCATAATCACATTGCTAGGAAATGTCAAAATCTGCACTTGAGTGTATGTGCCTTGTATTTCTGAAGTTAATGCTCCTTCTATCATTTGATTCCCTCTAAAAATTAGAAAAATAGTTTATATTCTCTTCCCTCCCTCCCATGAATTCTCCTCCCAATTCTTCTAATCCTCATCACATTTGCAAACAGATTAAAAACCATGCCATAAAACTTTAACACAGCACTTATCACATTGTACTAAAAAACAAGGCATCCAGCAAATTAAATCAGATTATAATGTATATTATGACTATCATTGAAAAAGTATTGGGCTTTCATCAGTAATTCCCAATAAGGTAAAGTCCTAAAGTTCTTCATTCTAAAATGCACTTCTATGCAAAATATCTGTTGTAACAGGTTTCCAGATTAAGGAACAGTTATATAATAAAATATCCTTGTCTCATTGGTACTTTCTCCAGGGGACTGTTTTAGACAGATTGGTCATTGGAGGTTAAATTTTTGTAACTGTTTTCATTAAAAGTTCATATTAACAGAGAACAGGGGAAGATACTGCAATCCTTCCCTTGCCTTGGTCAGATTCCTATACTGAGTTTCAGTCCTAACTAAAACTATCTTTCCAAAGTTTTTTTGCGCAGGAGCCCCCAGCAGACTTTGTTGAATTGAAGCTTTTTTTCTTTTCAAAATATATTTGTTCAAGAAACTTATGTGTCTCTCCCATGAATGACTTCCTATTCCATCTATCATATTGACCTAGTCAAAGAAAATGCCATCAAAATTAACAAATAGGGAACAGTCCCAGATCTCCTCTGTAGGAAGCAAATAACATTTATTAAGGATCTACTATGTGCCATGCATTGTGCTAAACACTTTACAATTATTCGCCCATTTAATCCTCAAAACAACCCTGAGAGGTAGATGCTAATATTATCAATACTTTACTGATGAGAAAACTGAGGTAGGTACAGAAAATGTAGGTACAACTGGGTCTAGAAATGTTTAGGTGGAGAGCATAGACTCATGGCTTAATCTGCAGAGCCTGAAGAAGGATTTGAACTCAGAATTTCTTTAGTGCAAGACTGGTACCACTTAACTGCCTTTGTAGTTCAGTGGGAAGACTACTGAAAATTCCACTGCAGTTAGAAGCAGGGGCAAGAACTTATATTCTGATGCTGCTACTATCAATGTGATCTAAGTCAATCTTTGATCATAAACATTCTGAACTATAAGGTCAGGGTGGTGTACTACATCATTTCTGAACCCTCTTTCAGCTTGACATCTATAATCTTATGATCTTAAATTTTGAATCTTTCATAATTCAAAGCAGTACAACAAAAGTTATTACAATGTAATACAAAATATAAGCACAAGAAAAATGCTAACTTATTATTTCAGTTTTATATTTTTTGGAAATCCTTTTTTCCTCTTCCTTTACCCTTTATCTAAAACATTCTCCAGTAGAAAGCTCAAGCCCTAGATCTTCCAGAAAGCTTCTGTTGATTATTTCACCTTTATCATAGAATCTAGTTAAAAGATCACATAGGACAGAGATCTGGAGTTAGATGAGACCCTAAAGATAACCTAATCTAAACCATTCCTTATATGGATGAGAGAGTTGAAGCCCAGACAGGCTAAGCAATTTGTTCAGTGCCACATGATTATTAAGTACTAGACAGGATATTTGAACCATAGGGTTTTAAGCTAAATACAACCCTTTATTATTCCTTTTAGAAATTTTAACCTACTTTCTTCCATCATTTTCTAAATATTTCATATGTGCTAGGCTTGACTTCTAAATTATATCGTACAACCCTTATAGGATCAAATGTTTTTTCATTTCCATACACTATAGCTACTAGCACAATGTTATGCACATCCAAAATGTTTGGTAAGGGTGTATTGATTAATCAGTTGTTTAAAATCCTGAAATGCACATATTCACACTGTATTTTTAATGGGTGGATTCTTAATAGTCTGAAGCTGTTAAAAATGCTCAACCTATCTAAACATAAATCATTTCTCATATTTGCTCACCCGACATCCCAAACAGACAGGACATCCTTGAGGATGGAGGATTTAGCCCTTTCATGTTTAAAAATTCCGTGACTCCATACTGTCCTGATCAGTAGGTGTCCCACATAGTCCCCAACATCAAAGCATATTGTAGCCATGCTTCATTTTAATCCCTGGTCATCTTTTCTTTTTTTTATTGAATAGCTTTTTATTTTCAAAATACATGTCAAAATAGATTTCAACATTCACCCTTGCAAAACTTTGCATTCCAAAATTTTCTCCCTCCTTTCCCCTATCTGCTCCCCTAAACAGTAAGTGATCCAATGTGTGTTAACCATCTACATATCTTCTATACGTATTTCTTCACATCATACTTCACAAGAAAAATCAGATCAAAAAAGAAAAATAAGAACAAAGAACAAAAAGAAAGCACACAACAACAACAAAAAGATGAAACAACTATGAATATAGTTCAATCCCGACAATCTTCTTTCTGGATTCAGGTGACTCTCCATAGCAAGTCTATTGGAATTGGCCTAAATAATCTCATTATTGAAAATAGTCACCATGTCTATAAGAATTGATCATTACATAATCTTGTTGTTGCTGTTTACAATGTTCTCTTGGTTTTACTCACTTCACTTACCATCAGTTCCTGTAAGTCTCTCCAGGCCTTTCTGAAATCATCCTGCTGATCATTTCTTTTTTAAAAATTTTTATTCAAGTTTTTTTTTTTATTTTCAAAACATATGCATAGGTCATTTTCAACATTCACCCTTGCAAAACCTTTATGTTAAAAATTTTTCCCTCCCTTCTTCTCACCTTTTTCCCTAAATGACAAGTAATCCAATATATGTTAAACTTGTGCAATTCTTTTATACATATTTCCACAATTATTACATTGCACAAGAAAAATCAGATAAAAAAGGAGAAAAAAATAAAATGCAAGCAAACAACAATAAAAAGAGTAAAAATACTATGTTGTTATCCACATTAAGTTTCCATCATCCTTTCTCTGGATGCAGATGTTTCTTCATCACAAGACCATTATTGAAAAGAGTCACATTCATCAAATTTGATCATTACGCAATGTTCTTGTTTCTGTGTACAATATTCTCTTAGTTCTACTTACTTCACTGAGCATAACTTTATATGTCTCTCCAAACCTTTCTGAAATTATCCTGCAGATCATTTCTTATAGAAAAATAATATTGCATAACACTCATAATACCTTAATTTATTCAGCCATTCTCCAGATGATGGGCATCCACTCAGTTTCCAGTTCCTTGCCACTACAAAAAGAGCTGCTACAAACATTTTTGTACACGTATCTCCTTTGCTATTTTTTATGATCTCTTTGGCATAAAAGCCTAGTAAAGACACTGTTGGATCAAAGGGAATATGTAGTTTGATAGTCCTTTGGCCATAGTTCCATATTGCTCTCCAGAATGATTGATTCAGTTCCCAATTCCACCAACAAAGTATTGGTGTCCCTATTTTCCCACACTCCCTTCAGTATTCATGCTAATATTTTCCTGTCACCTTAGCTAATCTGAGAAGTATGTAGTAGTGCCCCATAACTGTCTTAATTTTCTTTTCTCTGCTCAATAGTGATTTAGAGCATTTTTTCATATGACAAGAAATGGTTTCAGTTTCTTCATCTGAAAATTGTCTGTTCATATCCTTTATTATCCAATATCATTTGGAGAGTGGCTTGTATTCTTATAAATTTGAGTTAATTCTTTATATATTTTATAAATCAGGTCTTTATCAGAATGCTTGGATGTAAATATTTATTACCAGTTTTCTGCTTCCCTTCTCATCTTGTTTGCATTGGTTTTGTTTGTACAAACATTTTTAACTAAAATATCATCAAAATTATCCATTTTGCATTTCATATGCTACTCTTGTTCTTCTTTGACCATAAATACCTTCCTTCTCCACAGATATGAGAGGCAGATTATCCTTTGTTCTTCTAATTTGCTTATAGTATCACACTTTATTTCTAAATCATGAACTCATTTTGACCTTATCTAAGTATAGGGTCTGTTAGGTGTTGATCAAAGCCTAGTTTCTGCCGTACTATTTTCCCATTTTCCCAGAAATTTTTTGCCAAATACTGAGTTCTTGTCCCAGAAGCTGGGGACTTTGGACTTATTAAGCATTAAATTACCATAGTTATTGACTATTTTGTCTTTGAACCTACCCTATTAAAATGATCAATTATTCTATATCTTAACCAGTATCATATGGTTTTGATGACCACTGGTTTATAATATAGTTTTAGATCTGGTAGAGTTAGGCCACCTTCATTTGCATTTTTTCTCTTAATACCATTGAAATTCTTGGCCTTTTGTCCTTTCAGATGAAATTTGTTATATTTTTCTAACTCAGTAAAGTAGTTTCTTGTCAGTTTGATTGGTATGTCACTGAATAAATAGTTGTCATTTTTATTATTTTAACTCAGCTTACCTATTAGCACTTGATATTCTTCCAATTATTTAGATCTGAGATTGTTTGTATAGAAAGTGTTTTGTAGTTGTGCTCATAGAGTTCCTGACATTGTCTTGACAAGTAGACTTCCAAATATTTTAGATTATCTACAATATTTTAAATGGAATTTCTCTTTGTATCTCTTTTTTCTGGACTTTGTTGGAAATATATAGCAATGTTGATGATTTATGGGGATTTATTTTGTATCCTGCAACTTTGCGACAGTTTTGAATTGTTTCTAGTGGTTTTTAGCTGATTCTCTAAGATTCTCTAAGTATATATCATCATATCATCTGCAAAGAGTAATAATCTGGTTTCCTCATTGCCTACTCTAATTCCTTTAATTTCCTTTCCTTCTCTTATTGCTAAAGTTAACATTTCTAATGCAATATTGAATAGTAGTGTTGGAGTATAGATAGTAGGGTGGAGCCTAGATAGTAGAATGAAGCCAGGAAGCTGTTCAAACAGAGTCTGATGGAAAGAAACCATTCTCCATTTCAATATACATTGGAAAAACTTCAAGAAAGATTAATCTCACTGGGGTGAAAAGGGTGATCAGCCCAATTCAGACAGGCTCTGGAATTAGCTGGTAAGAGGATCTTAAGCACAGCAAATAAGCAACTAAGATCCTCAATCCTAGTTCAGTAGAAGAATAGATCAGTGGTGCAGGCTTCAGTCCCAACTCAAAAGACAAACTCTGGAAACCCAGACTGTTTCATGGAAAGAGCATGAAAAGTTTTCCCTATAAAAACAAGGGGCCCCTGTGCTCAAAGGCAAGGCTCAGAACTGCACAGGAAGCCTGGGATATCATTCCCTTTACCACAGGTTCAGAGGTCAACTATAAAAGTTTAAAAAAAAAGAGGAAATACAAAAAGAAAAGGAAGGAAAATGTGCAAGAAACAGAAAAAAAAAAAACCTTGACCATAGAAAGGTGCTCGAGAGAGGCGGAGCCAAGATGGCGGAGTGAAAACGTGACTCTCTGCGTCCTCCTCCGATCTTCTCTCAAAGCAACAATAAAATAAGCCTCTGAACTGATCTTCAAGTCAATTAATTCAGAAATATTTTGACACTGCTTTCTGAAGAACTTCATATCAGGTTTGTTTAACTCGGACAGAGGGATAAACTGTGGACTCGGTGTAGGCCAGAAGTGAGGGTGGGACTCAGCTCATCCTGGCAGAAACTCCAAACTCCAAACACCTGGAGTTTATCTGAGGCACTCAGGACACTCTGCCCTGATTGAGGGCAGGTGTTCTGGCAGACTTGCCTTGTTTAAGGAGTAATTCGAACTTAGTCCTAGCCCCCACCGGCCCAGCACCTTAAGTTAAATCGCTGAATTTCCCAGGGCAAAGAACTTCAGCCGCCGTTTTTTTCCAAGCCTTAAAGAGACATCCACACTGTCTAAAAAAAAATGAAGAAGCAAAAGAGAGCTCTCACCATAGAGCTTTTATGGAGAGAAAGAAGGGCTGACCCCAGATCCTGAGGTTCCTTTAGACAAAACCCCAGAGGAAGTTATTAAGGACCATCACTGGTCCCCTTTTTCAAAAAGCCTTTCTGGAAGATTGCATAAAGAATCTCATAAGAGAGCTGGAGAATAAATGGGAAAATAAATTGAAATCAGTGAAAGAAGGATACAATATCTTGCAAGAAGGATATGATGCCCTGCAAAAGAGATATGAAAAAGACACCAATTTATTGAAAAATAAAATTAGTGAAGTGGAAAAAGAGTGCAATGAACAAAAAAATTCAATTGGCCAGTTACAAAAGGAACTTAAAAAGGTAACTGAAGAAAACAACACTTTAAAAATAAGAATTGAACAAATGCAAGTGAATGAATGACTCAATAAGACTTCAAGAATCAGTCAAACAAAAACAAAAAAAATAAAAAATTAGAAGAAAATATGAAATATCTCCTAGGAAAAACAACTGACTTGGAAAATAGATCTAGGAGAGACAATCTAAGGATTATTGGACTTCCTGAAAGCCATGATGAAAAAAAGAATCTAAACACTATCTTCCAGGAAATCCTGAAAGAAAACTGCCGTGAGATTGTAGAATCAGAAGGCAAAATCACCATTGAAAGAATTCACCGATCACCTCCTGAAATAGACCCTAAAATTAAAACACCAAGGAATATTATGGCTAAATCTCAGGACTATCGCACCAAGGAAAAGATTCTGCTAGCAGCTAGAAAGAAATAATTCAAATAAGGAGGATCAATAATTAGAATCACACACGATCTGTCAGCCTCCACATTGAAGTATCAAAGGGCCTGGAACCAGATATTTCGAAAGGCAAAGCAACTTGGATTACAGCCAAGAATAACCTATCCAGCTAGAATGAGCATTATCCTCCAGGGAAAAAGATGGCCATTCAATGATATAGGTGAATTTCACCTATTTCTAATGAAAAGACCAGATCTCAACAAAAAATTCGACATCCAAACACAGAACTCAAGAGAAGCATAAAAAGGTAAAAAGGAAAGGACTCTTGATAACTTTATTTCTACTATGGGGATACTTAAAGTTTGAGGGTATAATTAACTAGATATAACTTTGATAATATGAAAAAGAAAACTAGAGGGGGAAAGGTTGTCTACTGGGGAAAAGAGGGAAAAGGTGATAAAATAAGATCTAAAAAAAAAGGAGGTAAAAACAAGGTAAAATCTCTTGAAGAGGCAAAGAAAACCTAATATAATTGAGAGAAAGAGGGGAGGGAGATGAGCATTGTGTAAATCTTACTCTCATCAGGTTGGGTTCTAAAAATGTAAATCAGACACTTGATTTCACATAGAAACTTGTCTGTTGCTAGAGGGAAGTGGGAGGGAAAGGAGGAAAAGAAAGGGATAAACTAATAGAAGGGAAAATAGAAGAATCAGGGGAAAGGAGTAAAAAAAAGTGGGGAGGGGATCTAAAGGGTGGAGGATTGTTTGGGGGAGGGGGTCATCAAAAGCAAAGTACTGAGGAGGGGGGAAGGGAAAAAGGGGAAAGGAAAGGGAAAAACATAACTTAGGTAAATAAGATGGCAGGAAATAAAGAATTAGTTATTCTAGCTGTGAATGTGAATGGGATGAACTCTCCCATAAAGTGGAAGCAGATAGCAGACTGGATTAAAGACCATAGAAGGATGATATGGTTATAGGGAAAATAAAAACACCAATTCAGACAAAAACAAAATGTCCACAGTGTAAATCTCAAAGAGTGATGTGAAGATGCTTCTTGGAAATGCTCATAAAAGACTTCAAAAGGCAAATAAGAGAGGGAGAAGAAAAAAAAATGAGGAAAGAAATAAAAATATGCAAGAGAAAGTCAATAACTTTTAAAAGGAAGGCAATTCTTTAAAAAATGCAAATGGCCAAAAGCATCTATTGAAAAAAATACCTTCAAAAGTAGAAGTAATCAAATGGAAAAAGGGATACAAAAACTAATTGAAGAAAATCACACAGTTGGAACTAGAACAGGGTCAATAGAAGCTAATGATTTCATGAGACATCAAGACTCAGGCCAACAAGCCGAAAAGAATTAAAAATGAAAGAAAATGTAAAATATCAGAAAATAGAAAAACAGCCAACATGGAAAGTAGATCCCTACAGATGATTTAAAAATTGTTCTTTCTGAAGGTCATGACCCAAAAAAGAGCCTGGATAGCATTCTTCAAGAAATCATCAAGGAAAACTGTCCCAATATTCTAGAAGCAGAGGGAAAATACTCACTGAAAGAATCTATTAATCACTTTCAGAAAGGGATCCCACATGGAAAACCCCAAGGAACATTGTTGCAAAACTCTAAAACTACAATCTCAAACAAAAAATTCTGCAAGCTGTCAGATAAAAACAATTCACAAGGAGCAACAGTCAGGATTATCCATGATCTTGCAGCTTCTAAAGAATCTGAGGGCTTCGAGTACCATATTCTGGAAGGCAAAGGACCTAAGTTAACAACCAAAAATTAATTATCCAGTGATGTGCAGCCTTATCTTTCAGGAGAGGAGATTTATCTTCAATGAAGTAAGAGACTTCCAATCATTTCTGTTGAAAGTAGTCAGAACTAAAAAGAAAATTTAATCTACAAACACAGGACTCAAAAGAAGCATAGGAAGGTAAACGGGGAAAATATACAATATTTAAAAGTTAAATTATTTACATCCCTAGATAGGAAAATGATATCTGTAACTCTTGAAACTGTTACTGGGGAAGACAGAGGGGGTCATCACATGGATAGAGAGTATGATTGTGAATGGACTCTAATGGGATAATATCAAAGAAAAAGACATTAAGGAGTGGGAAAAGGTCTGTAATGGAAAAAGAAAGGGGAAATATAATAGGACAAATTGGGTCACATAAAGAGGATCTTTTACAATAGAGGGAAAGAAAGGAAGAGGTGAAGCATTGTTTGAAGTGTGATCTCATCAGTGTTGTCTCTAAGAGGAGATAACTTAATCTTCACTGGGGTATAAAAATTTATTTAATCCTATAAAGAAGTAGGAGGAGAAAGTAGAAAGAAAAGAGGGGCTGGATATAAAGGAGAGCAAAAGTAATAGGAAAAAAGGTAAAAGAAGAGAGAAGAGTGATAGAACATAAGGTAATAAGTAGTGTGAGTTAAACACTATTAAGAGAAGGGAAGGGGTGAGAGAAGAAAAGATAATGGTGGGGGGGGGGAGTAAAAAAAAAAACCATCACTAAGAATAGGGGGAAAAGAGAAAACAAAAGTATATACAGGGGAGAAAATTTGAAGTGAATAGCCTACTGGATTAAAAAGCAGAATCCTACTATATGTTGTTTAAAGAAACACATTTGAGACAGAGAGATCCATGCAGAGTAAAGGTAAAATGTTGAAACAAAATGTATTATGCTTTGACTGAAGTAAAAAAAGAAGCAGGGATAACAATCCTGATCTCAGATAAAGCAAAAGTAAAAATCGATCTAATTAAAAGAGATAAGGAAGGAAAGTGCATTCTACTAAAAGGTACCATAGATAATGAAGTAATGATGATATTAAATGTATACACACCAAATGGTAAAGCATACAAATTCCTAGAGCCTATATTAAACTAGTTACAGGAAGAAATAGACAGCAAAACTATTCTAGTGGGGGACTTCAACCTTCCCTCTCAGAATCAGACAAATCTAACCATAGGAAGGTTAATAGGATTTTAGAAAAACCTAGATATGATAGACCTCTGGAGAAAATTATGTAGAGGCAGAAAGGAATACATCTTTTACTCAGCTCTACGTGACACTTATACAAAAATTGACCATGTATTAGGGTATAAAAGTCTCCCAAACAAATGCAGAAATCAGAAATAGTAAATGCTCATTTTTCAGACTGCAATGTAATAAAAATTATATTCAATAAAGTACTAGGGAAAGATAAATTAAAAACCAATTGGAAATTAAGTAATCATTTTAAAAAATGAGTGGGTTAAACAACAAATCTTGAAACAAGTCATAATTTCATCCAAGAGAATGATAACATACCAAAACCTATGGGATGCAGTCAAACCAATTCTTAGGGGATATTTTATATATCTAAATAGCTACCTGAATAAAATAGAGAAAGAAGAGATAAATGAATTGGGCATGCTACTTAAAAAAAAAAAACTAAAAAAAAAAAACAAATTACAAAACCGCAATTAAATACCAAATTTGAGATTCTGAAAATAAAAAGGGAGATTAATAAAATTGAAAGGAAAAAAAACTATTGAACTAATAAACAAAACTAAGAGTTGATTTTAGGAAAAAAATAGATAAAACTTTAGTTAATTTGATTAGAAAAAGGAAATAAGAAAATCAAGTGTTTAGTATCAAAAATGAAAAGAGTAAACTATCCACCATTGAAGAAGAAATTAGAGCAATAATTAGGAGTTATTCTACTCAACTGTATGCCAATAAATCTGAAAATCTAAATGAAATAAATTAATGTTTACAAAAATATGGATTGCCCAGATTAACAGAGGAGGAAATAAATGATTAAAAATCCCATCTTAGACAAAGAAATTGAACAAGCCATTAATGAAATCCCTAAAAAAAATTCTCCAGGGTCAGATGGATTCACAAGTGAATTTGACCAAATATTTAATGAAAAATTAATTCCAATACTAAGTAAACTATCTGTAAAAATAGGTAAAGAAGGAGTCCTGCCAAATTCCTTCTATGACACAAATATGGCACTGATACCTAAACCAGGAATAACCAAAACAGAGAAATATTACAGAC
>JAJPUD010002717.1:258828-279935 GCA_023553655.1 Myrmecobius fasciatus | reverse complement strand
AACCATATCAATAATAAAACCAACAGAAATTTTACAATAATCTCAATAAATTCAGAAAAAGCTTTTAACAAAATACAGTACCTTATTCCTATTAAAAACATTGGAGAGCCTAGGGATAAAGGGAGTTTTCCTTAAAATGAAAAGCAGTATCTATTTACAACCAAGAGCAAGCATGATTAGTAATGGAAAAAAAAAAAACTGGATACATTCCCAGTAAGATCAGAGGTGAAACAAAGATACCCATTAACACTACTATTATTTATCATTGTACTTAGAGTATTGGCTTTCAAAATAATAAAAGGAAAAGAAATTAAAGGAATTAGAATAGGCAATGAGGAAATAAAACTATCACTCTTTGCAGATGATATGATGTATTTAGAGAATCCTAGAAAATAATCCGAAATTTTACTGGAAAGAATTAACAGCTTTAGCAAAGTTGCAGAATATAAAATAAACCCACATAAATCATCAGCATTTCTATATATTAATGAAAAAGTCCATCAGCAAGAGATAGAAAAATAAATTCCATTTAAAATAATTATAAACAATAAAAAATATCTGTGTCTACCTGCTAAAACAAACCCAAGAATTATGTGAACATAATAACAAAATACTTCTCACACAAATAAAATCAGATCTAAACAATTGGAAAATTTCAATTGCTCATGGGTAGGCTGAGCTAATATAATAAAAATGACAGTTCTACTTAAATTGGCCAACTTGTTCAGTGCCATACCAATCAAACTGCCAACACTTTATTTTATAGAACTAGAAAAAAATATAACAAAATTCATTTGTAAGAACAAAAGATTAAGACTATCAAGGGAATTAATGGGAAAAAATTACAAAGGATGGTGGCTTAGCAGTACCAAACTGAATACTGTATTATAAAGCAGCAGTCATCAAAACATCTGGTATTGAATAAAAAATAGAATAGTGGCTCTGTGGATTAGATTGGATACACATGACACATTAATCAACGCTTACAGCAATCAAGTGTTTGACAAATACCTCAAACTCCAGCTTCTGTAATGGAATTTCACTATTTGATAAAAATTACTGGAAAAACTGGAAAACTAATATGTCAAATACTCGGCATAGGCCCCATACAAAAATAAGGCCAAAATGGGTACATGATTTGGGCATAAAGGATGATATTATAAACAAATTAGGAGAACAAGGGACAATTTATCTATCAGAACTTTGGAAAAGGGAGGAATTTTTGACCAAAGAATAACTAGAGAACAATATGAAAGGCAAAATGGACAACTTTAATTACATTAAATTAAAAGGTTTTTGCACAAACAAAACCAATAATTTTGTTGTTGTGTTTAAACAAATTTAAACAAGATTAGCAGAACAAAGATGGGAAACAATCTTTACAGTCAGTTTTTCTGATAAAGGTCTCATTTCTAAAATATATAAAGAATTGTCTCAAATTTACAAGAATGCAAGTTGTTCCCCAGTGAATAAATAGTCAAAGGCTTTGAACAGAGAGTTTTCAGATGATAAAATTAAAGTCATTTATAGTTATATGAAAAAATGCTTTACATCACTATTGATTAGAGAATTGCAAATTAAATTAAGATAACTCTGTCTAAGATGGCAGGAAAAGAAAATGACAAATGTTGAAGAGATGTGGGAAAACTGAGACACTAATGCATTGTAGGTGGAATTGTGAAATGATCCAATCACTTCTGGAGAGCAATCTAAAACTATGTCCAAAGGGTTAATAAAACTATGCATATCCTTTGATCCAACAGTGCCACTACTAGGTCTGTATCCCAAGGAAATCATAAAGGAAGGAAAGGATCCACATGTACAAAAATGTTTGTAGCAGCTCTTTTTGTGGTGGCAAAGAATTGTAAAATGAATAGATGCCCATCAATTGGGGAATGGCTGAATAAGTTATAGTAAATGAAAATAATGGAATATTATTGTTCTATTAAAAATGATGAACAAGCTGATTTTTAAAAGACCCAAAAATATTTACATAAACTCATGCTGAGTGAATAAGCAGAACCAGGAATACATTCTAGACAATAACAGCAAGAATGTGTAATGATCAACTCTGAAAGACTTGGTTCTTCTCAGTGTTCAGTGATCCAAAGCAATCCCAATAGACTTTGGACAGAAAATGCCTTCTACATCCAGAAAAGATTTGGAGATTGAATGTAAATCAAGATATACTATGTTCACTTTCTTTTTCTCTTTTTTCTCTCCCATTATTTTCCCTTTTATTCTTATTTTTCTTTCCCAACATAATTCATAAATCATTATGTATTAAATATAAATTAGTCAATTAAAAATGGAAAAAATGAGTAGTAATAGTGACAGCAGGCAAGCTTGTTTCACCCCTGATCTTATTGAGAATGCTTCTAGTTTATCTTTATTATATATGATGCTTGCTGGTGATTTTAGATAGATGCTATCTATCTAATAGATGCTAATCATTTTGAGGAAAATTTCATTTATTCCTCTACTCTCTTGTGTTTTTAATTAGAATGGGTGTTGAATTTTGTGAAATGCTTTTTTGTAGCTATTGAGATAATCATATGTTTCTGTTAGTTTGGTTATTGATATAATCAATTATGCTAATAGTTTTCTAATATTGAACCAGTCCTATATCCCTTGTATAAATCCTACTTGGTGATGGTATATTATCCTGATGATAATTTGCTGTAATCTCTTTGAAAATATTTTAAGATTTTTTTTTTGCATCAATATTCACTGAGGAAATAGGTCTATATTTTTTTTTCCTCCATTTTGACCCTGCCTAGTTTAGGTATCAGTACCATATTTGTGCCAGACAAGGAATTTGATAACTCTTTCTCTACCTGTTTTTCCAAATAGTTTGCATAGTACTGGAACTAATTATTCTTTAAGTGTTTGGTACAATTCCCATGTTAATTTCCTGTCATCTTTTCTTCTGACATTTTGGATGTAATCTCTGATGACACCTCTCTCCCCTCTCCCTTTCAGTACTTGAACTAATATCAGTATATCAAAATCAACACAGATAATGCTACTTAACATAAAAGGTGTGTTAATATATATCCTTGTAAACTGGAAACTGAATGGATACCCATCAGTTGGGAAATGGCTGAATAAGTTATGGTATACTATTGTTCTATAAAAAATGATCAACAAAATGATTTCAGAAAGGGCTGCAGAGACTTACATGAACTAATGCTAAGTGAAGTTAGTAGAACCAAGTGAAGTGAGTTGTACATAGTAACAAGAAGATTATGTGACAATCAATTCTGATAGACATGACTCTTCAACAATGAGGTGATTCAGGTCAATTCCAATAGACTTGTGATAGAGAGCCATCCACATCCAAAAAGAGGATTGCGGTGACTGAATGTCGATCACAGCACAGTTTTTTTCACTTTTTTTTTTTGTTGTTGTTGTTTGTTTCTGTCTGCTTGCCTTTTGTTATTTTTCTCATTTTTACTCTTTTTGATCTGATTTTTCTTGTGAAGCATGATAAATGGGGACATGTGTATAGAAGAATTATACATGTTTAAGATATATTGGATTTCTTTCTATCTAAGGGAGGGGTGGAAAAAGGGAGGGAGAAAAATTTGGAACATAAGATTCTGGAAGGATGAATATTGAAAACTCTTTGCATACATTTTGAAAATAAAAAGTTATTATTTTAAAACATATCTACATGTATATATATTTACATATAATTCATTATTTCTGTAATTTTCTAGTCTATAATGCTTTTTCCTGATCACTAGTTTTCTATATTAGCTTCTGCTGCTAGAATGTAAAGTCCTACAGAGTAAGTATTATCTTTGTATTTGCATTTATTTTCTTCGTTCTAAAAACAGTTCTTGGCACATAATAAATAAAAATAAAAATAATTTTTTATTCTTTCATTTGTTTATTTTTTCATTTAGACATAATGTAATTGAAACCTATATATCAAGTCAAAAGATCCCACACACGCTTCAGAACACAATTGACACTGAAGGAATGTGTTTATTTCCTCCAGATCTCTTTGTTCTAATCTGCTTATTTTTCCAAGATAATATTTGAAGAAAATGAATGATTTGTTTGCTATATTACCAAGATATGCCTTCATTTTAGCTGATGAGTGAGACTAACATCTTGATATGAAGTCTGTCCAGTTAAAGTTTTTAAGTGAGCATAAAATCTGTAATTACACTTTTGGTGGATTGCCTTTTCACAGAAGCACCAGGATTATTTCCCATTATATGGCCATTGCTATTATTTCCTCAGTGGTGGCATTTGCTTAGTTAAGTAGTTCCATCATTAGTCTTGATTTGGACAGAAAAATTAAAGTGAAAGATATGTATCTGGAAATGTATGTCCTTGTTAAAATGCGTGAGGGTGCAGAAAATGTAGGTGTTACTCAGCAACTGAGTCTGGAAATGGTTAAGTGGAGAGATTATGCCTATGGCTCCATACAAAAATGCTGACCCAATATCAGCAGCCATGGGCAATTTTTTATAAATGCACATGTAGTTAGATATCCTGTATTATCCATTTGCATGACCAACTACGCTACATTATGCTATAGACTCAGCACCTATGGACACTTGCATGCACGTCTTTTTTTTTTAACAACTCCAGGTTTTAGGCAAAGGAAAAAACATCTTTGGAAAAAGAAAACCCAATTGTATGAATCAGTTGATGGCACAGTTGCTAAGGCATAAAGATATTTGGCACTGGGGAAAGGAGGAAGGGACTGAAAATGGATAAAGTCATATCTTAACAGACCAAATAGATGATAATATTAGATTTGTATTGTATTGTTCATTTTGTCTCAGCAAATTAATAATTTCAAATTACAGATAAAATTCAAAATGTTTTCAATACAAAAGTTAAAAATAGTTACAAGAGCCAGGTTTAAAATCATATTTTATAACAATCACAGCAACCACAAACACAACCACTACAACAACAAGAACAATAATATCAGCTTATGCTAGAATTTAAAATTAATCCATCAGCATTAATTAAATGCCAGGTAGCATGTTAGGAACTGAGGATACAAAAACAAAAATTAAACAGTTCTTATCTTCAGGAACATAATTCATTCATTCCCATAACATCATTGTTTTAAAAAAATGCAACTATAGAAAGTAAGTATCATTACTGGCTACAGAGAGATGAAAAGAACATAAGAACCATATCCATCAGAGTTGATCAATACATAATCTTCTTGTTGCTGTGTACAATGTTTTCTTGATTCTACTCACTTCACTTAGCAACAGTTCATGTAAGTCTCTCCAAGACTTTTTGTAATCATCCAGCTTATTGTGTCTTATAGAACAATAATATTCTATCACATCCATGTACCATAACTTTTTCAGCCATTCCCCAAATTATGGCCATCCACTTATTTTCCAGTTCCTTACCACTACAGAAAGGGCTGCTACAAACATTTTTGCATATGTGGGTCCTTTTCCCTTTTTATGATCTCTTTGAGATACAAACCCAGTGGAGACACTGCTCTCTATCTTTTTCTTTCTCTGTCTGTTTCTCCTTCCCTCCCTCTCTTTTCCTCCCTCTCTCCATCCCTATCCTTTCCTCTTCATCCTTTTCCTTTCCTCTCCCTCCTTGTCCTTTCCTCTCCCTCCCCCCTCCTTCTCTCCCTTATCCTTCCTTTGTCCTTTCTCCCCTCCTTCTTTCTCTCCCCCCCATACACAAACACAAACACAGACACACACACACACACACACACACACACAAAATCTATCTATATCTTATGTATCAAATGAAGTAACAAAATGTCCTACCTCAAAGAGTTATTGGAAATATCAAATGAGATAATAGATCTAAATGACTTTTCAAACCTTGAAGAACTTTATGAATGCAAGCTATTGTCCTTCCATGGCTGCTTACTATCCATTGGATCTTGGGCAAATCTTTCAATCTCTTAGAACTTTGGTTGCCTCATTTTTAAAGTAAGATAGTTGGACTATATTAGTTCTAATATAAACTTCTTATAGACAGAGATTGTTTTATGTTTTGTTATTTATTATCAGAGCCTAAAGCAAGGCTTTTCACATAGTACATTCCTAAAAAAAAGTCTTTAAATTAAACTGATTAGCAGTTTCAGAGATTTGACAGAACTGTCCCATAACCAGAAGATAACAAAAGCCATGCTTATTTATTTTTGGGGGTTTAAACACAAAAAAAAAGAAAGAAAGAAAGAAAGAAGGAAGGAAGGAAAGAAAGAAAGAAAGAAAGAAAGAAAGAAAGAAAGAAAGAAAGAAACCTAGATACTAAAAAGGCGTTCACCTGATTTTACATTTTTGACCTACAAATGACATTGCATTAGTCACAGGATTTTGAAATTACAGATTTAGAGCTAGAAAGGACCTTAGAGACTATTTAATCAAGCAGAACTAGAGCCCAGGAATGATTACCCAATAGGTTCAACATTTTCTCTAAGGGAAATAAATAATATTACACAATAGCTTTTATTTATCTAGAACAGTCACCCCTGAGTAATGTTGTCATGGCTTTTACATTAACACTGTCATTTTGTCCTTTCCAGCTCTTCCTTTTCATCTTTCTCATTCTCATTTATTAATATAGGATATGGTTCAGAAGAGGTATCCCTCTCAAGTCAAAATATGGACACATATATATGAGGTTTTCTAGCTGAGAGAGAAAAAAAACAAAGACATTAGGATGGTTATTATCATTCCACCACCAGCATTTGTAACCAGTTTAAGAAAACATCCTTCTTCAACTTCTAGTTATACCCTAGACTATTTTTAACTCTTTATGTTTATCATGTTGCTTCTCCATTCAAGAAGCTTCTATGGTACTCTACAGTCTACCACAAAAATGTAGATTTTTGACTTTCAAATTCTTCCATAATCTATAACATTTCTAAATAAACAAATCTCATTTTCCATTGTATTGCAATAGAAATCATTCTCTACATTAAAATCAGTAACTTTGCTTACCTCAGAATATATCCTATAATCATGATGATGATGATGATGATGATGATGATAATAATAATAATAATCAAGTTAATGACAATAACTAGAATTTCTAGAATCTTTTTAGATTTGCAAAGTGCTTTCTATATAGTCTTTCATTTTAGTCTCACAATAACCGTGTTAGGTAAGTACTCCAGATATTATTACCTATTATTTACAGATGAGGAAAGTGATGATAGAGAAGTAACAACATCATAGAACCAGATGTCAAGTTAAAAATTACTTCAGAAGTCTTTTAGTCTAGCCTTCTTAATTTATTGATAGAAAAACTGAGGCCCAGAAGTTATAAATGATTTACTCATGGTCACAGAGTCAGTAAATATTAGCATTAGGACTGGAACTCAGATCTACTTGATATTCAAGATGCTATAAACTATGTCACATATTTTTCCTAACTATGCCTCACTTGGTTTTTGTTCCTTCTACCTAGAATTGCTTCCACTCTCCATTCTGCCTATTCAACACCTATTCATTTTTAAGGCTCACCAATTTCAAGTTTTCCCTTTGTCATTTTAAGTTACATTAAAACAAGCATGGTTTCCAAAACAAGGTGCTTCAAATCTTAATATTCTCATTAGTGTGGCCCATTTGGGCCACACTAATCCCTGTCCTGAACAACAACTTCTGATAAAGCTTTTTCAAACACCTTTCAATAAACTGGGGCTTGAGATAACAGAGTTGCTCTAAAGGCTCATGATCTCTGCTGGGAGGTAGGTAGTTCTTCTTCCCTAGAAGCCTTCAAGAAGAGACTAGAAAGAGAGACAACTTCCAAGGTTCATTCCAACTCTGAGATTTTGGAATTCTATGACTCTCTTAAGCCTTCAGCTACCATACTAGCCCACAATAATTTTCCTTCTGGCAGGCTGATAGTCTTATTTACCACGAAAGTCATGAAATAATATCCTCTCTGTTATTGTTTTCCAGTAGTTTCCCATACACTGTCTTTCCAAATAGATTGGAAACTCTTGAGGACAGGGTGTATGTTTTATATTTTTCCTGCATTCCTGATAGTATTCTGGCACTTTAACTTTCAATGGACTGACAGATAAATGATTGGTTAAACCCTGACCCTCTAGTGGCTTACAAATTTTGCTTTGATAACCTTGGTTTGATTTTTACGCATTTCAACAATTTTTTAAGCAACAGCTTCACAATACAGATTTTATGTGATAAATAATTTTCTCTGTGATATTTATGCTCAATGAGAACCTCTCTGAGATCAGGAATTGGAAACAGATTTGGGATTTTATGTGATTCTCACCCTATTTATATGCCAATATCTTCTTGGGTACACATTTTTATTTTTAAATACTCACTTTGGAATATACATAACATAGCAAACCTAAATATGATCTTAATGATGAATGATAAAGATATAACAAAATAATAAAGAGCATAAAACTACTTTATTCAAACCACATTAAGCCTTAAAGTCATACACTGAAGCTGCTGAAATTCTATAAAATCAATATGTTTTCAAATTTGACATGTAAAGCAACATGTGGCTCTTTGGCAAGACTGAACTTAATGAATGGAAAAGCAAGATTTAATTTCTGCTGGTGAGGGATGATGATAGGGGTTGATAAGAGGAGATACAATTCTGGTAAGATAAAATATTGCCTAGATTTTCTCACTTACTCTGGATGTACATGTCAGATCATTGGTTTTGTGTGATGATTCTGAAATGGAAATCCCATAACCAGTGGTGATTGGACCTCAAAAAGTTAACACTGTGTTTTAGTTAAGCATCCATAAATCAAGATTCTTATCTAAAATATTTTATAATCTATTATGGTTTAGACATGGGACTACATGTTGAGATGAAATTTGATAGGCCTGAGTTCTAGCCCCAGGCCTGCCATTAGTGAGTTGTTTGACCTTGCACAACTGAATGTTCTCTAGACTTCAATTTCCTTACTCTAAAATGTCATTATTGGCTTAGATAATCTAAGGTACTTCCCACCTCTATAATTTTTTGAGATTAAATATCATAAAAGGCACATAAGAATGACAATAACAAAGGACCTGGATTCTACTCTAGGCTGAGAAGGATTACCTTCCCTTCCTATTTTACAAATAAAATAAATGGCTAGTCCCTAATTTATATGAGGGATACTCCATTTTTTTAGAAAGTCTCAAGCACCTAGCAAAATAACTCACAAATATCACCTCTAGAATAAAAATGGAAAATTTTCTATTATTTAATGCCTTTCATAATCTGTGATCTACTTTTCTAACCTTATTATATATTATTCCTCTTCGTGTACTCTATTGTCCAGCCAATCTCACCTTCTAGATGTTCCTCATATGTGACAATTCATCTCCTATCTCTACATTGTTGTACTGGGTGTCTTAGATTTCTGGCATTTCCTTCTCATTATTATACCTTGTTGTTTTTGAGTTGTTTTAGTAATTGCCAAATATACTTGAATGGCTTGCCATTTCCTTCTCCAATTCATTTTACTTTATTTCCGAGTTCAGCCAAAGTACCACTGTCTGCATGAGTTCTTTCCTTAAATCTACTACTATTTCTTCCTTTTTCCTTCTCCTTCTCTACTGCTATAACTATTACTACTTCCATTATCATTACAGTGATAAGAACAATGATAATAACAATAGATAGCATTTATATAGTACTTTAATTAAATACTTTCTGCAAGACAGAAAGATTTGAATTCAATTTTAGCTTCATATATTTACTAGCTATATGACCTTGGGGAAATTATTTAAACCTTTGTCTACTTGAATTTCCTCAACTGTAAAATGGGAATAATCATAACACCTAAATTATAGAGCTGTTGTAAGAATTAAATGAGATATTTGTAGAGTGCTATGCAATGTTCTACATAAATGCTAGTTATTATGCAAAATCAGACACATAAGCTGTAAGTCTGAGTGACCCCATATTTAAAACTTTGCTTAAACTTTAAGAAGGTGAGCAGCCAGCCAGATTGCATGAGATTTGGGATCACAAATATCTTAGTGCACTGACATCTGATATTGGGAGGACCTGAAGCTGCACAAATCCTTCTAATTAAATGAGTACTAATCCACTTACTTTTGCTCTTAAATGGAAGTCCTTTACTCCAGTCTGGGAAAATGGTATGCAGTTTGAAATCTGAACTTGCTATAACCAACTTTTTACTGCTTCGGTATTCTAATGAAATTCTTTTACCTTTCCTTTTTTGAGTTTGCCCTACTGACCTGAATGAGACCAAACCAAAATTTCTTTTAATACAATTGTTTTTATTTTATCTTCACAGCAGCATTTTATAGATGGGGAAATTGAGGCAGATGAGTCAACCCAAATAGTAAGCGCTTGAGTCAGAATTTGAATTTTTGAAATTCAAATTCTTTCTCCAGATCTAGTACTCTATTCACTTCATCATTTCTATAGTGTCTATTTCTACTCTCTGTCTCTTTGTTTTTCTCCATTTCTATGTCTCTCTCTCTCCATCTCTCACACATAAAAATATATACACACAACTTTGTATTTATTTTGGATATACTTATATATACAGATTTTTCATTTTCATTAAAAAAGAAGAATGCAAGATCCTTGAGAATAAGAACAATTCCATTTCATTTTCTCTTTATCTACAGACCCTAGCCTGGTACATAATAGCTTCTTGTTAAATGGTTCAAACATGTTTCTTGAAATACTAGAGGAGATTTTATGCAGCAAAATTGTCTTCAGCCTGGGAGGATTTGAGGGAAATAATTACCTGCATAACATCTTTATATTTTTCATTAACATTCCTTTAAACTCAAGAGACACATGAAACAAAGAAAACCAAATGATTGTTAGAAAGTGGATTTACTCTGATGTTTCTCCCCAGTAATCTCATATTAAAGCAAATGTTAATGGTTCAAATTTCCATATGCCAAATATGACTTAGCTTATATTAAAAGACTGCCTGATCCATAACAATGTTGGCTAAATTCCTGAAGGCATTCTAATGAATTTTAAGAAACATTGTAAATAACTTATTTAGTCTTTCCAAAAGTCAGAAACTTCTACAAAGAAACACAGAACTTAGGGGAATTTGCCTAGCTATCTTTGTAAGAGTCCTAGAGGACCTTGAAAGAATTTTAAACAAACAAAGTCCTTCACTCAACCCAGACACAAAAAGCTTAGGAGTTCCTCTCTTACCTTTAAATGACTCTAGAAGCCTGCCAGCAGACCACACTCCTCAGTACAGGAGGCCCAGATTTCAGACCCCAGATCCTACTGTGATACACAAATACCAATCAACTCTCCCATTAGCTTCCAGAGGTCTGTTTAGTTTATTTACAATAAACACTCAGAGCAAGTAATCCAGAGCAGCTCGGGATATCCTGAAAACTTTTTTTTTCTTTAGATGTCAGAGAACTGCTCATTGTTGACTCTCATTCTTTACATATATATGTGTATGCACCTATATATACATATACATATATACACATGTATATTTATATTAATATAAATATACACATACATATATATTTATATACATATATAGACAAAGAAAGAGAGAATTTCTTTTAGAGAACTAAAAAAAGTAATAAATTTTCTGTGTTTTTTCCACAAAGGTTAATTTCCAAGTTGCAGGTAAGTACTATAATAAATAGAGACAAAGCAGATACATGAATATTCATATATACATATACACATATATACACAAATGCATATATACATATATATGTGATAATCTACATGTGTGTATATGTGTACCTCAAACTCTGTTAATACCCATGCACTCATGGTCCTGCAGGCAGGATTAGTCATGGGATCGTTCTTCCAATTTGAGAAAGAGAAAATGCAATTTATTATTTATCCAGAATTGTATTTGAAATACAGATCTTTTGTTCCATCCTAGATTTTTCAAGTGCATGCAGCTAGTCTCATTCTTTTTTGGCATTGGTGGAAGACTGACTTCAGAGGGCTCTTTTCCAACTTTTAGATGATTCTCTATAACACTGGGAGTACAAAATATGAGTTGTAGTAACATGGTCAGCAGGAATAGGGGCTGTCCCATGGGTAGCATCCCCAAAGCCGGATTCACAGAAAGCTGAGTTTCTCATCTGGTTGCAAGTTAAAAGGCTTAGTTACAGCACTATCCCTAGAGAAGGAGAGGATAGGAGGATATTATTTCCCCGTGAGGGATATAGTCAGTAAAGTAGCTCACATTGGCAAGAAGGCTATCTGCTTACAAATTAAAGAAGAAACAGATTTCTTTGAAGATACCCAAGCAGAGGTTATCTTGCTGAAAGTCATTTTCATGAAGCTTTAGTTTCTGTCATTCTCTTAAATCAAATCTTGTACCTTCTGTGAAAAGATACACATTACATGCTATTTATGAATACCTTTTTTAACGTTTGCAAAAGTCCTATTTTTTTCCTCACAAAAAAATTAAGGGCTACTTAAAATATTTGAATCAACTTCTAAGATATGTTTATGGCATTTATAAAGAAATATTGTCATCATAGGAAAAGTATGTCTGACTTTTAAAGAAAAGTCTGTTATTATAGTTTAACCAAACAACAAATTACATGTCAGCAATAACTAACTGCTGTATTTAAATATCAGAAAATAACCAGGAATGGGTATCTCAATCTCAATGTGAAACTTGAACATTGTGGTATATATTTATTATTGAAACTCATGAGAGCAGAATCATTTCCCCAAGAACAGTTTATGACACAAATGCTTGAACTCTAAGCAGATATTCAATAAATCAGCATAATAGAGAATAATCATTCTCTACTGAGCATTCTCTCCTCTTTCCTCCCAATTATAATTAAAATTGCCCACAGGATTAAGAATCTGATGAATTCCAAGTAGTTCATATGAAAAAGAGAAAATGAGAAGACCTGCTTAGCTCACTACTCAAAGATATCCACCTTTTCTGAAATAAGACATTTATACTGTTTATACTTACATAAACCCAAACTTCCATTACTTGGCAGAGAGTCATAGATCAATATAATAGATAAAGGTAAGGATTAAGGTAAATGATTATCCTATAAGATAATGGAGACTGTAATTTCAATTTGTGTCAAAAACTAGAGTACAGTAATATTGCCCCATAGAATAAATTCCTTAGTTATTTCTGTTGACTGATGTAGTTCTTTTTTTCTGATGCTTTCCTTTTTTTTCTTATTTCATTTTTTTTGCAATTGGCTGGTACAAGCTACAGCTGTCAGGTTAAGCAAATTTCTCATAAATGTATTTATATAAAACCAGAGGTTTCAAAGATTTCATAAATATGTACATATATACACACATACACACACATGTGTGTGTGTGTGTAAACAACTAAAATTTAATATCTGGAAGTCTTTTAAAAACTTTTTTAAAATCTAATTTTATAGTGATGTGCAAATCATTAGCTACTGATAAAGCTATGATAGCAATCTCTAGAAAATCATACTGTGATGTTGAATAAGCCTATAACCTTACTATTACTCAGCTTTTAGCAAATGACAACATAAAATGAATGCATATTTGTTGAATAACTAAGAAAAGAATGAAAACAATAGATATGATAAGCATCAGATATGATTACTACCAAAACAGGCTCACAAAAATAGTTTGAAATTCACCCAGAGTACCCATGTTTATTTTCATTAGCTACTACAAAAGAGGAGGGCTCAGAACAATAGCAAGATCCAGCTGTAGCTTGTCTTGAACTAAAGTCCCAGCTCCACTTGAAGGGGACCTCAACTTGAAATGAACTGGCTGAGACAAATGTTCAGGCTACACTTTAAATGACTCCCAATAGGGTGAACACTTGCTATTGACAATAAGGTAATATATAAAGGCCATGCTGGGCAATCAGGATGGGAATGTGAATGAAAAATCTTTAATCTGAAATTACAGCTGTCAGAGTTATATTATAAAACATGAAAGTTGCATCTGCAGTTAGAATTAATGTGTCCCCAAAGCCAAGTTTCCCATAAACTGCATCTTGCAGATACGTATTTTACAAATAGACTCACTATCTTCTATAAATCAAAGAGAACTGTGGTCTATATTAAGGAATTAAACAGGGTCATCTCTCCTGGTGGTGAAATGTGTTGAGCAATATTTTGGGGGAAAATGAACATTGATTTACAAAGTCAAGAAGATAGGGCCAGCATATTATCCTTTAACAGCAATATTCATTGATTTCCAGAGTCACAAACAAATGATTCCAACTGTTTTTTTCTTTCTTTTACAAACTATGAAAGTATTAAATAGTCATTATGATTATTCTTAAAAAGAGAGAAAATCATTTATAACATGAATTATTATTTCTAAGTGGCTCCTTTACCAATAAAAAGCTAAATATTATTGGTGGGGTAGTTTATTTCAAAAGCTGGTTAGTTATAAATTCCCTGGGAGCAATTATAGAACTCATAAGTTTGAACTAATTCATATCTGAGTCATATATCAAAATTTGTTATCTACTTTCTTTCCTTCCTTAGTAATGGTGCATAAACAAATAGGTTCATTATTTTTTACAAATTCAGTAGTTAACTAAATGCAACCTTGTTTAATTTAATTACATCATTGATCAAATTATAACTCTCTCATACCAGTGATCTTGAGTCAAATTATTCTTATGTTGACTCAGAAGGGCTAGAATGTGGTTTCATCATTATTCATTTTTGCCAACATCAGTCCCATAATATTGTTTTATTGTGTCTTCGGGAACAATATGTGCATTTTAAATCAATATTTTCATGTCATGGTTTATCCTTTAAATATGCATATATATATGGACACATATATACGCAACACACATTTGTGTCCAAATGGTTAAGGCTAGCATCATACTTATTGTATTTTATTCCATTCATAATAATTCTATAGTTTTCCTCCAGAAAGACTCAGAAATAATTCCCACTGCTAAATTACAAAAAACTAAAAGATGACAACTGGTAATGAAGAAGATTTCTAGGGAAAAATATGTGCTTAAGAAATACTTGGCTCTCTTGAGTAAAATAAACCATGCCAGAAAAGAATACTGATTCCATCTATTTTCTGCTAGTATTTAACAAGAAGACCAAAATCATAAAAACAAGCATAAAAAAACCAGTGTGAGTTGATCAATGTTTTGGTACTTTAATCTATCCACTATAGATTTTTTTCAGCTGCCAAAAGAAGTTACACCTAAAGATAGTTGGTCAGGGCAACCCATGGGGTCAGAAGACATTGGCTGCCTAATTGAGTGGCTGATTTTCTCTTCAACACCTGTGTTTACAACTGGATATATTCTTCAATCATCACCTGCTATTGGATTTTCAAGTGGCATCAGTGGCTAAAAGAGCCTTTTTCTGTCTATGTCTCAACAATCAGGTTATGACCTTGTCTCAATTATGTAGACCTTGGATTCAATTTTCCATGCCTTTGTGACCTCCAGGTTGGATTATTGTTGGAAGATTTTCCTAGGGACACTCTGGCAGACCACCCAGAAGCTTCAACTGATGTGAAAAGCACAACTTGTTAAGACAGACTAATGAAAAAGCAGGCCACACAATCCTAGTCCAGATTCTAGCATGCAAAAACCTTGAAGCAGATCTATTGGTTCAACATTCCCTGAGCCAGATAGATTTTTTGAATCACAGATCAAAATCTAGTCTAATAACATCACAATACCATTAATATGTTGTTAATGAAACATAATTTGATGTCACTTTGAGTGAGCTATTTTACTATTATCTTTTGAGTTTATTAAATTAGAACTTTGTATTTTTCTTATGAAATGAGATCTATAAAAAAATCTACTATTTCATGTTTAATTACAAAAGACTGAAACAAATGAAAAATTTTGAGTCAGATCTGAGATTTAAAATCTAGCTCTGTACCTGTGAGACCTTCAGAAGTCATATCATCTTTTTTGACATCAACCCCTCATATGTAAAATGAGGGAAGTGGGCATCTAAAAGTCCTTCTAGCTTTAAAGCTTTCATCAACATCATCATCACTATCAATAACTTATATTTATGTAGCATTTTAAGACTTGTGAAGCTCTTTAAAAATATTACATTATTTAAGCCTTACAACAACCCTAGGAAGGAGGTGTCCTTAATTATCTCCAATTTAGAGAAAAGAAAATGGAAGCAGACAAAAGTTCAGTGACTCATCCAGTGTATATGAGAGCAGATATGAAACGTAGGTCTAATTGACTCCAGTTCCAGCATTCTATCTGTTGTACCACTTGTCATTGTACCATCTTTGCATCTGGATGCCTCAGGAAGTGTAGGTGTGAGACAAGGAAAGAGAAAGAAAAGAGAGAAACCCAAAAGGAGGAAGAGGAAAAGGGAAGAGGAGAGAGGAGGGAAGTGAAGGAGGGAAACAGACAGAAAGACAGAGGGAGACAGAAATGGAAATAAAGGAAAAAAGGAGAGATGTCATAAGATAGAAGAAAAAGAGACATAAAAGTAAATGGATAGAGAAGAAAAGAAAAAAGTTTCTAATTACTAAATCATTACTGTTTCAAAAATATAAAGTCAAAGTTACTCTCATGTTCACTTAGAAGCCTAGACATATGGATGGCATTGTTACTCTTTTCTCTTGGTAATGTCCGTATAATGCTATTCTACTGTACCTCAGCTATGTTAATAAGAATTTTGGTTTACAGAAGTAGTTTTCCTTCAATAATGAAAGACCTTTTGATATGAAGTTAAAATCAGATAAGGAATGCAGGAAAAAAGCACATGCTTACATATTCTGCACGAACAAATAAGGAGTTGGAGCCTGGTGTCCTGGGACCTGGGGAAGAAAAAGAGAAAAGGAGCAATGCGATAAGATACTGGAAAACAGAGGCATCTTTAGATGCTAGGTACCTCAAGCTGACCTGTGTACTTTTTCTATCCTGAAATATGTTTAAGGCCCTTCAGCCATTTCCTATAACATAATTCAAAGGGCTAAAGTTCTTTCTATGAAACTTCTCAGACTTTGCTTCAAATAGCTGGTAGAGCCCAGAGAGCCACATTTCAGGAAAAAAAAAAAAAAACCTCAGCTACAGTCTTACTCTTATCAAGACCCCATTTACAACCATTTCTGGTTGATGGATGATCCCATTGCACAGATTTGAATTGGGGGAACACAGAAATCAAATTACTCATTAAATACAATGCTTATTTTTCTTTGATAATTTTGCTATCCTAGTCTTTTTTTTTGCAGTATAATATCACATAGAAAATTGTGTATGTGGTTCATTTTTTTCTCCTTTTTCTGATGATTACTGAAACTCTTCTATGAATTTCAAGTTTTATTTGCTTAGATTTTGCACTTACTTAAGTTGCTTTTTCTCCTTTTTATTCCTCATTTTTATGTTTCTTAAGGTTGATTAAAAATTTGATTGTTCTTAGTGATTATTGATATTATTGACATTGATATGCCATTGGAAAAGACTGAATTCTAAAACTTTCATGCTAACATTCATACTAACTAGACTTACTGCATGTGTGTGAATTTATCAGATGTGTGTGTTTTAACAGATAATAGTCTCACCAGATTTCTATATACAAGAATAAAAAAGCAGGTTGAGAATTCCAGGACAAAGAATCATAAGTCTTAGGTTGCCAGATACAGATCTGACATTAACTGGTATAGTAACACTGAAGAGGGCAATTTATTGATCTAAATCTCATTTTCTCATCGGTAAAATAAGGACTAATAGAATAGATTGTCTCAAGGTATGTTTTCTTTCTTTTAATTAAAGTTTTTTATTTACAAAAAAATGCATGGGTAATTTTTCAATAATGACCCTCATTCCCTGCACCTCCTCCCCTAGATGGCAGGTAATCTAATACATGTTAAATATGTTAAAATATATGTTAAATATGTATAGATAGTTATACAGTTATCTTGCTCCACAAGAAAAATAGGTTCAAGAAGGAAAAAAAACTGAGAAAGAAAATAAAATGCAAGCAAACAACAACATAAAGAGTGAAAATGCTATGTTGTGGTCCCCAGTCAGTTTCCACACTCCTCTCTCTGGGTATAGATGGCTCCATTCATCACTGAAAAAAATTGTAACTTGCTTGAATCACCTCATTGTTGAGAAGAGGCATGTTCAAGGTATCTTTTCTAGAATTCTATCATTCTTTAGTATATTTAGGTATATTTAAGATTATAACTAAAATTTCTTTTATTGTGAATATACAGGATATCTGATTCTATACCTGAATTTCCAAGAGAATAGAAATTTGTAAAATTGATCTTAATCACAAAATCCAAATGACTCCAAATTCCATTGCTATGGTCACCTCTAGACCATTGGGTTAGTGGTTAAAGGAGACCTGTATTGGCATCCCAGCTTTGCATTTTTATTACCAGTGAAAGTTCAGGCAAGTCATTTCACTTCTCTAGGTGAATTTTAACTCAATGATACATACCTAAGACTTCTTCCAGTTCAAGATGTCAGGCTCCCAAGTGTGTTCTTGAAAGCTATCCCAGGATTATCAGTGAGGAATTCTTAATACAGGGTCACGTCTGAAATGCACAATCTTAGAGAATTACCTAGAATTGTTGGGAGGGTGGAGCCAACATGGTGGAGTGAAGACGTGACTCTCTGTATCTTCCTCTGACCTTCTCTCAAATTAACAGTAAAATAAGCCTCTGGTTTGATCTTTAAGTCAACAAACCCAGAAATATTTGGACTACGAAACACTGCTTGCAGAAGTTACCTTTGAAGAGCTTCATAGCGGGTCTGTTTCAGTCAGGCAGGGGGTTGAGCAGTTTGCTGGGCACAGCTCTGGGAGACAGAGTAGGAAACTGGGAGGGACTCAGCTCAGCATGGCAGAAATTCTAAACACCTGGGGAGTGTATCTGAGGCTCTCGGGACACTCTGCCCTGATTTCGGGCAGGTGCTTTGGCAGATATTATAAAAGGTAAATTGGAATCCTCTGCAAACACAAGGTCCTAGCCGGACTGGCCCAGCACCAGAAGTTAATTATCCGAATTGCCCCAGGGCAAATTACCACAGCCACCTCTTCTCCACTTTAAACGGGCCCCAAGTTTTTTTATGTTTTGTTTTGCTTTTAAATTGAGTAACAAACAGAAGAGAGCTCTCACCATAGACAACTTCTATGAAGAGAAAGAAGGGCAGACCCCAGATCTTGAGGTTCCTATAGGCAAAGCAACTCCAGAGATAGCCACCAAGGGAAATGAGACCTGGTCCCCATTTCACAAGGCTTTTCTGGAAGACTGCATAAAGAATCTCAAAAGAGAGCTAGATGGGGAAATGAATTGAGATCAGTGCAAGAAGCCCTCCAAAAGAGCTATGATAAAGACACCAATTTACCGAAAAACAAAACTGGTGAAATGGAAAAAGACTGCAATGAACAAAAAAATTCAATTGGCCATTTACAAAAGGAGCTAAAAAAGGTAACTGAAGAAAATAATACATTAAAAATTAAAATTGAACAAATGCAAGTGAATGGCTCAATAAGACTTCAAGAATCAGTCAAACAAAAACAAAATAATGAAAAAAATAGAAGAAAATGTTAAATATCTCCTAGGAAAAACAACTGACTGGGAAAATAGATCTAGGAGAGACAATCTAAGGATTATTGGACTTCCTGAAAGTCATGATGAAAAAAAGAATCTAAACACTAGCTTCCAGGAGATCATGAAATGAAATTGCCCTGATATTTTAGAATCAGAAGGCAAAATACCATTGAAAGAATTCACCAATCACCTCCTGAAAGGGACCCCAAAATTAAAACCTCAAGGAATATAGCGGCTAAATTTAAGGACTATCGCACCAAGGAAAAGATTTTGCCAGCAGCTAGAAAGAAACAATTCAAATACTGAGGATCTATAATTAGAATCACACACGATCTGTCAGCCTCTACATTGAAGGATCAAAGGGCCTGGAACCAGATATTTTGAAAGGCAAAGGAACTTGGATTACAACCAAGAATAGCCTATCCAGCTAGAATGAGCATTATCCTCCAGGGGACAAGATGGTCATTCAATGATATAGGTGAATTTCACCTATTTTTCTAATGAAAAGACCAGACCTGAACAAAAAATTCGACATCCAAACACAGAACTCAAGAGAAGCATAAAAAGGTAAAAAGGAAATGACTCTTGAGAACTATATTTCTACCATAGGGATACTTAAAGATTGGGGGTATAATTTGATATTACTTTAATAATATGAAAAAGAAAATTAGAGGCAAAAAGGCTATCATACTGGGAAAAAGAGGGACAAGGTGGTAAAATAAGGTTTAAAAAAAGAAGGTAAAAATAAGGTAAAATCTCATGAAGAGGCAAAGAAAACCTAATATAATTGAGGGAAAGAAGGGAAGATGAGCATTGTCTAAATCTTACTCTCATCAGATTGGGCTCTAAAAGAGTGTATCATACACATTTGGTTTCACGCAGAAACTTATCCTTCTTTATAGGGAAGTGGGAGGGAAAGGAGGAAAAAAAAGGAATAGAAGGGAAAATAGAAGAATCAGGGGAAAGGAGTAAAAAATTGGAAGGGGCTCTAAAGGGGGAAGGATTGTTTGGGGAAGGTAGACATGAAAAACAAAATACTGGGGAGGGAGGAAGGGAGAAAGGGGAAAGGAAAGGGGAAAACATAACTTGGATAAATAAGATGGCAGGAAATACAGAATTAGTTATTCTAACTGGGAATGTGAATGGGATGAACTCCTCCATAAAGCAGGAGTGAATAGCAAACTGGATTAAAAACTAGAATCCAACAATATGTTGTCTACAAGAAAAACATCTAAAGCATAGAGACACATACAGGGTGAAGGTAAAAGGCTGGAGCAGAATCTATTATGCTTCCGATGAACAAAATTAGGGAGGTAAACAAATTGCAGGGGTCGCAATCCTGATCTCAGATCAAGTCAAAGCAAAGATAGATCTAATCAAAAGAGATAAGAAAGGAAACTATGTTTTACTAAAGGATACCATAGGTGATGTAGCAATATCAATACTAAATATATATGCACCAAGTGATATAGCATCCAAATTCCTAAAGGAGAAATTAAGAAAGATGCAAGAAGAAATAGACAGCAAAACTATACTAGTGGGGGATCTCAACCTTGTTCTCTCAGAATTCGATAAGTCAAACCACAAAATAAATAAGAAAGAAATTAGGGAGGTAAACAAATTGT
>JAJPUD010002717.1:205115-253828 GCA_023553655.1 Myrmecobius fasciatus | reverse complement strand
AATGGGTTCATGATCTAGATATAAAGAGTGATATTATAAACAAATTAGAGTAACATAGAATACTTTACCTCCCAGACCTGTGGAGATGGAATAAATTTATGTCCAAAGAAGAACTGGAACTCTTAATTGAATACCGGATAGATAATTTTGACTATATTAAGTTAAAAAGTTTCTGTACAAACAAAAGTAATGCAGACAAGATTAGGAGGGAAGCAATAAATTGGGAAATCATCTTTACATTTAAGAGTTCTGATAAATGTCTCATTTCTGAAATATATAGAGAATTGTATAATATTTATAAGAATTCAAGCCACTCTTCAATAGATAAATGGTCAAGGGATATGAACAAACAATTTTCAGATGATGAAATTAAAACCATTTCTAGTCATATGAAAAGGTGCTCCAAATCACTACTAATCAGAGAAATGCAAATTAAGACAACTCTGAGGTACTACTACACACCTGTCAGATGGGCTAAAATGACAGGAATATATAATGACAAATGTTGGCAGGGATGTGGGAAAACTGGGACATTGATACATTGTTGGTGGAACTGTGAACGGATCCAACCATTCTGGAGAGCAATTTGGAACTATGCTCAAAAAGTTATCAAACTGTGCATACCCTTTGACCCAGCAGTGTTTCTATTGGGCTTATATCCCAAAGAGATCTGGAAGGAAGGAAAGGGTCCTATATGTGCAAGAAATGTTTGTGGCAGCCCTTTTAGTAATGGCTAGAACCTGAAAGCTGAATGGATGCCCATCAATTGGAGAATGGCTGAATAAACTATGGTATATGAATGTTATGGAATATTATTGTTCTGTAAGAAACGACCAGCAGGGTGATTTCAGAGAGGCCTAGAGAGACTTGCATGAGCTGATGCTGAGTGAAATGAGCAGAACCAGGAGATCATTATACACTTCAACAACAATACTATATAATCCCTAGCTGTGTGACCCTGGGCAAGTCACTTAACCTCAATTCCCTCAGCAAAAAGCCAAAAAAAAAACCCAATACTATATGATGATCCATTCTGATGGGCATGGCTTTCTTCAACAATGAAATGTTTCAAACCAGTTCCGATTGTTCAGTAAAGAAAGCCATATGCACCCAGAGAAAGGGATATGAAATGTGGACCACAACATAATATTTTCATGCTCTCTATTGATGTTTGCTTCCATTAGGTTTCCTTTCTCAGATTTTTTTTCTTGAAGATACAATTTTTCTTGCACAGCAAGATAAGTGTGGAAATATGCAAACATATATTAGATTTGTCAAGCATTTCAATACAATTAACATGTAGTGGACTTCCTGCCAAGTAGGAGAGAGGAGGGCAGTAGGGGGGGAAAATTTGTAACAGAAAACTTTGTAAGGGTCAATATTGAAGAATTACCCATACATATGTTTTGCAAATAAAAAGCTTTTATTAAAAAAAGAGAGAATTATCTAGAGTATGTTTTCTTAATTTTTTTCCACTTACAATTGCTTTTTTGCCAGAGAATTTTTTTTCTTTTTATTGTAGCAAATTTATATGTATTTTAATACGTTACTTTATGAATCATGTTGGAAGAAAAAATCGGAGCAAAAAGGGAAAACCATGGCAGAGATAAAAAAACAGAAAAAAGGAGTGAACATAGCACGAGTTGATTTACACTCAGTTTCCTTAGACCTTCATCTGAAGAAAGATGGCATTTTCTAGTAAAATATATAGGGATGCTTTGCACCAGAAGAACCATGCCTTTCATAGTTTGATCATTGGACATGATTGCTGTTACAATGTATTATTGGTTCTGTTTGTTTCACTCAGCATCAGTTCATGTAAATCTTTCCAGACCTTTCTATAATCAGCTTGTTCAACGTTTTTATAGAATAGTAATAATCCATTACCTTACCACAACTTATTCAGCCATTCCCTAATTGATAGATATTCACACCTTTTCCAATTCTTTGCTACCACAAAAAGAACTGCTACAAACATTTTTGTACATTTGGATCCTTTTCTCTCCTTTATGATTTCCTTGGGATTCAAGACCAAGTAATGGTACTTTTGGATCAAAGAGTATATGCATAGATTTATAGTCCTTTGAGTATAGGTCCAAATTGCTCTACAGAATGATTAGATCATTTCACAACTTCATCAACAATGCATTAACATACCATTTTTCCCATATCTCCTCCAATATCTATTATTATCTTTTCCTGTCATTTTAGACAATCTGAGAGGTATGAGGTAGTACCTCAGAGTTGTTTTAGCTTGCATTTCTCTAATCAATAGAGATAAAAAGCATTTTCATATAACTATAAATGGGTTTAATTTCATCATCTGGAAATTATCTTTTCATATTCTTTAACCATTCATCAATTGGGGAATGATTTGTGTTCTTATAAATTTGACAAAGTTCTTCATATATTTTAGAAATGAGACCTTTATCAGAAACACTGGCTGTAAAGATTTTTTCCCAGCTTTGTACTTCCCTTTTAATCTTCTTTCTATTGGTTCTGCTTGTGCAAAACCTTTTAATTTAATGCAATCAAAGTTGTCCATTTTGCCTTTCATAATGTTCTCTAATTCTTTTGTCATAACTTCCTCCCTTCTCCAAAGATCTGATAGGTAAATTATCCCTTGTTCTCCTAATTTATTTATGATATCATCTTTCATACCCACATCATGTATCAATTTTGACCTTATTTTGGTACGGGGTGTGAGATGCCAATTTTCTGGCATATTATTTTCCAGGTTTCCCAACAATTTTTATCAAATAGTGAGTTCTTATTCCAGAAGCTGGAGTTTGAGGATTTATCAACTATTAGATTGCTATAAGTGGTGATTATTGTGTCATGTATATATCTACTCCACTGATCCACCACTTTATTTCTTAGCCAGTACCAATGGTTTTGATTACTTCTTCTTGATGATATGGTTTTAGGTTTGGAACTGCTAAGCCACCATCCTTTGTATTTTTTTCATTAATTCCTTGATATTCTTGACTTTTTAGTCTTCTAGTTGAATTTTGTTATTATTATGTCTAGTTCTATAAAATAATGTTTTGGTAGCTTGGTATGGCTTTGAACAAGCAGACCAATTTTGGCAGAATTGTCATTTTTATTCTATTAGGTCAGCCTATCCATGAACAATTGACATTTTCCCAATTGTTTAGATCTGATTTTATTTTTATAAGAAGTGTTTTGTAATTGTGTTCACATGTTTGTTTTTTTATTTGTCTTGGCAGGTAGACACCCAAGTATTTTATTTTCATCTACAGTAATTTTAAATAGAATTTCTCTTCCTATCTCTTCCTGATGGGCTTTGTCAGTAATATATAGAAATGCTGATTATTTGTGTGGATTTATTTTATATCCTACAAATTTGCTAAAGCTACAAATTGTTTCCAATAGATTTTTAGATGATTTTTTTTAGGATTCTCTATGTACATCCAGATATCATGTGCAAAGAGTGATAGTTTTATTTCCTCATTGCCTTTTTAATTCCTTTCATTTTTTTTTCTTTTCTTATTGCTAAAGTCAATGTTTTCAGTACAATGTTAAATAATAGTGATTATAATGAGCATCTTTATTTCATCTCTGATCTTACTGGGAATGTGTCCAACTTCTCTCTATTACAAATAATCCTTGTTGCAGGTTTTAGATAGATATTACTTATTATTTTAAAGAAATCTCCCTTTATCCCTATGCTCTCTAATGTTTTTAAGAGGAATGAGTGACATATTTTGTCAAAAGCTTTTTTCTGCACCTATTGAGATTATCATATTATATCTGTTGGTTTTGTTATTGATATGATTGATTGTGGTGATAGTTTTCCTGATATTGTCATGCATTCCTGGCATAAATCCTACTTGGTTGTAGTGCATTATCCTGCTATAAGTTGCTGTAATCTCTTTGCCAACATTTTATTTTAAATTTTTGCATCAATATTTATTAGGGACATTGCTCTATAATTTTCTTTCTCTGTTTTGGCCCTTCCTGATTTAGGTATCAATACCATATTTGTGTCATAAAAGGAATTTGAAATATTCCTTCTTTATTTTTGCAAATAGTTTACATAGTATTGAAATTTATTGATCTTTAAATGTTTGGTAGAATTCACTTGTAAATCCATCTGGCCCTGGAGTTTTTTCTTAGGGAGTTCATTAATGACTTGTTTGAATTTTTTTTTTCTAAAATGGGACTGTTTAAGTATTTTATTTCTTTTTCTGTTAACCTGGAAATTTTATATTTTTTTAAAATATTCATCCATTATGCTTTGATTGTCAGATTTGCTGCCATAGAGTTGTGCAAAATACCTCTTAATTGTTGCTTTAATTTCTTTTTTATTGGTGGTAAGTTCACCCCTTTCATTTTTGGTGCTGGTCATTTGGTTTGTTTCTTTACTTTTTCTGAACAAATTAAGCAAAAGTTTACCTATTTTGTTAGTTTTTTCATAAAGCTAACTCTTAGTTTTGTTTATTGCTTCAATAGTTTTCTTAGTCTCTATTTTATTAATCTCTCCTTTGAGTTACAAAATTTTTAATTTGGTATTTAATTGGGTCTTTTTAATTTGTTCTTTTTCTAGCTTTTTTAGTTGCAAGCCTAATTCATTGATCTCTTCTTTCTCTATTTTATTTATGTAGCTATTCAGAGATATAAAATATCTTTTAAGAACTGCTTGGGCTGCATCCCATAGGTTTTTGTATGTTATCTTATTATTATCATTCTCTTAGATGAAATTATGAATTGTTTCAATGATTCGTTTGACCCACTCATTATTCAGAATTAGATTATTTAATTTCCAATTGATCTTTAGTGTGTGTTTTCTGGCCCTTTTATTGAATGTAATTTTTATTGCATTGTAGTCTAAAAAGGAAGCATTTACTATTTCTCCCTTTTTCCATTTGATTGTGAGGTTTTTGTACCCTAATATATGATCAGTTTTTAAATAGATGCTATATCCTGCCAAGTAAAAGATGTATGTATTCTTTTCTGTTCCTATTCATTTTGTCTTAAGGTCTAACATATCTAGGTTTTCTAGGATCCTATTAATCTTTGTTCCTTTCTTGTTTCTTTTGTGGTTAGATTTGTCTGATTCTAAAAGGGAAGGTTAAGGTCCCCCACTAGTACAGTTTTGCTGTCTATTCCTTCCTGTAACTAGCTTAAAATCTTCTCTAGGAATTTACCTGCTCTACCTCTTGGTGCATATACTTTTAGTATCATTAGTACTTCGTTATTTAGGGTACCCTTTATCAAGATGTACTTTACCTCTTTATCTCTTTTAATAAGATTTATTTTTGCTTTTGCTTTGTCTGAGATCAGAATTTCTACTCCTGTTTTTTTTTTTTTACTCGAGCTGAAACATAAAAAATAATCTGTTTCAGCCTTTTACCTTTACTCTGTATATATCTCTTTGTGTCAAGTATGTTTCTTATAAACAACATATTGTAGGATTATGTTTTTTTTTAATCTATTTAATTATTCACTTCTGTTTTATGGTAGAGTTCATCCCATTCACATTCACAGTTTTGATTACAAGTTCTGTATTTTCCTCCATCCTGTTTTCTCCCCTATATACAATTTTGTTCTCTCTTTCCACCTTGTGCTTAGTTCTGTTTTTGTTTTGTTTGGTTTGGTTTTGTTTTTTGGGTTTTTTTAACCACCCCATCCCCACTAGCTTATCTTCTTTCAACTCTTTCCCACTTCTCTTATCTTTTTTCCTAATGTTTCTGCCCTGGCTTCTATCCTGTCCCTCCCTTTTCATTTCCTTTTTCTCTTCCTACTTTTTTATATGATTAAATAAATTTCTTTACCCAACTGAATGATTAAGTTATTCCCTTTCAGAGTCAAAACTGATGAGATCAAGCTTCAGACAATATTCATTGCCCTCCGTTTTGATCCTCTTGATGTGAACTAATTGTTCCATTGTACCTTCTCTTTTCTTTTTTTCCAGGAAAGATATTTTCCCACACCTTAATGTTTTTTTTAATGTCATCACATCAGAGTCCATTCACAACTAGACCCTCTATCCATGTAATGCCCCCCTCTGTCCCAGTGGCAGATATGGTTCTCAATAGTTTAATCCTTAAATTATATATATATATATATATATATGTATATATATATCTTGTTTATCGTTCTCTTGAGTTTGTATTTGTAGATTAAATTTTATGTTTAGTTCTGGTTTTTCCAAAAGAAATGATTGAAAATTTCTTACTTCATTGAAGCTCCATCTGTTCCCCTGAAAGATGTTGCATAATCTGGCTAGATAAATAATTCTTGGTTGTTACCCCAAGTCCTTTTCATTCCAGAATATGGTATTCCAGGTCCTCTGATATAGAATTATAGAAGCTGCCAGGTCCTGGATAATCCTGACTGTTGCACCTTAATATTTGAATTGTTTTTGTCTGGAAGCTTGCAGTATTTTTTCTTTGAGATTATAGTTTTGGAATTTTGCAGTAGTGTTCCTTGGGATGTTCCTTGTGAGATCATTTTACAATGGATTCTTTCAATGAGTATTTCCCGCTCTGTTTTTAGAATATTGGGACAGTTTTTCTCAAAGACCTCTTGTGGAATAGTATCCAGACTGTTTTGTTTTTTGTTCATGGTCTTCAGGTAGGTCAATAATTTTTAAATTATGTTGGCTGTTTTTCCAATGAGATATTTCACATTTTCTTCATTTTTTTCATTCTTTTTAGTTTGTTTGGCTGATTCTTGCTGTCTCACAAAGTCATTAGCTTCCATTTGACCTGTGCTAGTTTTTAATGTCTTCAATTATCTTTTGTATCTTTTTTTCCATTTGGTTTATTCTACTATTTAAGTTATCTTCAGACATTTTTTCCTCCCTTTTCCAAACTATTGAGTCTCTCATGCATACCTCTCATTTCTTTTCTCATTTTTTTCTTCTATTTCTCTTATTTGCCCTTTGAAGTCTTTTATGAGCATTTCCAATAAGCCTCTTTAGGTTTCAATCCAATTTAATCTCACTTTTTGAGATTTCTTTTGTGGACATTCTGTCCTAGTCTGAGTTCGTGTTTTGATATGCCCTGTCATTATAGTACCTTTCTATAGTCAAAGTTCTTTTCTGGGTTTTTTTGCTCATTTTCTTTCCTTTTCTTCTAGTATTTCCTCTTTTTTACTTTTAAGGAGGAATTCTGCTCTAAAGGTAGCACTGTCCTAATCTTCCTATACAGCTCTTAGTCTTGGTTTTGAGCACAGGAGCCCATTGTGTTTGTAGGAGTAACTTTATCTGCACTGTTCAGGAAACAGCCTATTACCAAGAATTTTCCTTCTGTGCTGGAACTGAAAGCTGCCTCACTGATTTTCTCCTTTAATGTGCCAGGATTGAGAGTTTTAGTTGCTTATTTGCTGTGATAAAGGCTCTCTAACCAGCTATCTTAGAGACTATCTCACCTAGGCTAAACACCTTTTCAACCCAATGAGAATGACCTTTCTTGAAGTTTTCTCAATTTATCTTGAGGTAGAGAATGGTTTCATTCCATCATACTCTGTTTAGTGGCTAGGTTTTATGTGGTTTTTGAGGGAAACTGGGAGAGCTCTAGCAGCTTCCTGATTTTACTCCGACATCTTGTCTCCACCCCTGGAACTCTCAATAGGACTCTTCTGCCCAAGAAATTTTTACACAACACCAGGTATATTGGCATATGGAATATTCATACAAATCAAACATTAACTGATAATAAATCACAATTTCACAATCCCTACTTTAGCTATGAAATTCCATCTGGGCTCTCAAGCCACAGTTTAAGAAGCTAGGACCTAGCACACTGAGAAATAAGGTGACTTGACCAGGATAATCCCAAGTATATTTGTCAGAGGCAGGAAATAAACCTACTTTTTCCTGGTTATGAGACCAACTCTCTAGCCATTATGCCATGCTGTCTCTTTAAGAAGTAATAAGTACACAAATAAATAAGTACTGGCTTATATTATATATGATGCTTTATAATCACAAATATCTCTGAATTTCATTTCCCTTAATTTACTTAATTTCATCTCCTTTAATATTCACAATTGCTTTATTCGAGATTTTTCATCTCAATTTTGCTGATAAGGAAGTGAACATAGTCTAAATGTTTTACCTAGGATGATGCAACTAGCATATGGAAGAGCCAAAATTCAAACCCAGATCTTCTATAGCCAAACACAATGGCTCCTTTCAGTTTTCCAGCTATCATTTTCAAGCTAATTCCTTTTCTTTTTCCTTCCTAACATGGCAGCATCTTAGTTGCCTCTTATTAAGGACAAGCCCATAGATGTTACAAGTTATACTTTGTCCACATATTTTCCTAGTTTTCTAAAATTCTCAAATTAATTATTCCTTTCATATCAGACAATAAAGATCTTATGGAGATTCAAACATTTTCTGTAGGAATAAAACATAAGAATTGTAATTGGGAAGGTCTCTCTGGGCTTTGTCCAGAGCTCTGAATTTAAATAGTGCTGACAGCCCTTTAAGCCCTTCAGCAACCTAGAAACAACAGAGCTTAGCACCTAGTTAGCAAAAATAATTAATTAAAATAGCAATCCACCAAATGGGATAACTAGGTTAAATTCCTTTCTATACACCTCTCCTTGCCAGCCTGAGCTGATGCAGGGCATGTTTGGTCATTTCCACTGGGGGGAAAAGCCTATGTTATACTTCTGTAAAACATTATGCCATAATTATCATCTTAGCACAAATTGTCTTAGATAACTAGTTTCTTTACTTACCTAGAAAGATCTGAGAGGAATAGCTAGTTTGCTGTGACTAGAAAGGTAATCCCAGATTATGTATGGAATCACTAGTAGACAAGTTGTCCACATATTTCAGGATAGAATTGAAAAGAAGAGGCTAAAGAAGTATCAATGAGATAAATTGAAGAGAAAAAATAATGAAACAAAATTTCCTGAAAAGAGGGTTGAAGGATTTTATCTGCTCATAACATTGCTTAGGACTAAGCTGGCTATTATTTTTTCCTATTAAATAATTAATATTTAAGTTTTTGCTATTTTACTGGATTCCCATTAATTCAAATCTCATTGCCAATCCTCTTTGTGTGAAGGAAATTTGCTCAAAATATTTCAAATTGTTGGACATGCTACTACCCATATTGTAATTCAATATCCCTTCACCTAAAAAATGCCTTTAAAACTGACTCATTATAGATAGGGAATTGTATAAATGCCTTGTCCAGTGGTCTAAATATACAATGGTGCTTCAATGGATCTGTAACTACATTGTTATGGCTATTCCCTTCAAAGGGCAAGAGCAGAACTCTCAGCTCATCCATGCCTTCTCATTCTGTGTAACTCTTACCCATATTTTCCTATATACTGTTTACAGATTATTGGCAGGTCTCTGGTATTCCTTCTCATAGAGATCTTTTTTTTTTTTTTAATTTTTTTTGCTGAGGCAATTAGGGTTAAGTGACTTGCCCAGGGTCACACAGCTGTTACGTGTCTGAGCCCAGATTTGAACTCAGGTCCTCCTGACTTCAGGGCTGGTGCTCTATCCACTGCGCCACCTAGCTGCCCGAGATCTTTTTTTCTTTAAAACAATGGATCTGATGAGACATCCATCAGTCCTCCTTGATTCTCTAACTGATTAACTTATCTCCTTTACCAGCAATATGTTTCTCTGATATTATCCTTTATGACACTGATCCTGTGCAAATTATTATTGGTAACTTGTAGTCTAGGAACACATAAGGAGAACTTCCATATTGCCCTTTGAATGACTCGCAAATTTCATTCCTATCTAGAACTCATAGATATATAAAATATTCCTCTTCATCAGAACAACATTGTAAGGATTTCAAAGATAATGAAACTGAGACTGAAAGAGATAAAATAACTTGTCCTGAATCACATACCTACTATGTGTGGCAAAATTTGAATTCATATCTTCCTACTTCAATTCCATCTCTCTCTACAGGTGTTATTAATCAAATTCCTATCAGGCAAAATGGTCTCTGTTGTTATTTTTTCTTTTTTTTCTTTTTTTAAAAGTTTTATTTTATTTGCAAAACATATGTGTGGGTAATTCTTCAACATTAACCCTTGCATAGCTTTCTGTTACAAATTTTTTCCCCCAACTCCCCATCACTCCCCTAGATGGCAGGATATCCACTACATGTTAATTATGTTAAAATACTTGACAAATTGAATATATGTATACATATTTCCAAACATCATTGTTGTGCAAGAAAAATCATATCTACACAAAAGACATATCAGATAAAGGGAACACAATGTAAGCAAACATCAATCGAGAGCATGAAAATACTATGTTGTGGTCCACATTTCACATCCCTCTCTCTGGTGTATATGGCTTTCTTCAGTGAACAATTGGAAGTGGTTTGAAACATTTCATTGTTGAAGAGAGCCATGTCCATCAGAATTGATCGTCATATAGTATTGTTGTTTCCGTGTATAATGATCTCCTGGTTCTGCTCATTTCACTCAGCATCAGTTCATACAAGTCTCTCCAGGCCTCTCTGAAATCACCCTGCTGGTCGTTTCTTACAGAACAATAATATTCCATAATATTCATATACCATAATTTATTCAGCCATTCCCCAAATGATGGGCATCCACTTGGTTTCCACTTTCTTGCCACTACAAAAAGAGCGGCTACAAATAAGAAAAAAAAAGTATTAAAGGAAGAATTAAGTTCAAATGAGATGTACAATAATTAAAATATGTATAATTTGCTTAGCAAAATCCTGAAAACCTCTGATTTTTCTAAAATAAGAAAATTAGGAAATGTGAAGCCAAAGGAAATATCCTTCTAGTGTTTAATTTTAATCTTTTAAGGTAGACTAAATTGAGAAGTAAACTTTGTCAATCTTGAGAATAACTCCTGCTACTGTATGAAAAATAAATGTCAGCTTGGAAATCTCATAATAATCTGATCAATACAAATGATTCAAGGAAACATTCCTCCTATATTTTCCTCCCTTATAAACTGGAGCATTTGAGGTCCATGCCAATAAGGAACTAAGCAATAGCTTCTACCTTCCTAGGATCATATAGCCTCACTTTCACACTGGTTCTTTTACCCCTTACTAACCAGTTGCTCTGAATCTCTCCCTCCCTTGTCTTTGTTACTAAAGACTTCCCAGATCATAAGTTCTTTCCCTCACTGCCAACTCTGCATTTAAATATAAGATCTTTGAGGGCAGAAACTATCTTCCTTTTGTATTTTTATTTAATTCATTCCAGCTGGTTAGGTTGGTTTTAGCTTTCAGATTTAAGAAAATAATACTGATTAACATCTACTTAGCAAAAATATAAAATAACAAATAAATAAATGGGTAAATAAACAAAGCAACACATATGTGTAAGTAATTACACTGTCCCTGAGGTAAATTATAAACACTATTGCATGTTCTTCCTTTCATAAATGACCAGTGATATCACAATGAATGATGTTTCAACTCAATATGAATTGGATTTCAGTAAGGCATAGTTGTACAAAGTTGTCAACCTCACTCTCATTTTCAGTCATTGAAGACATGTAAAAATAAAAACAAAAAAATTTTTTAAAACATATCTAAAGTGGGGAGGGGAAGATTGGGGAAAATATAACCCAATATGAGTCAGAACACTCAAGCAAGAAGGAATGAGACATAAAGGAGGAAAAGAAGGAAAAGAACAAGACCACTGAACAACGGGAACTAAGTAACAGATATTATCCTATTACTTCAGAGGAGTCAGTCAATCAATGAATGAATATTTGTTAAGCAATTACTATATGCAAGGCACTATGCTAAGTAATGGAGATTAAAACATTTTTTTTAAAAAAGCAAAACAATCTTTGCTAACATATTGCTCAGATTCTAATAGGGAAAAACATACAAATAGTTATATATATTCTCTTTCTCCTCCCTCCTTCCTTTTTTCTTTCCCTTTGTCCCTCTCCCTTCCTTTGTCCCTCCCTTCTTCCCGCCTTCTCTCTCTCTGTCACAATCACACTTATACACATTCATATACATCATACATACATACACACAGTATTGTCATTTTTCACTCATGACTGACTCTTGGTTATCTCTCAATTCAGATTTTATTGGCAAAGTCACATTTCTTTCACTAGCTCATTTTATAGAGAAGGAAACTGAAGCAGAGTTAAGTGATTTGCTCAGGGTCACATAGCTAGAAAGTAATCTGTGGGAAATAGGACTGAGTTGTTTAACACACGGGGATAAAGAGGACTGGGAAAAGCTTCTTATAAAAGGTAGACAATTTGAGTCATTAAGTCATGAAGGAAGCCAGGGAAGAGAAAGTGGAAATGAGAAAGAAAATTATTCCAAGCAAAGGGAAAATCTAGAAAAAGGCTCCATAGTCAAGAGATGAAATGTCATGTGCAAAGAATAGCAAAAAGATCAGAGCTAGAGTATATATAAAATGTAAGAAAATTGGAAATGTAGCAAGGGTAAAAACTGCTAAGAGGTTTACAATTCAAAGAAAGGCATTTATACTTAATCCTGGAGATAGTATCATTTCAGGGTTTTTTTGAGTAGAGTAGGGAGGAATATAGTCAGACATGAATTTTAGGAAAATCGGTTGAAAGTAAAACAGAAAATAAACTGGTTTGGAGAGAGACTTGAAGCAGGAACATCAACCATCATCCAGGTAAGAGATGATGAGGGTCTCTACCAGGGTGATGACATTGTCAGAGGAAAGAAGAGGGCAGATTCAAGGAAAGGTCTAAGGTAAAAAATAACAAGATGGGTGAATAGAAGTGTGGAGTTGAAAATAACACCAAAGTTGCAAACTTAGGCAATTGTAGGATGTATCCTAAACACTAATAAGAAAGTTGGGCAGAAAGATGTTTATTTTTTGACATTTGTTGCTGTTCCCTGTGACCCCATTTGGAGTTTTCTTGGTAAAATTATTGGAGTATTTTGCCATTTCCTTTGCCAACTTATGTTATATATATATGAGGAACTGAGGCAAACAGAATTAAGTGGCCTGTTCAGGGTTACACAACTATTCAGTATCTGAAGCCAAATTTGAACTCATGAAAATGTCTTTGTAAGTCCAAGCCTAGTGCTCTATCTGCTGTGCCATGAAACTGCCCTCATTTTTTTCACACATATTAAGTTTGAATTATCTATGGAACATCAAATTTGAGATGTTTAAAAGTCAGCTGATAATGCACGACTGATATTCAAGAGAGAAAATTGGGATGTGTGTGTGTATATATATATATATGTATACATATACATATATATATATGAATTATCTTCATGGAGTTGATCTTTTAGCCCAAGAAAATTTATGAGATCACCAAGTGGGATAGTATAAAGGAAAAATACAAGGGTCTAGGACAGAACCAGGTGGGGAGTGTGGATGAATATCCACAGTCAAGAGGCATTATATGAATGAAGATCAAGAAAAAAAAAAAGTAGATTAACAAAAGAAGGATCAAGCAAGCAGAAGAACAGCATAAAAACTTGTAGAAGAAAGATAATCCAAAAGAATAAGTTGACCTATAACATAAAAGAAATCAAAAAGAAACTTGTCAATTAGGAGATCAATAATAATTTTGAAAAGGGTGACTTCAGTTGAATGATGAGTTTGGCCATCATATTGTAAAGTGTTTAGAAAAGAGAGAAATGAGGGGAATTGGAAACCCCTAGTGCTGATAGCGTTGTCAAGAGGTTTACTCAAAAAATGTAGAAGAGATAAAGGTTTAAAGAAAAGCAGGAGTATCTGGACAGTGAGTGGATATTTTATTTGTTTCTGTTTTTAAGAAAGGGTGACTTGCACATGATGTAACAGGGAAGAAATGAGTAAATGTGTGAGCAAAGACCTGAGAGGTTTGGAGGTTAGGGAAGTTAGACATTCTAAAAAGGAAAGTGATATTAGCTTTATGAGAAATTAGGATGTGAAGCCACAGACATTTCCAAATGAGAAACCACCAAATAAGAGCCAAAAGGAAAAGAAATGTCATGGTAGATAATGACCCACACATAGCTACTGTATTTGTTGACCCATCTTCCTAGAACTTATATCCAATAATATATAGAAAGAAACTTAGTTTTCTTATGTTATATGATTATTATCCATTTCTGGCAACAATAGAGCAAATATTTACTGAAAGAACCTAGAAAACATTGCTAAAGAGTACAAAGCCTTCAGGCAGAAATTACCATCTGCATCACTACTGTCAAGGGACAGAAAAGAATTCAGAAGAGAAAGGCAAATTTGGAAAATAGAATTGTTGGTTTAAAAAGATGTCTAGAAATACATTGAGATTGCTGGATTCTTTCTCAATATAGAAACCACATGTTCTTGGTAATGGATGGAAAATATCCTATGAGGGCTAACAAGAAAGTATTTGTGATCTCACTTTTCTAATAAAACAGCATTTAAATAGGAAAAAGTATTAAAATGGATATTTCTTATATTTAATAACGAATTATTGTGTTAGGACCAAGATTTTTCCCATTTTTTACTTCCTCATCCAAAAATCAATCAGTGTGGGAAATCTTTCTTAGAAAGTTATTCAGGTCAATTTCTAATCAGACAATTAAATTCTAAGTGTGGGTGTATTCCTACTCATTGTGTTTGCTTAGACAGGTCTTGAGAAAATGTTGATTTTTCCTTTTACTAAAAATGATGATATGAAAATTGATCTCTCTTTAGCTAAAATTTTAGTGACATAAGTCACATACCCCAAGATAAGCCATTCCTATTATGTTAACCAATTAGGAACACCTTCTATTCAAAGGGCATGTAAATTGTAATACCACCACAATGTCTTTAATCTAAGAAGATTGCTAAATGGTCATTCTTTTATTAACAATCTGTTAATTATTATTAACAACCCATGGACCTTGTTAATAAAATTATATTACCCAGAAATTACTCTCTCAAAAATTTTAATCATCACAAAATTAAAAATTCTTAAAATTATACCATAGAGAATATGTTTGTTGCTGAGTCATCGCTAACTCAATAATGGAGTCTTTTTGAACCCACTTGGAGCTTTCTTAGCAAAGATATTAGAATAGTTTGCTGTTTTCTTCTCCAACTCATTTTTTCTTTTTTTAAAATGTATTTATTTTTTTAATTAATACTTTTTATTTGCAAAACATACGTATGGGTAATTCTTCAACATTAACCCTTACAAAGCTTTCTGTTACAAATTTTTCCCCCCTACTCCCCACCCCTCCCCTAGATGGCAGGGTATCCACTACATGTTAATTATGTTAAAATACTTAAGAAATCGAATATATGTATACTTATTTCCACACATCATTTTTGTGCAGGAGAAATCGTATCTACAAGAAAGAATAATCAGATAAAGGAAATACAATACAAGCAAACATCAATAGAGAGCATGAAAATGATATGTTGTATCCACATTTCACATTCCTCTCTCTGGGTATATATGGCTTTCTTCACTGAACAATTGGAACTGGTTTGAAGCATTTCATTGTTGAAGAGAGTCATGTCCATCAGAACTGATCATCATATAGTATTGTTGTTGCCGTGAAAAAAGATCTCCTGGTTCTGCTCACTTCACTCAGCATCAGTTCATGCAACTCTCCAGGCCTCTCTGAAATCGTCCTGCTGGTTGTTTCTCACAGAACAATCATGTTCCATAAGATTCATATACCATAATTTATTCAGCCATTCTGCAATTGATGGGCATCCATTCAGTTTCCAGTTTCTAGCCACTACAAAAGGCTGCCACAAACATTCTTGCACATGTGGGGCCTTTTCCTTCCTTTAAGATCTCTTTGGGATATAAGCCCAGTAGAAACACTGCTGGGTCAAAGGGTATGCACAGTTTGATTATTCTTTGGGCATAGTTCCAAATTACTCTCCAGAATGGTTGGATCCGTTCACAGTCCCACCAACAATGCTTCAGTGTCCCAACCTTCCCACATCCCCTCCAACACCTGTCATTATCCTTTCCTGTCATTTTAGCTAATCTGACAGGTGTGTAGTGGTACCTCAGAGTTGTCTTAATTTGCATTTCTCTGATCAATAGTGATTTGGAGCAACTTTTCATATGACTAGAGATGGTTTTAATTTCATCATCTGAAAATTGTCTGTTCATATCCTTTGACTGTTTATCAATTGGAGAGTGGCTTGAATTCTTATAAATATGGGACAATTCTCTATATATCTTAGACATGAGACCTTTATCAGAACCCTTAAATGTAAAGATGATTTCCCAATTTGATGCTTCCCTCCTAATCTTGTCTGCATTAGTTTTGTTTGTACAGAAACTTTTTAACTTAATATAATCAAAATTATCTATCTGGTGTTCAATTAATAGTTCCAGATCTTCTTTGGACATAAATTTATTCCATCTCCACAGGTCTGAGAGGTAAACTATCCTATGTTCCTCTAATTTGCTTATAATATCGTTCTTTATATCTAGATCATGAACCCATTTAGATCTTATCTTGGTATGAGGTGTTAGGTGTGGGTCCAGCCTTAATTTCTTCCACACTAGTTTCCAATTTTCCCAGCAGTTTTTGCCCAATAGTGAGTACTTATCCCAGAACCTGGGGTCTTTGGGTTTATCAAACACTAAATTGCTAACGTTATTACCTAAATTGTGCTGATATCTTATCCTATGCCACTGATAGACCACTCTATTTCTCAGCCAGTACCAAATGGTTTTGATGACTGCTGCTTTATAATATAGTCTTAGATCTGGTACAGCAAGGCCACCTTCATCTGTCTTTTTTTTCATTAATTCCCTTGAAATTCTTGACCTTTTGTTCTTCCAAATGAACTTTGCTACTATTTTTTCTAGATCTGTAAAATAATTTCTTGGGAGTTTGATTGGTATGACACTAAATAAGTAGATGAGTTTGGGTAGTATTGTCATTTTTATTATATTCGCTCGGCCTACCCATGAGCACTTCATGTTTTTCCAATTGACTAGGTCTGATTTTGTGTGGAAAATGTTTTGTAGTTTAGTTCGTATAGTTTCTGACTTTTTCTTGGCAGATAGATTCCCAAATATTTTATGCTATCATCCGTTATTTTGAATGGAATTTCTTTTTGTATCTCTTGCTGCTGAACTTTCTTGGTAATATATAAAAATGCTGATGATTTATATGGATTTATTTTGAATCCTGCAACTTTACTAAAGTTGTGAATTGTTTCTAATAGTTTTTTAGTTGAGTCTCTAGGGTTCTCTAAGTATACCATCATGTCATCTGCAAAGAGGGATAATTTGGTTTCTTCATTACCTACTCTAATTCCTTTTATCTCTTTTTTCTTCTCTTATTGCTAAAGCTAACATTTCTAATACAATATTAAATAATAATGGTGACAGTGGGCAGTCTTGTTTCACTCCTGATCTTATTGGGAATGGTTCTAGTTTGTCTCCATTACATATGATGCTTGCTGATGGTTTTAAGTAGATGCTACTAATCATTTTACGGAAAAGCCCATTTATTCCTATACTCTCTAGTGTTTTTAATAGGAATGGGTGTTGGATTTTATCAAATGCTTTTTCTGTATCTATTGAGATAATCCTATGGTTTTTGTTAGTTTGGTTATTAATATAATTAATTATGCTGATAGTTTTTCTGATATTGAACCAGCCATGCATTCCTGATATAAATCCTACTTGGTCATGGTGTATTATCCTGGAGATAACTTTCTGTAATCTCGTTGCTAATATCTTATTTAAAATTTTTGCATCAATATTCATTAGGGAAATGGTTCTATAGTTTTCTTTCTCTGTTTTCACCCTACCGGGTTTAGCTATCAGTACCATATAGTATCATAGAAGGAATTTGGTAGTATACCTTCTGTCCCTATTTTTTCAAATAGTTTGTATGGTATTGGAATTAATTGTTCTTTGAATGTTTGGTAGAATTCACATGTAAAACCATCTGGCCCTGGAGATTTTTTCTTAGGGAGTTGATTAATAGCTTGTTCTATTTCTTTTACTAAAATGGGGCTATTTAAATAATTTATTTCCTCTTCTGTTAACCTGGGCAATCTATGTTTTTGTAGATATTCCTCCATTTCATTTAGATTATCAAATTCATTGGCATAAAGTTGGGCAAAGTAATTCCTAATTATTACTCTAATTTCATCTTCATTGGAGGAAAGTTCTCCCTTGTCATTTTTGAAACTAATAATTTGATTTTCCTCTTTCCTTTTTCTAATCAAATTAACTAAAGGCTTATCTATTTTGTTGGTTTTTTCATAAATCCAACTCTTAGTTTTATTTATTAATTCAATAGTTTTCATTTCAATTTTATTAATCTCACCTTTTATTTTCAGAATTTTCAATTTGGTGTTTAATTGAGGGTTTTTAATTTGCTCTTTTTCTAGTTTTTTTAATTGTAAGCCCAATTCCTTGATCTTCTCTTTCTCTATTTTATGCAAGTAAGCATCTAGACATATAATGTTACCCCTTATAACCGCTTTGGCTGTATCCCACAAATTTTGGTATGTTGTCTCCTTATTGTCATTTTCCTGGATGAAATTATTGATTGTGTCTATAATTTGCTCTTTCACCCATTCATTCTTCAGGATTAGATTATTTAATTTCCAAATAACTTTTGGTCTATTTTCTGCTGGCCTTATATTACATGTGAGTTTTATTGCATCATGATCTGAAAAGGATGCATTTCCTATTTCTGCTTTTCTGCATTTGATTTTGAGGTTTTTATTCCCTAACACATGATCAATTTTCGTATAAGTTCCATGAACCCCTGAGAAAAAAAGTATATTCCCTTCTATCACCATTCAATTTCCTCCAGAGATCTATCATACCTAACTTTTCTAAAATTTTGTTTACCTCCCTAACTTCTTTCTTATTTATTTTGTGGTTTGATTTATCTAATTCTGAGAGAGCAAAGTTGAGATCCCCCACTAGTATAGTTGTACTGTCTATTTCTCCTTGCATCTCTGTTAGCTTCTCCTCTAAGAATTTGGATGCTATACCACTTGGTGCATATATGTTTAGTATCCAACTCATTTTACAGATGAAGAAGTTAGAGTATACAGGATGAAGTGACAATGATAGAGTTACATAGATAGTGTCTGAGGAGCATTTGAATTCATGAACACTAGTTTTCCTGTCTTCAACCTCAATGCTCTATCCACTGACCATCTACCTACCTAACAATATATATCATTTAGGAAAAGAGTAGCAATAAGATATATTCATAAATTAGCAAGTGCTAACATCCAAAATAGAAGATAGTGATATGATAATATTAAATAACTAGTAATTATATATTATTTTAGGTTTTGAAAGCTTTCCATAAATAGTATATCATTTTATCCTCACAACAACCCCAGGAAGATTATAATGATTATTACAATGATTATAATGATAATCTGGGTTTTTTCAGAGATTACCAACTGTATACACCAGAGTCCAGGGTCACACAGCTAAATTAATGTCTAAAGTAAGAGCTGAATTCAGGATTTCTTGACTCTGAGTCCAGCAATTAAACCTATGCCCTCAGAAATCTGTAACACACAGACAAAGGATGTGTAAATAAGTCAAATCAATTCTGAAAACCTTTATTTGCTACTATGATCCAGGTGCTGTGATAAGTATAGATAGGAGTATAACAAAAAATAGTCCCTGCACTAAAAAAATGCAAAATCTAATGAGGAAAAAACATGCAAACAACTCTAAGAAGTATGCAATTATATCATTCATATATATTATATATTCATGTGAGTTTCTCTAGATGTAGCTCAAAGGTAAACAGAAACAGATTATTTATAAAGCCTTCTTTGCCCACTCCTCTCCAAGTGATTTTTGATTCTTCCCAGGAGGGAAGTAAGAGTTGAGGCTACAAGGCTGACCAATCTGTTCTCTTCAAAGATGGATTGTCAGGCTATGATTATGATTAAATATGTCTGGAAATATTATTAGTATAGAAAGAATATCTTTTAGATTTAGCCTAAAAGATCACTTGTGATTTTTTGTGATCACTGTCTTTAATGGGGAAGGAATGTCCCCAAGCTAGATATCCAAGGCTTGAAGGTCTTCCTTCTAAATGTTAGTTATGTAAAGACCACACATAGTGAATAGCAAATAAATCCATTTATCTAGCTGATAGCAAACAGAAATCAGAGAAGTTTTACAGATGTATATACTAGATAATACAAAGTGAGAGACAAAAAACAGAGAGAGACAGAGATATCCCTCAATATTCAAAGGCTTTACACTCCTTCCCATATTTTCTACTTTTCCAGTCTTTTTCCATCTTGCTATCCCACCCCTGAGTGATAATGGCCCACTTGCTATTCCTCAAATAAAATACTTCATATCTCAACTCCATGTATCTTCAATGGCCATCCTCTGTGGCTGGAATTCTTTTCAACTTTGTCTCTATTTCCTGGCTTCCTTGCATTCTTTCAAATCCAAGGTAAAATTCTACCTTCTGCACAAAGTCTTTTCCAATCTTTCTTAAAATTAATGTCTTGTTTTTGTTGATTATTTCAAAATTATTCTGTATGGATTTTGTTTGTATGTAAATAATGATACAGGGACTCAAAGACAATTTGTAGAAAGCTCACTGGCAAAAATTGATTTTTCAGTGCTAGCATGAGAGACTGTTGTTGGTGAGAGTTTGCAGAAGAAATTTTTTGTTTTGGGACCTCTAGTTTTAAGAAAGAAGACACGTGATTATTAATTCCCTTCAGGGAAAGGTCTTTGAAAGGAGATACTCTCAGAAGAAGCCTATACTTTTATCATATTTTTATTCCCCAACTTAACACACAAGAGATTTTTGGAAATATTTTCTTGAATGAAACATGACTCTGTCTCTGTCTTTCTGTCTCTCTCTGTGTCTCTTTTTGTCTCTATGTCTTTCTGTCTCTTTCTGTTTTTCTTTGTCCCTGTATCTTTGACTCTTGCTTCTGTCTCTCTGTATCTTTGTCTTCTCCTCTCCTCTTCTCTTCTCTTCATAAATTGTGAAAATAAAAGAAGCAATAATTGATGAAGAAAAGATATTCAAAGAAACTGATTTAGATGCCCATCGATCTTATAACCAATTTACATTTTAAAAGAAATTGATATAAGCAAGGAAAGGGGAAAAAATTAATAGAAAGTCATGTAGAAAAAATGCTAAAATTCAAAATAAGCTGAAGCTTATTAGGGAAGAAAAGAGTGTCAAAGAGTATCAAAAGAGTAACAAAAAAAGTATCAAGTAGGAATCAAATGACTGTTGGATGTGAATGAGACAATGCGAAAGGAACTATGGTGAAAGAAGACATAGAGATAACCATCTATTATTTTGCTTCTGTTTTTCCTAATAAAAGATAATGATCTTTGAATTGTAAATGACAGAATAAAAAAAGGACTAATCAGAAATTTACACCCAAAATAAGAAGGAAATTTTCATGTAGTTGCATTCAGAACAGCCTAATGGGCCAGAATGAACCGAGTTCAAGTCAAGCTTTTGTCACATGTTGACGAGTGACAGTAGACATGGTAGTTACTCAACCTCTGCATTTCTCAAGAAGCTCTGTAAGACTCTTGAGTTGCAGAAGAAATAATTTGTAAAAGGGGTTTCTTAATTGGACATTTTCCTACCAATGAAATCATTATTATGGTTAAAAAATAGTTATCCAGATAAAATATATCATAGATAATTGTTGTCACTGTTAATGACTTTTGAAAGAGTGTGGGGAAAAAAACATGTTTTAATTTGCAAGAAAAGGATGAAAACAGACTCTGCAAACTGTGCCACCTATTTATACATTTATTAAATAAGACTTTTGGGGATTTTACTATGATACTGACTCCTCTGTTAGATTTCTAGTGACTCAAAGAAACACCAAACAACCCTTTATCCACAAGGAGAATGCATTCTATTGAATTAAGAGACCATCTCTTACACAGATAAGCAAAAGAAATTTATATGTATGTGTGTGTATACATTGCACTTGCTTTGTGTATGCACACGCAAAGCAAGTGCAAAATGACATAAAGAAAAGGACATAAATAACTAGAAGGAGATCAGTATAAACAATATATAAAAGTTGACACTTGTGGTTAGGCTGAGCTTTGAAGCAAGCTAGGAACTCTATGAAATGGAGACAAGCAGGTAGGTTATAGGCATAGGATTATTGTTGTTTACCGTTTGTTGTGCAAAACCATCAGCTTCATTTTCTCTTACAGACTCAATTTTCCAGTTTCTTAACAGAAATCACCAATATAGGTGAACTGGTAAATTTTTATCTCTGTATACTTCTTTTCAAATCTGCTTATCTTGATAGTCCTTTCCCATCTGGATTCAACAGGTTCTGAAGTATCACAGGTCCTGAGTTTTATATCTCTGAGGTCCTGATGATGTGTGTGTATATGTTTCAATATATAAGCTAATTTTACTAAGACTTAAAAATGATATCATAGGGGCAGCTAGGTGGCGCAGTGGTTAGAGCACCAGCCCCGAAGTCAGGAGGACCTGAGTTCAAATCTGATCTCAGACACTTCCTAGCTGTGTGACCCTGGGCAAGTCACTTAACCCCAATTGCCTCAGCAAAAAGCAAAAAAAAAAAAAAAATGATATCATAAAGATTACAAAAGATCGATGTCATTATCATTACAGCTTATGAGGCAAAAATAAATACATAAATTGGTACTATCTTGGTACAGGAAAATCATTTTAACATTAAAAATTCCATTTCAAAAGAAAGAATTTGTCATAATTATAAGAATTGGAGAAGAAATATAGTAATTTGTAGTTCAAGAATAAAAATATATGTAGTATTACCCATCAATGTTTAAAATGTCATTTTTATTTGTTCAAAAGAATGTGATTTGGTTTATGGATAGCATTTTTTTTTTTGCTTTTTGTTGAGGCAATTGGGGTTAAGTGACTTGCCCAGGGTCACACAGCTAGGGAATGTTAAGTGTCTGACACCAGATTTGAACTCAGGTACTCCTGACTTCAGGGCTGATGCTTTATCCACTGGACCACCTAGCTGCCCCTGGATAGCATTTTCTTCTAAGATTACTTGTTAAGCCATTATTGGTGGTCATAAACCTAATACATAAGAGAACTAGTGTGCTCTTACTATATGAGTGTGCAATTATATTCTTACTATATAATTTTATCTTCTGTAGTTCATTTTGTTCACTAATTTCCAATAACTTCTGGATAAAGAAAGTCTTTTCAATGTACATTTGTAAATTAATTTTGAAGGGAAACAGGGAGTTGTCCAGTCATTTCATTACTAGATAACAATTCCTCTCTTTTGATTTATAGCATGTAAGCTGAATACACAAAAAAGATAAATTTACATACAGAAGCCTAAGAAAATGACAAAGCCCTACAAATATGTTTATTCATTCATACAATAAACATTAGTTGAATGCCTACTATGCACCAGGCAATCTACTAGGATACTATGATTGAGTACAAAGATGAATAAGCCATGAATTTTGTCCCAAAGGGTCTCACAATCTAGTAGCTATAACTACGAAGCTGAAAGAAAAGGCAGGATGTGATAAATTAATGAGAAGTAAAAATAAGAGATAATGGATTTCAGACAAGAATCTCATTTCAAACTGGAAAGAACAAATAACACTTTCTGGAAGAGGTAAAGTTTAAATTTAAGAATAGGTGGATAGATGGATGAATTGGAATTGAGAAGAAAGTCATTAGAAATGTATATCTCATTCATTGTATGACCTTCCCCCTAAAAAGTATTTAGCCATTTGAACTATATATATATATATATATATATATATATATATATATATATGTATACATATATATATTTCTAATTTCTGTGCATTTATACATATGCACATATATGTAAATACACACACATATGACTGTATGGAAGTATAATCCATATGTATATTTATGTGTTTACACATTCATGTATGTATATATGCATATATATGTATATATATAATATGTACAATATTTTTCATCTTTTAGTGTATGTGTATTTGTATTTTACTCCATTAAAATGTGAGCTATTTATGTATCTCCAGTGCTTAGAATAGTTGCCTGGCACTTATTTTGCTTTTTGTTATTGTTTTCTCTTGTCTGACTCTTTATGGCACCATTTGGAGTTTTCTAGACAAAAATACTGGAGCGGTTTGCTATTTTCTTCTTCAACTCATTTTAAAAATTAAGAACTGAAACAGTCATATACCTAATAATTGGCTAAGGCTAGATTTCAACTGAAGTCCTCTTGATTTCAGGTCTGGCACTTTATCCATTGTGCTACCTAGATGCCCATACCTACAGCTTAGTAAGCATTAAATAAATGTTTGTTGACTGGCTTATCCTTAGTTTATTATAAAAATATATTTATTAGTTTATTTAGACAGTTTCTTAATAATCGGTTTGAGCCAGAGAGATTACAGAGGATTGGTTGTTAAAGTTTGCCATCACTCAGAGTTAGGGCTGCTTAGAAGAGAATATAGTCTCTCCCATTCAGTATCATGTATTTTTACCACCATTCAACCGTGATTTATACAGGAAGTCAATTTCTATTTATGGCTGACAACAATCACATTTGTTGACATCAGTAATATTCAGTTATCAGAAAATTTCATGAAGGAAAGTTTCCCAAGATTATTAATGAGAAATGCTTCAGAAAGAACAGTCTTGCCATTTGCCTTCAGGAGAAACCCATTATCATAAGATCACCTTATATTTTATATATTATATAGATCACATATATAGATCTATATATTATATAGATCACATTATAATTATCATTTTTCCATCTTTCATTGAAATTTCGTATCAGCCAAAATACATCTTAGCTCCACCATGAAAAATATATGGTTTTGACCAAAGTGGTGTCATAATATAACATCCTAAGTACAATATTTGATATACATAAGATTTTCCTTTGGGAGGCAAATTCAGTGCTATCTCATTAAGAAAATATAGGAAAAAATAAAACTACACATTTCCTTTGTTGTTGACAATAATAACTATGCTAACCACTATAAATATAAAGATTAAAATGGAACAACCTTTGTTCTCAAGGAACTTACATTATAACAAGGGAGACAATATGTATCCATTTCAATAGATAGAAAATAAATATAAAATAAGGACAAAATTTTTGGTTTTGATGAGAAAAAGCACTGAAAGTTGAGAGAGCAGGAAAAAAGATGGCACCTGAGCTAAGTCTTGAAGGAAATTAGTGAAGGTATGGAGGTGAAGTATGGAAATGAAGAATAAAAGCATTCCAGACATGGGGATCAGCCAAGCACAGAGACAGGAAGTATATTAAAAAGTGATATCCTCTTTTTTCTCCCTAATAAGTGAGTAAAATGTCATTAATTTGTGAATATCTTACTACTAGTACCACCACTCCTTGTTTTCTTTTCATGATAAAACTGTACCAGATGTTTCAAAAATTAGAATTTTAGTTAATGAGAAAATGGATGACTCAAATACCTTGATGGTACTATGTACAGAATGATAGATCTGGAGTCAGGAAGATCTGCATTCAAATCTAACCTCACACATTTACTAGCTATGTGACCTAAGCAAGTCACATAGCTGTAAAATGCCTCAATCAGCTGTAAAAATGAGATTTTTAAAAAGTATTTACCTCCCAGGAATGTTGTGAGCATCAAATGAGATACTATTTGGGAATCACTTAGCAAATGGTGCCTGGATCATATTAGATGCTTAGTAACTAGTTGTCTCCTCTTTGCCCTTCATTAAATTGAGGGCTGATATGTGTGGTTTATTTGGGGATTATTTTTTGTCTTTCAGTATAGCTTCTGAAAAGTCATCCAAACTCCTCATGGCACATTTTCAGCAGTGACCTACCACACAGGGATGCTATGAACAGTAACCCATCTATGAATAGAAATGAGTATATATGCTCAGTTTACAACAGATGATTCAGAGGTTTTGGAGCCTGAGTGCATGGGAGAATGGTGGTATCATTGACAGGAATAGAGAAGTCAGGAGGGTGAACTGTTTTAAGAGGGAGCTTATTATATACATGGTATAAATATTCCTTTTAAACAAGTTGCTATTCCACATGGATAGTAGAATCTTGAATGGGAAATAGTGAATAGCAAATAGTTATAGCCTGATCTGAGACTGACACTGACAGACTTCCATGAAACTAAGCAAATTTCCATGAATCTAAATCAGTTTATCTAATTAGTTCTCACTTTCTCAATATACACATCTTCAAATTTTCTTGCATTTGGTTCTTGTTGCATCTAGATCTTCACATACATTCAAAAATGATTGCAACAAAGGAATTTTATTATTTATTTCTTTATATTTGACATAATGGGATTTTTTTAGCCTTTGGAATTTGTGTCCATCTAGAATATAAGTATTTGGAAAAGATCTACACAATGAAGGTGTATTCTATGCCATAGAATATCCATTTCAATCTTTGTTCTTGATTCTTAGAAAAGTAACTTTATTTTTAATGGGATGTTTTGTTTCCTGCAGGACAGCACTGTATACAATATACAATTAACCAGTTGTCATTTTCCACCCCGGAGATGATCATACCTCCTTGCTGGTCAAAGTAATTTCTACATTTATTTTATCCATGACTCTGGAATGCTACCAGACATAAGCCACTATATAAATAAAAGATCATTATCAATTGCCAGGAATTATACTGGTAGCAACAAATATGTCTTGTACTTCCAGGTCATCAAAGGCAAAGCTTATAATAAAGAAAATAAATAATGAAAAGATAAAAGGAAATAGCAAGAAATGAACTAATTAAGCAAAAGAGTCTGTCATCAAATTAAAGCATAAAATGCAAGATGGAGCATTTGTCCTTATTTAGAATGAATGCTTTTATAAATATTTGAGATTTATTTAGTCCTTTCTCTTTTAAGTAATAAAAAGATGATGCACCAGATAAATATATATTGTAATGTATCAATTTTTTCTATTACCAAGAGTATAATAATAAATTATTTAATATAAAATGTACAAGGAACTGTTTGAATATTTTGTTTAAGCTTCTTGAAATCCAAAATATAATGTCATCTTTATCAAATTAAACATTTATTAAAAAAAACTAACATATTTTAATCATAAGATTACATAGAGTTATTACAAGGTACCCAATTACTCCATCCCACCAATAAAGTTTAAAAACTTGGCAGAAAGACACAAAGGGAATAAAAAATAAACCACAATATTAAATTAGTTTGTTTTTAACTTTTATTCCTATGTTTATAGTGTTCAATTAATTATTTTTATTCTGTTAATAACATTCAATTTATTTTTGACATGAATCAAAAAATAGTAGTAGCATTAACAACTCACAATGAATTAAAAGATAACATTGAATAGTTCTTTATCCTCTTAAGTATCTTAAAGAGTGTTTAAAGTATCAGTGACAGTTACATTATTTGACCCATATTGAGATCATTTACTGATGGTGATAAAAATGATGGTAGTAATAAACATAAAAAATAAAAAGAACAAGTCAGTTTCTGTTGTTATATGAATGACAATGAATGTAAGTTGAAAACTATAACAACAGCAATAAATATAATAATGGATCTGACAATGATTTTTCTATAACTTTCCCAATATTGGAGACATCCATTTTGTAAAGATAGTGGTGATGACAAATATTCACACCAGAAAAATAGGATCTTTTGTGATGGTCTTTTTGGGAGCAGTTGTTATCTGTCGAAGCTTAAATAGTTCTTCCATAGATATAGGCAGCCCCTATATAGCATCCAAATAGTATCTCTCCTGCAATACATCAAAGGCAGTTAACAGACAGAGCTAAAATTCTGTGGGGAATGGGGTAAAGGAGAGAATGGGAAGAGGAAATCCAGGGGAGAGTTGAGAAGAGGAGGGGGGAGGAGTGACTATTTTCCTCTTTCCTCTTCTTTCCCAACCCCTTTTGTTTAAAAAAAAAAAAGTTTTGAGTTTTTTTTCATGGAAAAGCCCCACAAAGATATGCTTTGAGTCTGCTTGTGTTAAAAATTGATCCATAAAAGATAAGGCATCTGTCTCAGATGAATATTTAAAAAGAAAGTTAAAGGGCTATAGTATACAAACATTTTCTACATCAAGGTTTTCTGCCTTAATCTGGAAGGCAATCATCTGGGCTACTTTTTTCAAGGGAGAATGCCAAAAAAATTTAGATAAATTATATGCAATTTCACTGTGAACCAAGTTAATCCTGTAAAATTATTATTATTGTTTCAATTAAATGCAACAAACTCCTGCATGGAGCTAAATTACCAAGAAAATCAATTACCAATAAACCCAACAGCAAATTTGTATTACAGTTCGGTCTTTAAATAATCAAATGTTCTTGCATAAGCTTTAGCTTATTTCCCCAAAAAGGTTGACATGGTATTTTGTCTTGTATTTGAAAGCTATCTTTTGCTGTTAATTTGCATTAAACAAACAACAAAAAAGGCAAGAAGAAAATCAAAGGAAGTTCCCCCATATAGTTCTCTCACACATCTTCAGTTGTGTGAGCAAGCCGTTAAAACATGCAAATCCAGTTTGGAAGGAAATTCGACATCTCTATTATAGATGAAAGGTAAACAAAGCAGATGAAGGATTAGTGCGATTCCAAATTTAAGATATTGCTCTCAGTGACTTATAATAAAGTGGTGTTGCACACGGTGGCATGTTTTAGATGACATTTCAATTGTACGAGCAATTTGCATTCTATCTGACATTAAATAACGTTCTCAGTATTATGAATTCCAGCAGCATTCTCATCTCCACAGCATAAAGATATGAACTATGAGGCACATCTTAATGAAGGGAGTAAGTTTTGCTGTCAATCTGAAATGTGAAACAAGGCTGTACCTGGGGTAAAGCACCAGCAACATCATTGTGAGTTGCCCACTTCTGGCATACTACAAATCTTCAGCTAAGGCATTCTTCTTATTAAATAAAGATCTATAACTGAACACATGTATCTGTAATATCACTACAATCCAAAGAAAATTAAAAGACAGATTATGTCCAGGATATTACATGCACCACCACAGAGCACTGCTAGAATCTGGTATGATCCTGTTGCTAAGATACCTGGCTAATGCCACGGAAACAAGCCCTTCTTACTAATCTAGTACAATCCATGCATGCTTCCACATATTTTGGCAGGAGAAAGTAGGAGTCCACTGACAATGATTTGGGATATTACTAGCCAGTGTTCCTGAATTTATACATTTTTATTTCTTTCTGGTAAGCTTCAACAATCTTAGTGAAATAAGAAATGTAACACTCTGTTAATGGCATTTGGTTGCTTTATGCCATTTAAAACAAGTAAGATTACTTTTTATCCTCCTGCACAGTCAATAAAAGTTGCTTAAAAAGGTAATTATTTAAGTGCTTTTGGTTGCAAAATTGTGGTGCTTCCCAAAATGATTCCTCTTAATCTTGGCGATTTATACAGTAATATGCACATAAATGACTAACTACATCTTCTGTCTCTATTGGAGTCATCAAGGAGAATACAATATCCTAGTTTTCTTTGGTGCATACTAAATTAGAAATAAGGAGACTAAAGTGGAATACTTTTCACCAAATAACTTGCAAGTCTATGCTGTTTAAATCTGAATTTCAGCATTAAGATTGCCAAAGGGATTTTGCTCTGTGCATTTAAGGAGGAAAAATAATTGTCCATGCTACAAGTTTATTCATGATCACAATGTATAAAAAACATAAATAAAGGTTCTTCTTGTGCAGAATGCAAATTTACTTCCCACCTCCAGGTGTCATTTTTGATTATGAAAAAGACTCTGTTGCTGCCAAAAGAAACTAAAGTTACTGCTGAAAGTCAAACGAATTTTTTTAAATGAGTATGCATTTACTTTAATTTAATCTGATTTTATTAGCATCAATGAAGACAGTTCCACTAACTCAAATTATGATAACAATAACTTTCACAAGATATTTTATAGATATCCAATAAGTAAAAACAGGAGAATTCTTCAGAAATAACCAGTTCAAATTAAAAAAAGTAAAGGGAAAACAAACATTAATCTACAACCATGAACAATGAATGCTACAGAAATCATAGGTACATCTCTTTTTAAATGGAAAATACTTGTCTTTGCATGTTTATACTTGTATCTGTATAGAGATCTCTATTTACAAATTCTTACACTATTGAGATTATAAACTTTTACCAACTTCTAATTTACTATGTTCATTTTCTTTGTTTATTTGCTTTAATGCTAGTATTTTTGTCTCCCTTGGAGTTTTATTTAATCTTGAGTGATAACAAATAATAACCTTAAACACATCAACTTCATTTTATTCACACACTTTTGCTGTTTTCCAGTCCATGGATTCCCAAGGTCATATTGTTAGGGTTATTTGGTCAGATACCACAGGGACCTTGTGGATTGAGAAAACCATTTTCAGTGTTATGACAAATGGCCAATATGACATTGTGCTCTTTACTATCATTTAAAAAACATTTATTGCAACTGTTGATATGGGATATAGATGAATTGGGAAAAAGGTATAGGTATGTTGATTTTAGTAGTAGTAGTAGTAGTAGTAGTAGTAGTAGTAGTAGTAGTAGTAGTAGCAGTAGTAACAGTAGTGATAATAATAATAGTAGTAATCCAGCCTAACCATTCTCGACTGTGTGGTAGCAAGAATTATTTCTAAATAAGCACCCCCAGGGCAGTATACAAAAGTAGCTGCATTCTAAAACAGGAGATTGTCCATGACAAAGAAGAAATAAATCAATGACAGATGCGAGTATCTCAGAAACTGTTACTTCAACATAAATTGCCCCTGTAAGAAGGACAGAAAAATGTTTTTACAAACCTTTTACTTTTTTCAATTCTCACTGGAATCCCATGTCAGAAGAGAAAATGGCTGTTTGCTTAGAATAAAGTGTCTGAGCTATCTATGTGGACCTGACTATAATGGCAAAGAATGGTACAGATCAATATCCATCTTCTTCATTCCTGAAGTAATAACTTTCAATAGGAAAATCTATTTACTTTTACTTACCTTTATTTTATTTCATTTTGCTTTAAAGAAGTTCATTCCAGAGGGAGGGTTTAGATTGCAAACAGCAGTTAACAAACTGATGATTTAACTAAGGACTCTGGGCCGGGAGGTAGGTTGTCATTTGCTGAAGCTATTTGTTAGAAGAAACATTTCTTTGGGAACTGTATTTGTTATTCAAATGTTGGACACAAAAAGCTCCTGAAAGTGTTCTGTTGCTTGATATGGAATGTATACTGAGACATTAATAAGGGGAAAAATTACATAAGCATTCACATTCTTATTGGTAGAATTTCTTGAATGTTTTACGTTCCAAATGCAAAAAACACCACAAGATAGTACAAATGAAATAATTCAAACATCATTGTAAGCCATCTTTGTGGGGATGGGAGAAGGGGAAGAGAAGGAAGTTTGTAAATAGTATCAATACCAAGTTCTTTCTTAGAAAGGACTGCAACTGTCAAACATTGTGCAAAAATTATACTCAATATAAGGTATAGTTTTGTCTGTAAAAAAGATAGCCCTGCAAAAATATTCTAATTTGCATAGATTATAATGCAAAATAAAAATATATTTACTAATATGTCCTAAAATCAACTTTTTTTCTAATTTGATTTTTTCCCTTTGTATTCCCCAATGAAGTACAGATTCAGAATTAGGTAAGATTCCATCACATTCATATTGACTTAAATGTCATCATTTTTATTTTCCTAAGCATATTTGTTGGGTAGGCTACATCTCAAGGGGATTCAAAATTGGCATTCAAAATTTTGAATATTATAACATTTAATCTATCTCACTCATTTTCAGTAAAACTATGGAATAACCTTTAGAGAAAAATATGTTCTTCACATTAATGTCATAACAAGTTACTTCACTTAGTCATGGGAAAGAAATAATTTTATTATTTTATATTTTTATGGAATTATGGTTTGATTAAAATTATACCTATGAAAAATTTTAAAAGTGGTATTAATGTTTTCTATAGCATATATTTCTCTTTTAACATGATCAGCTAAAGAAAACCCATTTTTAACCCTTACAGCCAATGTCAATTTCCTTTTCTAAATTGGATTACAGATTTGACGTGAACATATCAGTATCTTCAGTTTGAAATAAAACAGTAATGATCTAAATAGCAAACTGAGATTACTAATTCTCATTGTAAATTCTAAAGTTCATAATTGCTAATTAATTTTAAATCTAAAAGTACAGTAAAGCCATTTATGAATTCCACTTTCCTACAAAAATCTCAAAATACTCACTGTGTGTTTTTGTAACTAAGAAAGGAGATCACCAGCATTAAATCCCTGCTCAAATCAGCTGCAAGATGGAAAATAAATTAGAAGCACTACTCTCCTTAGAATTTGCAGGAAAACATATATTAACACAGATATAATATAACGGGAGAATTAATTGCAAATAAAGTAAAATGTGGAGAATACTGAGGATAAATGAGCTTTCCCTGAGATTCATATCTATTCATTCGTGAGTGGGATGTTTTTCTTTTTAAATGATAATGAATAAGCAGGGTTGCTACTTTATATTCTTGGGTCATGGAGAAAATCATAACTTACATTGAGACAACCTTGCATTCATGTTAGATTTTTTTCTGCTATAAAGATAATATACAAGAAATTCAGCAATACTGTGTTCTGTATATATTGTTGAAACACATAGCACAGGTACTCCAGCTAAGTAGGAGATCCAATAAATCTGAGGCAAAGCCATCGATAATTTTATTAAAATAAAATAGTTTCATTTGTTAAAAGGTACCAAGGGATTAGAAAAAATATTCAAGGTCTTAAAGGTTTTAGAAAGCTTTTTTGTTATTGTTGTTCTTAATGAGAACATTTTTGATTCATTGGTTTGTAACTGCAACATATTTTGTTATGGATTTTACTCATGATTTCTTGTTCTCTGTATTGACCCCAAAACTAAAAATAATTGATACTGTATATAATACTTCAGGAAATAGTTATATTTATTGTAAGGAAATCACAATATGTAATCAATGTTTCTTTTTAGTGATGTGAGCTTAAAGACACAGGTGAAGAATTACTCCCACTGCAAGGTAGAAGAGTGGCTATTACAAAATATAAATGAAATAGCTACTGGGGTAAGAAATAAGGCTTTATATATAATTATGTTATGTGTAATTTAAAGCTCAGCTTTAAAAGAAATAGTATTCATTATCCATAAACACAGTACTCATCTTGATTAGGCAAATTAAAATCAACTATTGATCATTTTATTTATTCTAGTGAAGGAATTTTCATTAAGAATGATAGAGTCTGGGAAAAATAGAAAAGCTATCTAACTTTTGCTTAGTATCTAAATGTTTGTTGACTGTTGAGGGAAAAAAATAAATGATATATATTGTCAATTTGCTTTTAATTCTATTAAAAGAAGTTTTATAGATGAAAGGGACAGTTATAAAGTATAGACACCAAATCATTTGATCATAAACCACCAGCATCTCTATATAATTTTTAAAAAATAAAGATATCAAGTAATTAAATGTATAAGAATAAACTTACTATAAAGTTTTAGGTTAAAAATTTTTGTTAATGCATTTGGAATTATGAATTTATTCAATCTCCAAGATTCCATCATACATGGAAAAGGACAGACAGGGCAGCTAATTTAGTTTAGACTGAGAAAAATCAGGTAATAAGTCGAATAGACAAAAGCTATCATTACCACTTTCCTCTGTTTCTATATAATAAAAATTTACTAAAATTTTATTTAGAAGAGTCAGACAAACTGAAGGATCTAGGAGAAATTTATACAGGGCATTTCTGGTACTGTTTTCTGAAGTAAAGAATTTTAACTTTAATTTTCAAAATAACTGTTTAAAAAAAGGTAGCACTCAAGACAGTTAAGTGTGCTGTCATATAGTATCATAATACATCCCATAGATGTTCAATAAATGTTTGTTGCTATTGAATTTCTTCCCTAAATAGAACTAGCTCTACATCAAACAATAACAATTATACAAGATAGAGACCTATGTAGTACTTAACAGGTATTTATTTACAAAGTTTCATATCCCAAAACTTCCCTACTGGGTCACTTTATTGATTGCATTCATTTTTGTTTTTGTCATGACTTGAATTAAAAATTATATTATCTACATTATGTAGAAAGTCATTACATGTACTTTTATATCTGACATCTAAGGAATATGGAATCTATAAATAGAGAAAGTTATCCTGTCATTGTCTAATAGTTGATTAAGTTCTTGGCATTATAAAAATAGTGGAAGATTCACCAAGAAACAGGAGCTAATTTATATGAATGAGGTCTTATTCATATATTTATATGTATTTCATATACTAACATTCAGGACCTAATAACATAGTTACTATAGTTTCATCATGATTGTTTGACATTCTTCTAATTGCTGGATTTGGAAACATAATTCCTCCCTAGTGCCATAATTGATATAATCAATTATCTTAATTTAGCTATTTTTATGAAATATATGTTCATTTTATCTAGCCCTAGCTATCTAATCTATTACTATCTTTATTAAATAATGAGCATACATATATCTCTTCTTTTACTCTTTTATTAATAAATTAATTTCTACCCATCTAAAAGCAAATATGAGTGAATTCGGGCAAAACCAAAATGTTCAGCAAATGATAAGGTAGAGGCCCCAAAAGTCATTATATTAGCCCTTTTCTCACATGAAAATGCTGTGTGTTGTCAGACACCGCTTTATTCGAAGGGGTTTCACACATGCATTTTTAATCAGGATTATATTTCACACAGATTTATCATGGCTCGCAAGTGCAGCAGGCCAGCCCTCCTTGAAAATGTATCAGCTCTCTGTCTTAGTCCTTAGCTTGTTTTTTTTTTTCTTTGTGTTAATCAAGAGCTTGATGAACTACAAGGCAGCATTTCCCTTAAAGGTAGGGGTGGGGAGGAATTGCAAAGAACCCACATACACATTATTGGGAGTTCAAATATACAATTTTTAGAATTGCATAGAATAGTCTTCTAGACTACTCTTACTGCCAAATAAACAGTCAATACATTTGGTTTTGTTATTTGTTTCACCAAATGGTGATTCCAAATCATTTAATTTACCTAAATCATTCTGTATGGTTAATTTATACTACCTCCAATCCATAATTTATATTACCTCCAACCCTATAAAAATTTGAAAAGCAATAAAATTAAAAATAAATTCTGCATTTATAAGGACCTGTATCTTATGAGTTTAAAATGCAATGTATTTATTGTCATATTATATGATCTCTATAGCGAGGAACAAAGAAAACATTCTTTACCTATGCTTAGCAGAGTTCTTAGCTCGCAGTAAGTGCTTAATAAATATTTGTTGATTAACTCATCTAAAATAGTAAACAGAAAAACATCTCAAATGCTGATATACTTGAATGAAGAAAAAGCATGTGCAAATTGCATTCCCAAGGCAATTATTAGTTATCACTGAAATAGTACTGTATTTTTTTAAATTTGGTAGTAATTATATTTTATGGAAATCCTTAAATTTAGGAAATTTGATCTATTCATAATGACATAAATCACTATTCTAAAGCTTGAGAAGAAAGTTTCATATTACAAATTTAGATTTATAGTAGAATACTGACAGGCCTTTTGGAATGGAAATGGGTTTTCCCCATTTTTTATGTCTCATAGCCATTAAAACTATTTTAGCTCCCACTTATTCCTCCCTAGTGCCTGTAATGAACTATATTATTTTCAGCTATAGTTTTTCAACTATAATTTTTTCCAAAATTTCCCTTGTACTTACCCCTTATCATTAATAGCAAAGTCCTATGTTTTTGAGCACTTAACAAATGGGAGGTGAATTAACTAGGCTTAGAAAGATTCAAAGTGAATATTTCATGGAAGAGTTTTAGTGAAAACATCACTTCACCACATAAAAATGCAAAGCAGTGAAGTCTGCTTTCAAAACCCTTTAAGTTGGGGACTACTGTTTGTCGACAATGCCCAGAAAAAGTCAAACCAACATCAATGATCCAGGCCCAAGCCCCTGAAGTAACTATATCTATAGGTCAAAAAACAACTGGCCATAAAAGTGCTGAATAAAAGGACATTTGGAATTGGATACTGCTAAAAATACTGCAGCTAATTTTTTATATTCTGACAGTTAAGAACAAAAAGACTTTCAGACAAAGATTTTAGTCCTTGCTTGTGATATTTGACTTCCCCAAATTTTATGCACAGGATTACCAAATGGCTGAGACTAAAAGGAAATGATGAAGAGAGAGGGAATAGGGAGTAGAAAGAGGACATTCTAAGGAATGATTTAATCAGAATTCTCTGTTGCTACATGTTCGCGGAATTTTTACATTGTTCTCTATTTTTATCATAAACATGGTGTTTTAAAACAACATGTGTCTTATAAACATTTAAAAACCTAGGTCTTTCTGAACAAGCCTTAAAGGTTCACTGGAAAAAATTCACTCTCTTATTACCATAGCACTCCTTATACAAAGTAAAAAGTTGCATTTTAATTTCTGACATCTTAATTAAATCAAAAATAGATCTGTATTTTAAAGGTCCTTAAATTGTGGAAGCTGTCTATTTCAGTTACCATTGATACACCAACAACTTTTACATTTTTCAAAAGATTAAAAGATGAAAAATCCAATTTCTGATATAAAATTTGGCCAAGGGACATTAAGCATGAGGGGGAAAAAATAAAGATATATTTTAAAGCAAACTTGATCTTTAGTCACTGTGTCAGTTTTTAGGGAACAATAAATCTATAATTTTATAGATACTTAGCATCCAGCCTTTTAGAATACTCACAAGCCACAAATGATTTCATATTTCTAAAGGAAAGTTTTTGTAAGATATTGAGCTTTAAATGTTGATTTCTTTATGTTTTTGAAAAATTATACTATATATAATATATTTTCCCCTTGTAAAATCCAATATTTTTCAAAGAAAAGTATTAAAGGTCCCTAAATAAAATACATTCTCTTTTAAAGTGTTATTGTAATATATCAGTAACCTGAAACCTAAAGTTGTTAGAGTCTATTTGGTCAGTGATTCAGTATTATACATTATTACTAAATACAATTTAAAAACAACAATGTTATGAGGACCTAAGAAAACCCAAATGTTTTGAAAATCCTATTTTTGCATGTGTTACATCTTAATATGTAACATGATTCAGGACTTTCTCATACAATTCTATTTAAGTATAAGCGTTGATGTATATTTAAATCCACTTGTCTATATAGCATATATTTGAGTAAAAAAGACTATGGAGAGATTGGAAATATTTATCAAGAGATTGTGTGGTTTCAAGAGAAAGAATCTGTTAGATTCAGCATCAGGAAAATTGAATTCAAGTCCAACCTTAGGCACTTACTAATTGTATGGTCACAAGCAAGTCATATATTCTCTGAGATTTAATTTTACTCATCTGTAAAACAGGGAAATAACATAATACTTACCTCATAGACTTGTTACAGGAAAAGCCCTTGAATAGCCTATAAAGTTTATGCAAATATGGACTAATATCATATACATTTATACTTCAATACTGTTGCTTATTTTCTCATATAACAGAAAGAATACGAGATGAAAATTTAAAAAAAAAATTCCTTTCCTATCTTCAAAACTAATTGTGTCACCTTAAAAATATACATACTGAAAGATCCTTAATTTCCACATTTCTAAAATGGGGGTAGTGATACCTAATTAGTCCTCTCTACCTAACTAGGATGTGGCAAGAATCAAGTAAGATTATTATGTAAAAAAGCTTGAAAATTGTAAAGTTCTATAGAAATACATAGTGTTACTATATAGACACAAAATTGTACAAGGGTTCTGAGTTCATGTGTATGTAAATCACTATTAATAACCCTAGGGGAAAAATGAATCTGGATCAAATATATTAATGTGATTCATTATGAAAAAATCCCAAAGAACAAAGATTGATGATTTCTTAGTATATTATATGAGAGTATCAACAATAATGCTTATATTGGATTCAGATCCTGTTTGAACATATTTAGAAAACAAACCCAGACAGTATGGACTTATGGACTTGGGGATCTATCAAGAAGACATATTGAGATGATTGAGATATTGAGACACATTGAGACAAGATTGAGAGGTGTAATTGAAACAAAGACAAATGTAGTTATATCTATTTATGGCTCCTAGATTAACTGCCAACTTGCCTAGATGGTCAATTCAAACATTTGATCTATTAATTTATGGAAGCAACTAGTCTTACTAAATTTTACATTAAATAAAATCATTTTCTTCTTGAACTCAATTGTTGTTTCATCATAATATAACACAAACATATCTGTTCAGTGCTAGAGAAACTGGCATAGATATATACCCACAATTTGGACCCCCAAACATAATTAGATAATCCTTTCATCTTATGGAAAATGCAAATTTTATTAATATATAAACAGATATGCACATTAGTGTACATGTTTGCATAGATTATATGTCCATTAGAAGTGAAATAATTGAAGCTGTAATTAGTATGATATTATTTTCTTCAAGTATATCAGCTATCATCTTAATCTTATCCTTATCCTATTATGTATGTCAAGACAAAAATAATGTGTTAGAAATATAAAACTGAGCATAGTACACAGGATTGCAAGGATATGGGAAGATGGAAAGGGGAATTGGAATCACAGTAATGAATTGGGAAGTTGCTAAACATTTCAAAAATGATATTATAAGGACCCAAACTAGGATTCTGGCAATGGAGAAAGAGTATAATAATTAATTATATAAACGCAAATTTAGCTGCTTTGGTAGGTAAAGTGTTCTCTCTTACTGAGAGAACTTAAATAAATTCTGGAGAGCATTTTTTGGGGTCACTTATAGAAGAAATTCCTTAAAAGTACTAGTCAGGAAAAGTAAGAGCAGGTATCCCTTTTAAAACCTGGGATTCTGGGGTTCTGAAATGGAAGAGAGGGAAGAAATATAATATATGGTTTGAAAGAAAAATTGACAAGACTCATAAATTGAAAGGCTTTAAGTTCCTTCATTATACCATAATACATATATCAAGTCCATAAATTAGCATTAATAAGTGTCTACTATGTGGCAATTCATGTACTAAACTGTAAGGATAGAAGAAAATAAAAACACTAAATACATTCCTTGCTCTAAAGGAACTCACAATCTAATTTTTAAAAAAATTATATATAAACAAGAAAATTGAGAGTAATGACCAGAAAAAAATGTACCAAAATTAAGAGGGATTGATAAAGGCTTGTCACAGAAGGTAGGCCTTTAACTGATATTTGAAGGGAAACATTGAAGTGAGGCAATAGATATGAAGGGTAAGAACATTCCAGACATGAAAAGCATCCACAGAAAACACTCCAGGTACAAGCTCCTGAAGGACTGGGACTATGCCTTACTTCATTTTTGTATCCCAGGTCCTAGTACAATACTATTGTAGAGCTATGATAAATGTTTGTTGGATTACATTGATCTGGTGATTGATCCAATATTGTAAAAGAATAAGGAGTCAGAAAAAGCAACAAAGAGTAGTCAAAGCCAACTCAAAGATTACATGTGTAGATGACTAGGAAAATAAAAGTTCTTTCATGATGGGAATATCTGGAGGCAATTTTGGAGGGAAGATAATGAATTCCATTATAGGTTTGATTTTGAGATGATGATAGAATAGGCAAAATTGTAAATGTCTAATTGATAGTTGAGAATCAAGAAATTAAAAAAAACTTCACAAGTGAAGATTGAAAGTAGCATAGTAAATTAATCATTCATCTGAAAAAAAAAAGATCTAGGCATTTTAGTGGACTGCACATTCACTATAAGTAAGCAGCAAGTATTGGAAGCCTAAAAAGCTGTGATTGGGAGTTGTATTACAAGAGTCATAACTTCCAGAAATAAGGAGATGGTCCTATGTACTCTGCACTTGGTAGACTATATCTAGATTATTATTGTTCCATTCTGAACACCAGAGTTTAAGAAGATTCTTGATAAGCTGGAATTCATTCCAATGAGGGCAAACAAGATGGCAAAAGCACATGCTATACAGGGATCTGTTGAAAAATGTGTGATGGTTAGCTTGGAGGATAGTTGAGGTAAGAATGATAAATGTATTCAAATATTTGACACTCTGCCTTTGGATTAGATTTGGGTTTTTTGTTTGTTTGTTTCTCTCTTCTCATATGTCAAGACCAGAAATATTGGGTAGATGTGGCAAAAAAAAAAATTCTGCTTAATGTCAGGGAAAACTTGTAAAGTAGAACTGGGTACCATGAAGGTTTCTTCTCAGCTAAGGTCTTCAGACAGATACAGAATAACTACTTGTCAATTGTTTCATGGAGAGGATTCCTTTCAAGTACACATTAAATTAAGATGGCCACTGAGGTTTCTTCCAGTACAATAGGTATATTGAAACTGATAGAAAAAAAGGGAGAAAGAGACACAGACAGAAAGAGATAAAAGGAAGCAAAGAGATGGGGAGAGACAGAGAAAGAGAAAAGAAAGGGACAGAGGGAGAGTCAAAAGTAGTAGATAATTTAACATTTCAAAACCATAAGAAGAGGTATGGGTGAAGGCACAAAGAAATTGTGAGATGTAAGATAAGGGAGATGAGACAGTTCATAATAAATGACTTTAGGTTTGTTTTGCTTTTTCTTAGTCTTCCTAGTAAAGTAGGAGGCAGATTTGGGGGGAGGCGGAATCTTGCTAAAGAAAGGGCTTTGAGTGAAGTTGGTGGCTTGAAAAGAGAGAAGACTTGGAATATTCAGTGTGGGCAGAGTGACAGGAGAAAATAATAGAAAAAGTAAAAGATAAAACAATGACTATATCCCAACTTAAGCTGCAATGCATAAACTTGTACCAGATACTTTTTTCCCCACAACCTGCCTTAACTTTTGTCTTCAGCATGAGAACTTCAAAGGAAAAATGGTGGAAAACCAAGAGGTTGTAGAAAGCAGTTCTGGAAATGGGTGGGAAAGCATCTTTTCATATGATTGTTGGTGATTTGTATTTCTTCATGGGAGAATTGCTTAGAGAAGCTCATAATTTTTCTATAGTCATTTTTTCTTTTTTGTGTATTTAAATGTACTTGTGTGGATGATCATTAAGTTCACAGAAAAAGAACAGATGTTGGCAAGTAAAGTAAGCCTCTGGAGATCATGTCTCTAAATTTAGTCCATTCAACCAGACAGGCTTGAACACAGATGAGAAATTCACTGAAAAATTTCTGACAAAGAGTAATAATATACAACAAATTTCTTTAGGGATTGGGGTAGAGCATCACATGAATTGAAACTAGCTCTAGTCTTATTCAGCATTTTTGTAATGATCTGCAGAAGAGTTGCTTCATATTAATTAAATTTTCTAATAAAATTAAATAAATATCAGTAAGGGCAAGGAAATTATGCAAAAGAACCTACAGAGGTTAGTCACATAAGTGAAAAATAACAAAATGTGATTGAGTTTGAAATAAGGCAAAATAACAAAAGTACCTAAGAGGGTTAGCTCTGCTGCAGACCCAGAAAAAAAGGCAATTACAGTGAAAGAGACAATCCTAGGGACATAAAGAAGAATAAATTGAATGTGGAGTATAATGCCTGAAATTCTTCCCTTTTCTGTATTCTCTCTTATCTTTACTAGCCCTATAATCTCATCTCTACATGCTTTTTCACTAGATAGTCCCAATTCCCAGGAATGGAATACTCTTCCTCTTCATCTCAACCTCTGACAATCTCTGGTTTTCTATAAGAGTCAATAGAATGACTCAGCAGAACTGGATCAATAATTTAACAACATCAATATTATAAAAATTAACAATTCGAGGCTTTTTATGAACTGAACAAGAAGGAAATAAGCAGAACCAGGAGAACAACATGACAAGAACTATAAAAACAACTTTGAAAGCTATACAAACTATGATCAACTACAATGACCATTCATGATTTTAAAGGACCAATTGTTGAAAAATGCAGTCTATGACAGAGAGATGATGAATTTAGGTTGCAGAATGAAATATAGACAATTTTGTATATTTCCATTGAGGACAATTGCTCATCTTGACTATACATATTTGTTAAACACACATGCACAATTGTTTTTCTTTTTTTTCCAATAGACTGAAGGTAATATGGGGGAAGAAAACAAACTAGATTTTTAGTCGTTGGGAGGTTTTTGGTTTGTTTTTTTTTGTTTTGTTTTGTTTTGCTTTTTAATAAAGAAGTGGAAAGGAAACAAAAGATATGAACTCTTGGGTGCATTTTCAGATTCCTTTTAGTTAACTTAAAATAAAATAAAAACATATTTTGTTATAATAGATTTCTCAGGAACTAAGAACAAACCATACATTTCTATAACATTTTAAAAAACATACACACAAAACCAATGAAAATAAGCTCATCAAATTAAGTGCCAAACTCACGAGGGCTTTCCCAGTATCTCCAGAAATAAGTAACTTCATCTTGAAGCTATCTTTCATCTACACTGTATTTGTCTTATATGTCCCTATTTATGTATGTAAGAGCAGTACTCTACATCAATAATTGTACTGATCCTGGGCCTTTAAATCAAATCAATAAACAGAGGTATAACCAGGACCTAGACACCAATAATCAAAGCCATTTTAACTCAGTGTAGGAAAAAATCTCCTTCTCTTCTTTCTCCTTATTCCTTTCCTACCACTAGTACCACCACTACTACTACTATATACACATATACATGTTGTATACATATATAGTCTATATGTGCCATCTTCTTTGATTGTCACAACACCCTACAATATGGGGTATAAATTAGTTTCTTGAGTTCATTCTAAAACACTTCCAATTTAGAATAACATTTTATGCTATGATCTTTATTTCTTATAACTAATCAAAGACTACTTTTTACCCTTAGTTAAAATGCTTTTGACTGATTAACTGACTGATGCACAGAGATGTCAGGGTCCAGTTCATACTTCTGATTGATTGTTTCAGTCCAGAAGTCCAGGCTCTCTGGAATTATTAAGTAAGGAGACATCTCTCTTACATTCGTATGTTGTAACTTAGATTGTAAGTTCCTTGAGAAGTTTTTTTTTTCCTTCATATTCCCATAACATAACAGTTACTAGAAAATAGTAAAAGCTTAATAAAGATATTGATTGATTATCAGAGATGCCTAAATAATTAGTGTATGAAAAAATAAGTAATAATTACGTACTAAGCACTGTATTAAATGCTGATGATAAAAATACAAAAGTGAAGACAGTTTCTGACCTCAAGGGATTTAGATCCTTATAAAGCAGCCAACACATATATGGAACTGGTGTCCAGGGAAGATTATTTTGGTTCAGAAAGTTTCTGAGATATTAAATAGAGACATGAAGTAGATTAGTGGTTTCCATTTAATAATTCTGCACATCTGTTGAGAGTTCTCAATAATACAAGTGCTTCATGCTAAAATTATTTTATGACATCTTAAGCAGTACATAATTGCCTAATTACATTATAAATATAGTTTTCCTCTGTCACTAAAAGCATGTGCATGTTTAAAACATCATAGGTTTGTTTAATATGTTATCATTGCAGTTAGTGTAAGTAGTGAATGAATAAATCCAAAAAGACCTTATATATACTTTACTAAATTAACATGGGATTCATATTATTTTATTTTGTTATTGCTGTTTAGTCTTTCACAGAACAAAAATAGAAATACTTTAAAAGTCATTGAGTAGATCGACATACACAATCTAGGATCAATCACTAAAGTAATTTGATTATGGTTTCAAAATTGAAAAGATATGGGAAAGATTGGGGAAAACAACTGAGATATGGCATGAACTATGATTGGATGATGGATGAAAGCAGTAATAGGGACAAAGAAGAATAGGACAGAAGTTCCAAACATGAAATGAATAAATGAATGATGAATGAGAACATCAGTGTTTTATTATTTTACATTTAACATGTTTGCCAAAAAAGTAAAAATAAAAATTATGAAAGCCTTCCAATGGCTGAGGTAGAAGAATAAATTTCTTCCTGGAATTCAAATCTAATTTCCCCAACTTTTTCTCCTGGTCTAATTTTGATTTTGTTTTTGTTGTGATAATAAAAAAAGATTAAAGGAAGGAAAGTCTTTAATAAGACAAAAGTCATTACAAATATTTCTACCAAGCTTCAAAGTATTTAAACATTTCTTCCTGAAAATAATGTAATATAACATAAATAACGTTATTTCATTTTACCAACAGGAAACAGAGCCAGAAAAGGGAAAGTGAATGAAGTCTAGCAGCCAAGTTTTCAGAACTTCCAGTCTCAGGAACACCTTGAGGAGGCAGACAGATAGTTGTATGAGGAAGGAGAATTTTAAAAAGTAATCTTTTGGGGAGCTGTGTACAGATGACTGAGTATAGGCAAAAACCCTGTCAAATTTTTCCTACATTACCCCCAAACAATTTTAAAATAATCCCTCAAATTGAATTTTGAATGACAGGGCCAACAAAAAGTTGAAACATTTTCCCAGGCTAAGACAACTCAGAAGGTCATCAAAAAGTTGGCAATATTGGGCTAGGAGTCAGATCAAAGTACACATGTTTTGCAGCTCTAGCAAACTCTGAGGTACCACTACACACCTGTCAGATTGGCTAAAATGACAGGAAAAGATAACGATGAATGTTGGAGGGGGTGTGGGAAAACTGGGACACTAATACATTGTTGGTGGAACTGTGAACAGATCCAACCACTCTGGAGAGCAATTTGGAGCTACGCTCAAAAAGTTATCAAACTGTGCATACCCTTTGACCCAGCAGTATTTCTATTGGTCCTTGAAGGCAGCTGTGATAGTGGTGGTGGTGGCATCAACAGCAGCAGCAACAGAAAGAGAAGCTTTGAACTTCTCATCCCATAGAAGTTACAACTGGTCAGAGAGAGAATATAGGGGGCCCCTTGCTGCCACCAAGTGCAGCCGGCATTCACTGGCAATTCTTTTTACTCAGAGTAGTTTGGGATCTCAGTTCTAAGGCAGAAAAAAAAATGCCAGTACTTTAAGTTGCAGGGGAGAAAGGATTTAAGAATGGATAAACACCAGAGCATGAACTAGGAGAACAGTGACCACACCTCTCCCCAAATCACAGCACCTTTAAAGCATTAAAAAACATGCAGACCCCATGAACTAGTTCTGAAAATGCCATTACCAAAAAAAGCTTGAAGCTTGGGACAAGGGCTTCCCATGCCCAGGTAAGGAAAACCCAAGTTTAAAATAAAGTTCAACTTTGATAGATGTGTTTTTTTTTTCAACAACTAGATGATTCAGGTCAATTCCAATAAACTTGTGATGGAGAAAGGCATCTGTGTCCAGAAAGATGACTATCAAACTGTGCATATCCTTTGACCCAGCAGTGTTTCTATTGGGCTTATATCCCAAAGAGATCTTAAGGAGGGAAAGGGCCCCACATGTGCAAGAATGTTTGTGGCAGCCCTTTTTGTAGTTGCTAGAAACTGGAAACTGAATGGATGTCCATCAATTGGAGAATGGCTGAATAAATTATGGTATATGAATGTTATGGAATATTATTGTTCTGTGAGAAACAACCAGCAGGATGATTTCAGAGAGGCCTGGAGAGACTTGCATGAACTCATGCTGAGTGAAATCAGCAGAACCATGAGAACATTATACATAGCAACAACAAGACTATATGATAATCAATTCTGATGGATATGGCTCTCTACAACGAAGAATTGTCTCAAGCCAATTCCGATTGTTCACTGAAGAAGACCATATACACCCAGAGAGAGGGATGCGAAATGTGGACCACAACGTGACATTTTCATGCTCTTTATTGATGTTTGCTTGCATTGTGTTTCCTTTCTCTGATTTTCTTTTTTTTCTTGTAGATAGGATTTTTCTTGCACAACTTGTCAAGTATTTCAACATTATTAACATGTAGTGGACTTCCTGCCATCTAGGGGAGGGGAGGGGACTGGGGGTAAAATTTGTAATGGAAAGCTTAGTAAAGATCAATGCTGGGGAACTACCCATACATATGTTATACAAATAAAAAGCTTTAATTAAAAACAACAACAACAACAACAACAGTTCTATATGACGATCAATTCTGATGGACATGGCTCTCTGCAACAATGAAATGCTTCAAACCAGTTCCACTTGTTCAGTGAAGAAAGCCATATACACCCAGAGAGAGATGTGAAATGTGGACCACAACATAACATTTTCATGCTCTCTTTTGATGTTTGCTTGCATTGTGTTTCCTTTCTCAGATTTTTTTCTTGTAGACATGATTTTTCTTGCACAGCAAGAGAAGTGTGGAAATATGTATACATATATTTGAATAAAAAAGAGAATTATTGGGCTACCAAAACCATGATGGAAAAAAAAGAGCCTTGAAATCATACTTCAAGTAATTAAAAAAGAAAACTGACCTGATATCTTAGATTCAGAGGATATAGAAATTGCAAGGATCCAAATTGAATCACATCCAAAAACTGATTCCAAAATGAAAACTCCCAGCAATATTATGGCCAAATTCTGGAGCTCCCATATTTAGGAGAAAATACTTTAAATAGTTAAAAAGAAAAAGTCAAATATTGTGGAATCATAGTCAGGCTCATAGAAGATTTAACAGCTTCTACATTAAAGAAGTGGAGAGTTTAGAATATGATATTCCAGAAAGCAAAGGAACAAGTATAATATTTCGGAATAAAAAAGGATATATAAATTAATTGAGGATTTTTCAAGCATTCCTGATAAAAAGACCAGAACTTAATGAAAACATTTGTCATTCAAAAACAAGACTCAAGAGAAGCATAAAAAAGGTAAATATGAAAGAGAAAACACAAGAGACTTACTAAGGTTAAACTGTTTATATTCCTATATGGGAAGATGATGAATACATCATTATTATGTCATATATGAAGGACATGGGTGTGAGTCAATCATGCTAAAAAATGTGGGGGGGGGATAGAAATGAGAAAGAGGGATGCACTGGAAGAAAAGAGAGGTAAAATGGAGAAAATCATTTCACATAAAAGAGATACTATAGGAAGACATTGACAGTGGAGGCAGAAATTAAGGGGTTGGGCAATGCTTAAACTCACTATCATTGGAATTGGTTCAAAGACAGAAGAAAAACATGCACACAAGCATATAAACACAGTCAATTAGGAATAGAAATTTATCTTACACAGCAGAGAAATAAAAGTAGAGGAAAAGACAAAGGTAGGAATGATAAAAGGGAGATATGGTTAAGGGAGGTAGTGGTCAAAAGCAAAACAGACATTTGAGGAGGAACAAAATGAAAAGAGAAAGAAGGTTAAGCAGAAGAAAATAAGATTAAGAGAAATGCTCAGTTAGTTATAATAACTGTGAATACGAATCAGATGAGCTCACAGAGGTGAATAATAGAATAAAATGGAAACCAGGATCCAATAATATGTGTATATGATAGACAAACTTGAAAAAAAAGACATATAAAGAGCTGGAGTAGAATTATGCTTCAGATAAAGCAAAAAAGGCATTGATAACAACTAACAAAGCAAAACCTAAAACAGAACTAATTAAAAGAGATAATCAGGAAAACTGCATTTTGATAAACAGTATCATATACAATGAAATAATAGGAAAAATTATTGGAAGTTTCTATAATAAAGGCCTCTTTTCTCAAATATAGAGGGAACCAAGTCAAATCTATTTTTAAAAAAGATACACTATTTAATTGATAAATTATAAAAAAGATATGAATAGGCAGTTTTCAGAAGAAGAAATCAAAACTTCTATAGTCACATAAAATGCTTTAATTCACTTCTTATTAGAAAAAGGAAAATTAAAGCAATTCTGATATATTCACACATACTAGAAATGACAAATGCTGGAAGGAATGAGGGAAAACATTCATACACTAACAAAGTGTTGAAAAAGTTGTGAACTGGTCCTACCATTCAGAATAATTCGTAACTATAAAGACCTATAAAACTATGCATACTCTTTGACCCCGCAATAATACTAGTAGGTATCTACCCCTAAGAGAACGAAGGATAAGGAAAAGGACCTATACATGCAAAAAATGATATGTATTTCTAGCAATTCTTTTTGTGGTTGCAAAGAATTAGAGAATGAGGTAATGCCCATCAATTAGGGAGTGACTGAACAAGTTATGGCATATGATTGTGATGGAGTAGGGTTATTGTTGTCATTATTAATGACAAGGAAAATGGTTTCAGAAGAACATGGGAAGACCTATGTGATCTGATGCAAATAAATGAAGCAGGAAATCATTGTACAAAGTAACAGCAAAATTATAATTATGATCAATTCTGAAAGATTCACTCACTCTAATCAATACAATGATCCAAAACAATTCCAATTAGAAATAGAAAATTCTACCTATCTCCAGAGAGAAATGATGGACTCTAAGTTCAAATTGAAATATAGTTTTCTCACTTAAATTTGTCCTGCTTTTTGGAAATGAGTTTTGCATGATTTTACATGTATAATTGATATGTTGCTTGCCTTCTCAATTCATTGAGTGTAGGGATGGAGGGAAATTTGGAATTGATTTTTAAAGAAAAAAAAATGTTTTGTACATAATTGTAAACACAGATTATATATATTGGGGCAGCTAAATAGTTCAATGGATAAAGTACTGACCCTGGAGTCAGGAGAACAGCCTCAGACACACCAGCTGTGTGACTCTGGACAAATTAATTAATCACAATTGCCTCACAAAATAAATAAATATATATATGTATATATATATATATGTATATATATATACATATATATATT
>JAJPUD010002717.1:177365-205015 GCA_023553655.1 Myrmecobius fasciatus | reverse complement strand
TCTGAGGCCACATTTGAACTCAGGTTCTCCTGACATCGAGGCTGGTACTCTATCTACCTCTTTAAATGGTAAGGTCAGTACTTTTTCTAGTATGTGATATTCTATACTTTATAAGTCTCATTATTGTAAAGTTGCATTTACTATACCTTAGAAAATGTGTCTATATTAAATGTCTGCCCAAAATTATGGAAACTAAATGACAAAATGACAATAAGTTGAAAACAGTTTTGCCTAACAGTAATTTAAGAAGGTGTCACAACAAGGAAATAATAACAATTATCATAGGGTAGTAGTACAATGGATAAAAAAGTGGGACTATTATCAGGAAGACCTGAATTCAAATCCTTTCTCAGATGCTTACTAGTTGGGGGATTCAAGGAAGTGACTGAGCTTCCATTTGTCTCACTTTCCTCATCTAAGAAATAGAATATCAAATAGTCCCTACATTTCAGGGTTGTTGTGAAAATCAATGAGATAGTAATTGTAAAATACTTAGCACAGTTCTTGGAGTATGTAAGCTATGTAAATTTTATTATTACACAGCACTTTATGGTTTGCAAAGTGCTTCATAAATATTATCTCACTTGATCCTTACAGCAACTTTGGGAGGCAGGTACTGTTTTTATATCCATCTTACAGATAAGAAAACTGAGGCAGGCAGAGGTTAAGTCACCTATCTGCCCAAGTTCACACAATAAGTGTCTGAGACTGGATTTTCCTGACTCTCACTGCAGCATTCTGACTACTGCACTATCTAGCTTCCTTTATATTTCTGAACAGAGATTAAAATATGACATAGCAGTCTCCTAACCAAAAGACTTATCAAGTGCAAATGTTTAAAAATTATTGATAAGAATACCCTACAATCCTGGAATATATTTTTTCTTTACTTATGCTTCTCAGAATTCTGAGTTTCCCTTAAGTTTCCAAACATATGATATCTAGCATAGGAAATCTTTCCTGGTTCTGCTAATGATTTTCCCTCCTAAAATTATTTTGCATTTATCTATTTATTTACATTCCATATTACCTCCTCAACTTCCATAGAGGATGCTATGTCCCTGAAAATAAGGACTGTTTTTAATTTTGGGGTTTTTTTATCCATGGAACCCAATATAGTGAGGAATTAACTACTCAGAGTAATGTAGATGATTTCAAAATTTACCACTGACATTAGCTGCATAATTTTCCCTAGGTCTCAAAGATCATGAATTATATATGGGCTACTAATATGGTACTCAAAGAAGATACTCACAGATGAAATCCTAAGTCCCCCAAAGCTAGCAAAGTGCCTTGGACCTAATATGAGCTTAACAGTTACATATTGAATTCAGTTGAGTCAAAAAGAAAAGATGTATAAAAACCAAATGCCATTCCCAAATACAAAAATGACAAAAACATTAACAAATGGTACTAAAAGTAGCAGAATTAACAGCAATAAAAATGTTCCAAGTCACTAATAAGAAATAAAAATGCAAATCAGAATAACAAAGTTCAACTATGAACTGAGAAACAGAGCAAAGATGACAAAAAATGGTAGAACTCAATTTTGAAAGGGGATCTATACTCTTATACAGTATAGTACCATGATGGACTGTTGTGGAGTTGTGATCATCTAACTCTTTTGTAAAACAACTATACTAAAAAGATGAATGGCAAAAAGATACAAAAAATATAACTACCACAAAGTAGATGACCATTATATGAAGAATATTAAGGAATATTACTGAGTTATTAAAAATGATTCCTATGATGACAATGAAAAACACAGAATAAACTGACATAACCACTATATTTCAGGTAGCTATTAATTCTTGTCTGGACTATTGCAATAGCCTCATCATATGTCCCTGACTTTCATTTGTTACCTCTCTAATCCAAACACTATAAAATTGTCAAATTGATTTTTCAGTAGCCCAAATTAGACCATGTCACTATATTGCTGAATAAAATTCACTGGGTTCTTATCATCTTTAGGGTCAAATATAAACTCTGCTCATTTAGGATCTTTTACAATGTGTCTCTCTCTAAATTACCTTTCTAGTCAAAATATATTAGCCCCTTTCATTCTTTCTATAGTGCAACCAATCTTTCTTTCTGACTATTCTACACACATGATTATACATTTTATCTCTCTGCCTTCACATAACCTTAAACTATGTTAGGCTTAGTCTAAGAGAAGCACATTGAATGAACTTTAGTCATACTATACCCTTCCCTGGTTAGAACATTTTCTAAAGTATTGGGATCAATCCTGGGTGCGACATTTTAGGTTACAGTTGAGAAGCTGGAGAGTATTTAGAGAAGAGTAACTGTCCTCAAAATTATTCTATGTAAGGATTAGTTGAAGCAATTGGAACAATTAGCTGATAGAAGAGAATATTTAGGGAAGGGCACAATACCTATCTTTAAATAATTTGAAAGCCTGCCAACTAGAAGGATTAGACTTGCTCTGTTCAGCTTCAGAGGGAAGAACTAGCAGGAATGGGTAAAAGTTGTCATAACATAATGTAACATAACATAATAAAATATAGTATAGCATAACATGAAATATTTATCATGTCAGCCACTGAACACTGGCTTTGAGGATCACTCATCAAACCAAAAACTCAATCTAACATACTCAAGACTGTTGGTAGGGCCATGATGAGTATGACTAAAATGGAGCAAATCCATTCTTATCTGGAAAAGCCAGATAATGGACCTTTACTGTTCTTCAGTTGTTTCAGTCATGCATACCCAACTCTTTGTGACCCCATTTAGGATTTTCTTAGCAAAGATAATGGAGTGGTTGACCATTTCCTTCCCCAACTGTTTTATGGAAGAGGAAACTGAGGTAAACAGAGTTAAGTTACTTGCTCAGGATCACAAGGTGTCTGAGACTGGATTTGAACGCAAGTCTTCTGGACACCAGGGCTTGTGCTCTATCCATTATGCCAACTAGTTTCTCTGCAATCACAGACCTGACCCAGAAAAGGAAACATTCATTATGATCCTGAGGTAAACATGCTAGACAGAGGAGCCCTGTACACTTATCAGTTAAACAAGAAGCTGACCAGGATGGTTTTCATTCCCTCTGATTCTTTGGCTTTGGTTATGTCATTGTGTCATCCAGTAAATGAAAAAGGAATAGAAGTTTCAGGATTTGGGGACAAGTAAATAGGATTGACAGAATTACTTAGCCAAGTTAGACAGAAAAAGAAAAACAGAGACAGAGACAGACAAAGAGACAGAGGAGGAGGAGGAAGAGGAGGAGAAAAAGAGAGAGAGAGACAGAGAGAGAGAGACAGATAGACAGAGAGAAAGAGAGAGAGAGAGAGAGAGAGAGAGAGAGAGAGAGAGAGATGGATGAAGGATGTGAACATTATATACATGTACTCTGGGAGAATATTTTTCACCTAATTATTAACAAAGACTTATACTTTATATTTGAAAGATATTCTTTCAGTCTCCAGACCTGCTCACTAGAGGATTTCAGTATCAGCTCAAATCTTGATCATGGGTGAGGAGTGAAGGGGAAGAACTCACAAAGACGGTCAAACAGGAATCTGTTTATTCAAAAAATTCTCAGCCTTATATACCCTAATACACTTACATAACAATAGCACACTGCACATGTGCTAACTATAGGATACTGTGTATGTGGAATCACATAAACAACTTGCTATTGTATGTAGATGTCTCCTTGCCACTTTAGTATAACTGTGCTTTAATTACAAGACAGGGTGTCATGCCCTTTGACCTTCTCAGGAAGCCCTCCTTCCCCAGGGAGGGATGGAGAGCTAAACCAGACATGTCAACAGGGTTCGTTTTATTGGTCTTATACCTTGCCCAGGATTTCCCACTATCTGTGGCCCTCTACATCTCCTGCTTTCTTTTGTTTCAGTTAAAACAGGTATACATCAGTGGTTAAATCCATAAAACAAGTTTCAGCATGGGAGGAATCATATAGGCAAATAGTAATATAGCAAGCAATAAGAATAAACAAGATACTATAAAAGACTTCCATAAGTCCCAGTAGGAAGGAATAGAAAATAGGTATTAATTCACAACCATACATACACTTCCTTCAGCAGCCAATAGATAGTCCAAAGTCAATCTATTATCCATTACTTCATGTGTCATGGAATCCAATGATTCCTGCATGGTTTGAAGTTCTGCATCATTCTCATTAGCAATTATTTTTATGGTCATGGTAATATCTGTTAGTCAATTGCCATACACATAGGGCTAACAGCCATGCTCTTTCATTTTTTAAAAATTTTTTTCTATTAAAGCTTTTTATTTGCAAAACATATGCATGGGTAATTTTTCAACATTGACTCTTGCAAAGCTCTCTGTTCCAAATTTTACTCTCCTTCCCCCCATCACCTCCCCTAGATAGCAGATAGTCTAATACATGTTAATTATGTTAAAATATACGACAAATTGAATATATGTATACATATTTATACAGTTATCTTTCTGTAAAAGAAAAATCGGGTCGATAAGAAAAAAAAAAACCTGAAAAGGAAAAAAAATGCAAGCAAACATCAATAGAGAGCATGAAAATGCTATATTGTGGTCCACACTCAGATCCCACAGACCTCTCCCAGGGTGTATATGGCTTTCTTCATCACTAAACAACTGGAACTGGTTTAAAACATCTTATTGTTGAAGAGAATCATGTAGATAAGAATTGATCATCATATAGTCTTGTTGTTGCCGTGTATAATCATCTCCTGGTTCTGTTCATTTCACTCAGCATCAGTTGATGCAAGTCTGGAGGGATAGGGAGCCAAACCAAACATGTCAGCAGAGTTCCTTTTACTGGACCAATGGGTGGTTTACCTCGCCTACAATTCCCCACTATCTGTAACCCTCTACATTTGAATCCAAAAACAATTCTCTTAGATGATCTAAGATAATGTACATATATTCATACATACATTCATGAACTCTCACACCTATACACATATACCTCTCTACTGAAAATAAAAGTATGATAATATTTCAATAAAATTTCAATATTTCATCTTTAGTTCACTACTTCCATAGGTCTTAATATTCCTTCCGTAGTATAAATCACAACTCAACCAAGCTCAGTAATCAAATTAGATTTGATTGATCTATCTTTCTTCATCACACTATATATATATATATATATGACTGCTTCTTTTTCTTGTCTTATAAATCCATGATAAAGTAATTTGTGTGATTTCTTTCACTCAAATCATTGATGATACTATCCTGCTTCCTACTTAAATCCGCCATGGTGACTTGGGGGAGTTTCTTTGTTTAGGTCAATTTTAAAATAGTATTAATTGATTTTAACAAAGTAATTTTCTTATTATGATTCCAGGAGATAAAAACACAAATATCATTAGGCCCACTCTACAGACAAGGAAATGAAAAGCCCAGAGATGTTAAATGACCTGATCAATGTGACTCTTAGTAAACATCAGAACCAGTATTCAAACTCAGATCTCTCTCTTAAATCAATTCAATGTACCCTTCACTAGGAAAAACTTCTCCATATATCTGTGAATTATGATCTTAAATTGGAAAGATCTACATATTGAACACTTACCAAGAATCTGCTATATGAAAGATGCTTATTTCATTTTAATCAAAAAATTTTCCCAAAAATGAAATTATCTTTTCTGTAAAATAATTTTTAAAGGAAGTAGAATATATATATATACATATATATACATATAAAGATAAAGAACTAAGACATGTGATATAAAAAAATTTTCAGATCATAAGATTGAAAATTAATTGGCACAGAACTCAGAAAGAATTCCAGGAGCAAAGTCAAGATTACAGAACAGAGAAAATATTCAGCTAAACACTTCCAATATTTTCCTCCAAACAAATTAAAATAATACTTCAAATTGAATACTAGAGTGGCAGAACCAATAAAAAGTCAGAGTAAGAGATTTTTCCAACCCAGAAAAACTGAGGAGATTGGGGAAAAGAACTGTGACATGGGGTAGAAATTAACCCAAAGTCCATTTGGATAAAACATTTGTGGTGAGACCAGGTGGTGGTGACAGAAGAAGCAGCAACTTCAGAAATTCTCAAGCCAAAGGACCTGATACTGGGTCAGAAAGAGATGAGAGGGGAACTTTGTGGTTTTACTGAATACAGGACCCGACATTATTTAGCAACTCCATTGCCTATATTTTCAAGGCAATATTGGTTTTGGTTACCAGGGATCAGGGGTCCTGGGGAACATTATCACTTCTAGACACAAGGGTTCTGAAGCTTTAAGGAGCACTATTTACCTATTATAATCCCAAGGGATAAGGGACACTTCTTGGGTAAGGACTAGAGTGCAGATCAGGAGAGGAGTGGCAATTCATGGTATTACTTTGGAAGTTCTGAAAACTTCCAAAACACTGAGAACTAGTTTTGAAAACAGTAGTGCAAAAAAAGACTAGAACTTGAGACAGACAGTGCCCTTCCATACTCAGAATTCAAGGGGTTGTCCATCAATTGGGGAGTGGCTGAAGAAGTTGTGGCACATGATTGTGGTGGAATACAATTATTCTGCATAAAAAGAAAAATGATAAACCATATGGTTTCGAAAGAAAAAACAAACTAGACAGATATGAACTCATGCAAAATGAAGTTTGAAACATACTTTTTTCCTTGTTTATTTTTCTCAATAGTATTTCATTTTTCCAAATACATGTAAAGATAGTTTTCAACATTCATTTTTATAAGACTTTTTCTCTCTCCTTTATCATACTCCTCTCCAAAAAAGCAAACAATCTGATAAAGGTTAAATGTGTGCAATCCTTTTAAACATATTTCCATAGTTGTCATGTTGTGCAAGAAAAATCAGATCAAAAGGAAAGAAAAACATGAGAAAGAAAAAGTAAACATGTTAAAAAAAGTTAAAATACTATGCTTTGATCTACATTTATTTTCCATAGTTCTCTCTCTGGATGCAGATATCTATTGGAATTGTCTTGAATCACAACATTGCTGAGAAGAACCAAGTCCATCACTGTTGATCATGCATAATCTTGCTATTACTGTGTGCAATGCTCTCCTGGTTCTGCTCACTTCAATCAGTATCAATTCATTTAAGTCTTTCCAGGCTTTTCTGAAATCAAACTGTTCATCATGTCTTATGGAACAATAATATCTATTACATTCATATATCAAAATTTGTTCAGCCATTCCACAAATTTCCAATTCATTGGCACTACAAAAAAGAGCTGCTACAAACATTTTTGCACGTATGGATTCTTTCCCCTCTTTTATTATTTCTTTGGGATATAGAACCAGTAGTGAAACTGCTGAATCAAACAATAAAAGCATTTTTTTTTCAATTTGATTTTTCTTGTTTCTTTTTATCTGTTTTCTTTTGCAACATGGCTAATAGAGGAATGTATTTTGTATGACTCCACATGTGCAATTAATATAAAATTTCTTCTCTTTTCAAGGAAGCGGTGAGCAATGGGGAGAGAGGAAACTCGAAACTCAATTTTTTAAAATTATGTTTATTTAATTGGGAAATATTTAATAAAACAAAAATATTTTAAAATTTAATTGGCACTATTATTACATAAGAAAGAATATAGAATTCTTATCCCCAAGGTTTTATAAAGCAATATATTGTTCCCCATTTAGAATATTTAGAAAGACAAAAAGAATTCATTAAACACATATTATGCACCAAGAACTTTGCTAAGTGCTTCATAAGTATTATAATTGATCCTATTGTTGTAAGGTCCTATTATTATTCCTATTCTACTGCTGAGAAAACTGAGGCATATAAATCAAGTCTTTGAACAGGATCACACATCTAGGAAATATATGAGGGCAGATTTGAACTTAGGTCTTTCTGACTTGAGAGTCATTACTCTATTCACTGCTATGAAACTGCCACGGGCTTACTGTCACCTAAAATCATAATTAGATATCTTTTGAGATTTTGTCTAACCTTATTGTTTAAAAAAATTACTTTACAGTTATTAATTTTTGTTTTTAATCACTAAAAGGTGATAAGAAATTGCTCTCTGTTACAACTCATAGGAAAATTGTTATTTAAAAAAATGATTCTGTTTAAACTCTTAAATTAAAAGGCATTTAACCTCCTGAGCCTCAGTTTCTTCATCTGTAAAATGAAAAACTTATGTTAAATCTCAATGTTCTCTGCCAACTCTTTCACTATAATATCTTAAGTGCTTTTAAAACATTAACAAGAGATTATGAATGATTTGTGGCTTAAAAAAAACTACTACAGAATTTTTTTTGTCTCTATCCAAATTTATGAAGTCTGTTCCTTCCAAAGAAGATATTTTTGGTCTTCTATAAATGTTATAATTGTGATTTCATCAGTGTGAAAAAAAAAACTCTGCACGTGTGCAAACTCCCTCCATCAAATAAATCAACATCTCCTTTCTAATATACAGCTGTAGCTTATTGTTTGGGCTTTTGAGAGTTTCTTTAAGGCTAAGAAGTTTTGAATCCAGGTCTTTGTGATTTCAATGCCAACTTTCTATCCACTATACAATGATATTTCTCTCTTTCTTTTTTATGTGACCATGTTTTGCATTTTATAGAAACTTAAGTATAATTTCTTTTTCAGGAAATATCAACTATTGAATATAGAAATCATTTCAAAGCTAGGAAGAGCTGGGTGCAGGTCCTGCCTCTGACACATTAGCCACATGATCATAGGTAAGCTACTCAACCTAACCTATACTCTTTTTATTTTTTAGTAATTTCTAGTCAGTTCATCTTTTTGTGACCCCTTTGGTCTTTTCTTAGCAAATACTGAAGTTGTTTGTTATTTCAATCTCCAGCTCATTTTACATAAGGGAACTGAGGCAGGCAGAATTAAGTAATTTAACCAGGGTCACACAACTAGTAAATGTCTAAGGCCATATTTGAACTGAGGTCTTCCTGAATCCAGGCCAAGCATCCTATCTTGTGCCAGCTAGAATCTAGGCTACTTCCTTATTCTGTAAATTTCAGGAAGTTTCTGACCTTACTGGTCAATGTAGTTTCCTTATCTAGAAGTTAAAGGTCCATTCCCTATTGTTCTACTTACATTCATCATTAGTTCATCAAAATTGCTACTAATATATTGATTTTAACTGATTCTATACAACATTTCAAGTATATTCACATTAAAGAATGATCTAAAAGAATCCTGGTGCATATTTACTATTATAACTGGGCTTCATGATGGTTACCCTACTTGAGCCATGAAAAGCCTTAATAAGAATGAGCCTTCTGTTCTTTCAATCCCTAAAGGAGAAAGGAAGAGAAAGAAAGATAACACTTAACTGATAAATTGCCCCAGACACGTGACCTCTACAAAGGTCACAGTTTCAGTGATATCTAGAGGCAAGGAAGCTAGCTCTAGCTCCTTCCAGAGTCCTTTGCAAACAGCAGTTTCAATCAAGAAAATGATCAGAGGGAAGAAAGAGTTCAATGCTGCTGCTGCCACCGCTGCTTTACAATGCCTCTGTTGTAAACAAGATGAAAAAACTCTGTAACTGAACAATTCGGTACTGCTACCATCCATAAATGTAGAATGATCCTGTAATTGTCCCTATTTGACAGAACAGTGCTGACCCTCTTCCACTTCATTCTTCCCTATTTTTCATTAGAAAGCATGAGTCCATGTGTATTTCATTTGCTCAAATGCAAATGAAGTAACAAAATAGCACCGCCCCAGTTTTGGAGTCAGGAAGAACTGAGTTCAAATCCAGGACTCAGATGCTTATTAGCTGTCTTACCCTGGGGGGGTCTCACTTAATCACTGTTTGCCTCAATATTCTCCTAATGTAAAATAGGGATAATTATTTTTGGGGGGCTGTTGTGAAGATCAAATAAGACAATAATTGTAAATTATTTAACACAGTGCCTGGCAGATAACAAGTAATAAAGAGAGAGAGAGAGAGAGAGAGAGAGAGAGAGAGAGAGAGAGAGAGAGAGAAACAGAGAGACAGAGACAGACAGAAAGACAAACAAATACAGAGGAGAGGAGGAAAAGGAGAGAGAAGGAAGAGAAAGAGAAGGAGCAGGAAGAGCAGGAGCAGGAGGAGGAAGAGGAGGAAAAAGAAAGGTAAAGAAGAAAGAGGAGGAGGAGAAAGAAGAAGAGGAAGAGGAGGAGAAGGAAAAGGAGAAAAGAGAGGAGGAAGGAAGGAAAAAAAGGAGGGATATTCTGTTTCCAGTCACTTAGATTCTATCTGATGACCCAAGCTAATAATAATTGGCATTAATATTGATCTTTAAGGTTTGTGAAGTACTTGACATGTTATCACATAGGTTTTTTACAACAACCCTATGTGATAAGTACGATTATCATGTGCATTTTACAAGTGGAAGAATTGAGGGCTAGAGATTAAATGATGAGCCCACAATCACATATCTAATGTCTGAGACTGAATTTGAACTCAGGCCTACTTGAATCTGATTTTAACGCTCTTTCTACTAAACTAACAACCTAACTGAACCGGGATGGTTTTTATTGATAGCATATTATTGGACTCCCCCAAAGCAGTTTTAAATGATTTGAGCCTTTCTAGATACTCCTAAACAAAATGAAGTTAATAGCCTTGTAGGAGGGGAAGGTTTGGTTAGAAGAACTAGGAAGAATCTTCCTTAGGAGGTAGTGTTTTTAAACAACTTATCTCTCCCTTGTTCTCTTCTGAAGTAGATTTCAAAGAACTCCATCTTCTCCCCATTATGCTCAGGGGCAGGACGAAAATGATAAATGAAAAAAGAGTCCTATTCAGAAGAACATACGAAAGGAGAAGTTGTGAACTGTCTTTACCCATAATCAGGGGCAGGACAGAGAGAGAAAGTGGTTAGCTTCCCACTTTAGTCCCACTAAAACACAACTAGATTACTTTAAAATCAACATGAAGGAAAATGGCCAGGGAAGACAATTACCAAAAACCATGAATATTCCATCTGGATTAAAAAATAAAGGCTTAGTTCAAAATAGCTTTTTAATAAAGCTTAAAGACTAAATGCACCTTGGGAAACAGAGGTATCTTTTGACAGCATCATAGCATAAACAAAGCAACAAAATTGGATTGGAAGGTTAAAAAAGGGAGATTCTTGAAATGTTGTTGAAAGGGTTTTCTCTTTTTAGAAAGTATATCCTATTTAGCTGAATTGAAGGGAGCTCACAAATCCAAGTGCATAAGTTTTGGCATTGCTACAAGTATGGTATCTCTTTCATATTATTTGCATTTCCTTAAGTCCTTAAGCTATTGTGACTTATAGCTGAAGGAAAATGTAGGCAAACTGAAGCCATGGAATGTTATTCCTTTACCCTTGAGAACACAGTTCAGCAGATGTTCTAGGGATACCTCCAAGTAGGTCACAATTCTTGGAGGAGGTACAGAGCCAAGATGCAGAGGTAAAAGGTATCTTTAGAGACTGTCTAATACAACTCTCTAATTAAACAAATAATAAAAGTGAAACTCAAAAAGGTAATGGGTCAGATATGTAGCCATGACTGAACCAGGATTAGAATTCACATATTGGACATTTATTGTGCTCTCCTGAGAAAATGAAACTAGAACATAATGTTCCAAATCTGGTAATTTTGTTAGACTTTCAGGATCAACACATAAATAAAAGATCCTATTATGGTGATTGCTTGGCTCTGTCCCTGGTTCTAATTGAAATCTGGAAGATGATAATAGATATCCTATGTATTTTAGAAAATTTTAATGTTATATACTGAAATTGCTTGGAATTCTCTTTCTCTATCTTTCTGCCACCTACTTGGCTTCCCTAACTTCCTTCAAGTCCCAGTCAAAATCCTCACATGTAGAAAAAAATTTTCCCAATCCACCTTAATGCTCACATCTCCCCTTAGCTGATCATCTCCAATTTGGTCCATAGTTATTTGCCTAATGTCTCCCTCATTAAATTGTAAATGTCTTAAGAGTAGGGACTATTTGTTTTTAGTTTTCCTTTTTTGTATTCTTTATGCTCGTGGTACATGTTCAATAAATGGTTGTTGGCTAGATTTGAGATACTAATCTGCTTATTCAGAATCTTCTACCCTCTCTTTCTTCTCTATTTCACTTTCCCTAAGGAAAAATGTTACATTTCCTTCAGATATCTTTTTCCTATATTTGTAATCATTGGATACATAAATCCAGTACACACACACACACACAGAGTCCTTGAAAGGAAATGTCTTTTTCACATTCATATCATTAGCTGAATGTTAGAGCCTAGAATCCGAAAGATTTAAATTCAAATTCATTTGCCAGCTATGTAATGGCAAATCACTTTCATATCTTTGCCAAGAAAATCCCATAGACAGTATTGGTATACTTTGGCAAAGGATGGTTTGATTCTCTATCATTTATGCTAATTTTAGTCTAATAAGTAACAAGAAAACACAAGTGCTCTACCAGCCAGCACCACACTGCTCATATGTGGAACCACTGATTACAGAAAATAGAGAAGTTTTGAATGTTGTGGATAAGCTCTTTTGTTTTGGCAGTATTACTTTCCAGCGATGTCCACATTGATAATAAGAGTGACAAATGCTTTGCCAGAGTTAGCTCAGTGTTTAGGAGGTTCCAAAGGTAAAAGTATTGGAAAAGAGATGTATTACACTGACTACCAAACTGAAGGTTCACAGAGCTATTGTGCTGACCTCATTGTTGTATGCCTGTAAAATTCAGACAGTACACCAGGACCATATAGATATAGATATAGATATAGATATAGATATAGATATAGATATATCTATATCTATATCGATATAGATATAGATATAGATATAGATATATCTATATATATATATATATATCTTATATGTAGATATAGATATGTAGATACAGACAGACAGATACATATGTGTGTATAGGTGTATGTATACATATATATAAAAACATATATGGGAAGGGTATACATCTAGGCATCTATATTGAGATATGAGACCAGAAACCTTTATGCATGTGCATATATACATATATGTATGTGTATGTATATACATGTGTATATGTGAGGTCAATGTGTATGCATAAATGCATATGAGGCTTTACCTCATATGGAGAAAACACTTTAATCTCTGAAGATGATAAACAGAAATATAGAAGATAGAGACACATGCATATACTATATATTGAACATATAGGAATATAATATATGTGACTTCAGTGAATATATTCAAAACAATTAATTAGTCTCTTTCAATGTGCCCATTTAATATATGATGCAGTATAGTAATCAAAAGTTATTTATTAAGTCGATACTATATGGCACACACTATGCTGGTATACAACTATGAAAAAGAAAGATAGTGTCTACTTTCAAGGCGCTTACAATCTAATAGGAAGAAACAATAAACAAAAGAAAGCTCAAAATCTTGGTGGAGTAGTAGAGAGTAAAGGGAGGACTTGGTGAAAAAGTCAAAGAAACCCTCCTTTCTGTTAATGTAGTTTGAGGAGTTCATAGTTTCAGTCTCACACAGAATGTTTATTACATCTTCTCTTTTGTTCCCAATATCCATAATTCACAGATACTTAAGGATGATAGTTTTAGACCTAAAAGGTAATTAGAGAGCACTGAGTCCAAATTTCTTATGTGACAAATGAGGTAACTGAGATCCTGGCTTACAAAGGATCACACAAAAATCAATATGCACGACGTTATTTCCTGACTGCAAAGCCTCTGACTGTCCACTATGCTATGTTTTCTCTCAATGTCTATTTAACATGGTAGAATGGAAAAGTTGCAGGCTGCACAGAAAGCAGAATTAAAGTCCCTACCTGACCTCAAATACTTGCTAGAAAGAGCAATGGGCTTAGGGTTAAAAACCTAGATTTAAATTCTTTTTCTACTACTCATCAACGATGTGACCTTAATCAAATTACCTAATTTCTCTAAATCAGAATGACAAGCTATTTGCTCTATTTAAATATGTTCAAAAAGTAATGTGAAGAAGAAAAGAAAACAATTGAAATTCTGTAAATATGCAAATAGTTTAGAGGCTGTTTCTCTTTTAGTCAGTCTGAGAACATTCAAAGTTTAAGTATTACATGAATTGACCTAAGTTGTAGAATGGGTAATTATGGACTATTCAAGTAGCCAAAAAGAAATCATTTCCCACCAACTCTGAAATATATTTGAATTTAATATAGGTGGAGCCAAGATAGTTGACTAAAGGCAGTTTCACTTGAACTCTTCCCCAAATCCCTCCAAATACTTTTGAATAATGACTCTAAACAAATTCTAGAGTGTCATAACCTAAAAAAAGGACAATGAAACAATTTTCCAGTCCAAGACAATTTAGGAGGTCGGCAAGAAAGAAATGTTGCACTAGAATGAGAGTGGAGCACACACAACCAGCAAAAATTGTGCCAACTCAGAACCAGGCCTGCAAATCAGGAACAGGCCTCAAGAATACTAAATCAAAGCCAACTCTAGATCTCTCAGCCCACAGATGCCAAAGATAATATAGAGGTCAGCAGGAAAGAACTGTCACATTGGGATCAAAGTGGAACATAGTAGACAGATGCACCAACAGAGCCTCAGTTCCAGAAAATCAGGATCAGACCTTGGGAGCCACTTAATCAGCAGCAGCAATAGCTACTTTCAGATTTTTTTTTTAGCCCACGGAAGGTAAGGAAATTGTAGAGGTCTCTTTGTTAGCAATGAGGCAGGAATCTGTTGCTTTGCTCTTTCTAGCAAGTATCTGAGGTCAGATAGGGACCTTAATTCTGCTTTCTGTGCAGCCTGAGACTTATCCATTCTACCATGTTAAATAGACATTGAGAGAAAACATAGCATAGTGGACAGTCATAGGCTTAGATTTGGATCATAGTGCTGGGTAGCAGTCCCAGCAAGGAGGAGCACTAACACACTAGAGCTTCCAGCTACAGTAGACATGGATCATCTTCATAGTTCCAGGGCAGAAAAGACTACCTGTGGTTGTTCACAGGCAAGAGCACAAACTAGGAGAGTAATAAAAACATTTCTCCTTAACATCATACCACCTGAGAAGAGCTAAAAAATTACAAGTTCCTAGTTTTGAAAACAGCTGCACAAAACCTCTGAAACTCAGGACAGTGTACCCTCCAACTCTGGAAGCAGAGCTCTATTTTAACAAATAGTTAAAAGTCAAGTAATAGGCTAGTAAAATGAGCAAACAACAGAAAAAAAAATCTGATTATAAAATGTTACTATGGTGACAAAAAAAGATTTTAAAAACACACTTAGAAGAATACAACAAATGATGAGCAGGATCTCTTAGAAAACTCTCAGAAAAACCTGGAAATACTTTTATGATCCATTATAAAATGAATTGTACAGTCTATAAAGTAACAACAATATTGCAAAGTGATAAGCTATTAATGGATTAGCTATTCTCAGCAATACAATTATCCAAAACAACTCTGAAGGACTTATGATGAAAAAATGTTATCCACTTCCAGACAAAGAACTGATGTTACCTGAATACAGATGGAAGCATACTTTTTTTTAACTTTTTAAATTTTCCTTGAGGGTTTTCTTTCACACCATAACTATTATGTAAATGTTTTGCATGACTACTCATGTGTGACCTGTGGAGGCAAAGAGAAGGGAGAGAATGTTTTTTAATCTATGTATTAAAAACAAAAAGAAAAGAAAAATGGAAAATGTCAAAACAGGGGAAAAAATTGGCATATGTCCAGGAGAACATTAGGGAGGATTCAAAATCCATAACAACAAATTTCCATTTCAAGAAAGTATATATACTAATAAGGCATTAAATTCATGACTGTCCATCTTTTCTTTGCTTCCTTTTTAGGTTTTCTTTTGTTTTCTACTGTACAATATTTACTTTATTCTTTTCCCCCCTTTCATTCTCCCCCAAGCAGACTATACTTAAGCACAGATATATTTATGTGTGTATGTATAGGCATGTGTATATGCATGCATGTAAATATGTATGCACTACCCTTTGACCCAGTAGTGTTTCTACTGGGCCTATATCCCAAAGAGATTTTTAAGGAGGGAAAGAGACCCACATGTGCAAAAATGTTTGTGGCAGCCCTTTTTGTAGTGGCAAGAAACTGGAAATTGAAAAGATGCCCATCAATTGGAGAATGGCTGAATAAATTATGGTATATGAATGTTATGGAATATTATTGTTCTGTAAGAAATGACCAACAGGAGGATTTCAGAGAGGATTGGAGAGACTTGCATGAACTGATGCTGAGTGAAATCAGCAGAACCAGGAGAACATTATACACAGCAACAAGACTATACGATGATCAATTTTGATGGACATGGTTCTCTTCAACAATGATGTGATTCAAACCAGTTGTTCTGCGATGAAGATAGTCATATACATCCAGAGAGAGGCCTGTGGGAACTGAGAGTGAACCACAACACAGCATTTTAACGCTTTCTGTGAATATTTCCATGCATTCTGTTTTCCTTCTTAGGTTGTTTTTTTTTCTTCTTCTCTTTCTAGATCTGATGTTTCTTGTGTAGTAAGATAACTGTATAGATATGTATACATGTATTGTATTTGTCATATAATTTATCCTATCTAGCATGTATTAGATTACCTGTCATCTAGGGGTGGGGGGCGGGGGGAGGAAAGGAAAAGTTTGGGGAAAAAAAAGGTTTTTTTTTTTTTTGCAAAGGTCAATGTTGAAAGGTCACTCATATGTTTTGCAAATAAAAAGCTTTATTAAAAAAAATTAAAAATAAATAAATAAATAAATAAATAAATAAATAAATTCAATAGCAGGGCCAAAAAAAAAATATGTATGCACATTCAAATCTATATATACATATATCTATACATATAGCACATATATAAGCATGGTAATATGCAAAATAAATACATAGATATGCATCCAAAACAATACTAATATGGCTGACATGAAATGTAGATTTCTCTCTTGATTGAATCTTTAAGTTTTACTTTGTCTAAGACCAATGAACACTACTCTTAATCTTCTTTTCTAATAAATTCTATTCTTGATCCTTGTTATTCTGTTTGTTAATTCTTCTGCTTTACTTCTACTTCTTAATTTGCCTTGTGATTATTTAACATTCCCCACCCATGCATTCCTCCTTTATCTTCTCTTTGCACACTTCACCTCCTTCTTTATCCCTTTTCCATTTATTTTTATACTTTGTTCAACTTCCCTAAATCTACACATCCTTATCCTATTCTTTCCAGGCTTATTTATTTATTTATAGTTTGTGAAGGGTGCTTTATCCTTCTTGGTGCATACATATATACTTACATGTGTGTTGTTCCCTATTTTACCCATTGTTCATGTAAGGAGGTTTTCAGAATTTCATCTAATTCTTCTGTGTCCATTTTTCCTCTGTACCTCATTCATGTAGTCTAATTACTATTTTTACCATTTTCTAGGCAGTTTTGCTTTTGACTCACACCATACTTAGCTTTACCCCAATCTTTCTTTTCAATCAGCCAATTACTAATGTTAATTTTAGAATTATATTTTAGAATATAAAACATAAACAGTTTGTCCTTACTGAGTCCCTTGAAATTAATCTTTAGCCCTGGCTCTTATATGTATTGAGTTCAGGTTTGTTTGATACAAAATCCTGAATGTGAGAATTTGTTGAATGTCCATTTTTCTCATACAAGATAATTCTTAATTTTGTTGGATATGATATTTTTGGCCACAGGCCTAATTCTTTTGATTGATGATATATGCTATTCCAAGACTTAATTACTTTTATTGGAGCTTTGAATAAAGCCTGTACAATTCTAATTGTAACTCCAGTATATTTGAATTGTTTGGGAGGTTTTTGTTTATTTGTGTCTTGTAAAATTTTCTCTTTGATCAGAGGATTTTGAAATTTAGCATATAATGTTCTTATGTTTTCTTTGTAGGATGTCTTTGAGTAGTGATTGGTGAATTTTTTCTAGTTCTACTTATCCCTCTGTTTTATCATTTCATGATAGTTTGATTTATTTCTTCTATTATTGTATCAAGGTTCTTTTTTTTAGTCACAAATTTCAGGTAGTGCAATTATTCTTGTTTTTTTTTTTTTCTTTTTGATGTGTTCTTTAGTTCTGTTGTTTTTTTTTTAATAAGATGTTTCATATTCCCCTCTATTGTTTCATTCTTTGTATTTCTTTGTTCATTTTCTTGGTCTCTTATTATTTCACTTATTTCTGATTGTCCAATTCTAATTCTTTTTTTTAGTTTTTTTTTCTTTTTTTATTAAAGTTTTTATTTTCAAAACATATGCATAGGTAATTTTTCAAGAAAACTTGCAAAGCTTTCTGGTACAAATTTTTCCCTCCCACACCCTAGCCCCTCCCCTGATGACAGGATGTCTAATACATGTTAATTATGTTAAAATAATTGACAGATCAAATATGTGTATATATATTTATACAGTTATCTTGCTGTAACAGGAAAAAAAACCTGAGAAGGAAAACATAATACAAGCAAACATCAGTAGAGAGTGTGAAAATGCAATGTTGTAGTCCAGACTCAGATCCCACAGACCTCTCCCTGGGTGTATATGACTTTCTTCATCACTGACCAACTGGAACTGGTTTAAAACATATTGTTGAAGAGAACCATGTCCTTCAGAATTGATCATCATATAATCTTATTGTTGAAGTGTACAATGATCTCCTGGTTCTGCTCGTTTCACTCAGCATCACCTCATGCAAGTCTCTCCAGGCCTCTCTGAAATCGTCCTGCTGGTCGTTTCTTACAGAACAATAATATACCATAACATTCACATACTATAATTTATTCAGCCACTCTCCAATTGATGGGCATCCATTCAGTTTCCAGTTTCTTGCCACTACAAAAAGAGCTGCCACGAACATTCTTGCACATGTGGGGCCTTTTCCTTCCTCTAAGATCTCTTTGGGATATAGGCCCAATAGAAACACTGCTGGGTCAAAGGATATGCACAGTTTGATAGCTTTTTGAGCATAGCTCCAAATTGCTCTCCAGAATGGTTGGATCCGTTCACAGTTCCACCAAACAGTGTATCAATGTCTCAGTTTCCCCACATCCCCTCCAAAGATAAATTAGATCTATCTTTGCTTGTACTTGATCTTAGCTCAGGATTACTACCCCTGCTTTCTTTTGTTCACCTGAAACATAATAGATTCTGTTCCAGCCCTTTACCTCCACTCTGTATGTATCTCTATGCTTTAGATGTGTTTCTTGTAAACAACATATTGTTGGATTCTAGCTTTTAATACAGTCTGCTATCTGCTTCAATTTTATGAGAGTTTATCCCATTCACATTAAGAGTTAAAAGAACTAATTCTGTATTTCCTGCCATCTTATTTACCCAAAGTTATGTTTTTCACTTTTCTTTCCCTTTTCTCCCTTCCCCCCTCCCCAATATTTTGCTTTTGACGATCACCTCTTTCAAACAATCCTCCCCGCTTTAGGGTCTTTCCCCCTTTTTCACACCTTTCCCCTAATTCTTCTAATTTCCCTTCTATTAGTCTATCCCTTTCTTTTCCTCCTTTCCCTCCCATTTCCCTATAAGGAGGGACAAGTTTCTCTGTGAAACCACATGTCTGATATATATTTTTAGAGCCCAATATAATGAGACTAAGATTCACACAATGCTCACCCCCCTTCCTTCTTTCCCTCAATTATATTGGGTTTTCTTTGCATCTTCTTTAGTTTTTCACCTTATTTTTACCTCTTTTTTTAAACCTTATTTTAACTCCTTTTCTCTCTTTTTCCCAGTATAGTACCCCTTCCACCTCTAGTTTCTTTTTCATATTATCAAAGTAAAATCAAATTATACCCCCTTTATTTAAGTAAACCCATTGTAGAAATATAATTCTCAAGAGTTCTTTCCTTTTTACTTTTTTTTTCCTTTTTACTTTTCCTTTTTATGCTTCTCTTGAGTTCTGTGTTTGGAGGTCAAATTGTTTTGTTCAGATCTGGTCTTTTCATTAGAAATAGGTGAAATTCACCTATATCATTAAATGTCTATCTTCTTCCCTGGAAGATAATGCTCATTCTAGCTGGATAGGTTATTCTTGGTTGTAATCCAGGTTACTTTGCCTTTTGGAATATCTGGTTCCAGGCTTTTCTATCCTTTAATGTGGGAGGCTGACAGATCTTGTGTGATTCTAATTACAGTTCCTCGATGTTTGAATTGTTTCTTTCTAGCTGCTAGCAGAATCTTTTCCTTGGTGTGATAGTCCTGAAATTTAACTACGATATTCCTTGGGGTTTTAATTTTGGGATCTCTTTCAGGAGGTGATCGGTGAATTCTTTCCATGGTAATTTTATCTTCTGATTCCAAAACATCAGGGCAGTTTTCTTTCATGATTTCCTGTAAGATGGTGTCTAGGTTCTTTTTTCATCATGGCTTTCAGGAAGTCCAATAATCCTTAGATTGTCTCCCTAGATCTGTTTTCCAGATCCATTGTTTTTCCTAGGAGATATTTCATATTTTCTTCTGTTTTTGTCATTTGTTTTTTGTTTTTTGTTTGCTTCTTGAAGTCTTATTGTTTCATTCACTTCCATTTGCTCAATTCTAATTTTTAGTTTATTATTTTCTTCAGTTACCTTTTTTAGCTCCTATTGTAATTGCCCAATTGAATTTTTTTTGTTCATTGCAGTCTCCATTTCGCCAATTTTGTTTTTCAGTGAATTGGTGTCTTTTTCTTATTTCTTTTGTAGAGCATTATATGATTTTTCCATTCCTTCTTGCAATAATCTCAATTCATTTCCCCATTTTTCTTCTAACTCTCTTTTGAGATTCTTTATGCAATCCTTCAGGAAAGCCTTGTAAAATGGGGACCAGCTCATGTCTGCCTTTGTGGCTTCCTCTGGAGTTGCTTTACCTTTATGAACCTCAGAATCTGGGGTCTCTTCTTCTCGCTCTCTATAAAAGCTATCTATGGTGAGAGCTCTCTTTTGTTTTTTATTCATTTTTTAAAGCTTGAGGTCTCTGTAAAGCAGAGAATGGCAGCTGCTTTAATTTGCCCTGGGGCAATTTGGCTGATTGATTTCTGGTGCTGGGCCCTTCGGGCTAGGTCTTGTGTTTGCAGTGGGTTACAATCTACCTTTTACAAAAGACAGATCTGTCAAAGTACCTCCCTGCAACCAGGGCAGAATGTCCCAAGATTCTCATAGGGACTCTCCAGGTGCTTAGAATCTGCCACTAAGTCCTGGCCTGGCTTCCTGCCCTGTCTCCCAGAGCAGCCGTCTGAGCTTGTCAAACTCTCTCCTGCCCAACTGAAACAGACCTGTTCTGAAGCTTCTCCAAGGTAGCTACTTCTGGAAGTGTGTTGTATTGCAAATATTTGGAGGCGCTTTGACTCCAGAACCAGTTCAGAGGCTTAATCTGCTGTTGGTTTGAGAGAAGGTCAGAGGAGGTCACAGAGTCATGTCTTCACACTGCCATCTTGGCTCCGCCCCCTCCAATTCTAATTCTTAAAGAATCATTTTATTCTTTTAGATTCTAGTTAGCTGACTTTTTTTCTTAATCTTGTTCTCAGATTTTTTTTAAGTTTTTCCTTCTTTCATTTGATTTTTACAATCTTTTTTGAGTTCTATAAATTTCTTCTGGGCAGGTAGCCATTTAATATTATTCTTTGGGGGTAGGAAAGACTTTTTTTTACTTCAATGTACTACTCTGTAGATGAATCAAGGTCTTCCCTATTCCCATAGTAACTTTCTATGGTTGAATTCTTTCTCTTTGGCCTACTTATTTTTTAATGATGACTAATTGTGTAACTATCTGTAGTTCTAGTATGGAGGAATGGAACCCCAAACCAAGAACTTCATTCTCCTATAAATGCCTGCAGCCAGCAGGTTCCCAGCCTCACTGCTTCTGTATTCACTGGATTTGTTGGTGTTTCTCACCAAGTGCTGCATTTCAGCTGCACAGCTGAGTCTGCCATTTCTTATCAGTAAATCTTCTGATACTCAGACCTCCAAATCCACTGTCCAGCAGGTGAAAGTTCCTGTGGTTCAGGGGAAGATACCTTCTAATCCAACTAGCCCCAGGGTTTTCTACTTTCTGGAGCCTAGCTTTAACACCTGTTAAAGTGTCCTGGGATCTTTCTTAGATTCTTCCCCAGTTGTCCAAGGAGGATCCTCGCTCTTCCCCAAGTCTTATTAAATTTTTACTCATCTGGCTTTGCCCTGAGGAGAAAGTTTGTTTTATTTGTGGGGGAAATATGGAGAGCTTGAAATTTTACACCTTAATCTCCCATGTTCTCAGCATCCTTCTTAGGCAGAGAATTTGGAACTCGAAGTTTTAAAAATAAATGTTAATAATTCTAAGATAGAGATGATTTGTTCTGAAAAAAAGGCTCCATGGCTTCCATATTCTTTCTTTAAAGAGGCTTTTTTGATATTGTCTAATGGGAAAAAGATTAAAAGTCAAAAAAGTAGGATGAAATTATTCAGTCCCCAGAAGGAATATACTGTTATATACAGTAGAACTAAGCTACCATGAAGCTGTCTTAAGGATTATAAACAGAATAAAATTAGGATTTGCTTTCATCTCTGGGTATAAAGGAGTCTAGGTCAGACATCTTCCTTCATTTTCAATTACATATTTCCTGTACAAAATCTCTTATGCCTTTTCTTATGCACAGATTATGATATGTAACTTCATGACAACCTTATCTAGTTTTATCCTAACTCAATCTTCATGGTAGGAGCAATCATTTTATTCCTCCCTGATTGGCTCACTATTACTTTTTCCTCAGTAGCTATTGCAAACCTCTTTTCTCTTTCCTCAAACTTACTATTGCCAACTTCTACCCTACCTACATCATTTTAAGTATAAATCTTCATTTATTTATTTTCTGAGGAAAAATAATAAAGGTCAACCAACTTGTTCTCCCTAGTATTCTATTGCTCTTCTTCACCTCCAATTTTTCCATCTTAGTTTTGAGTTATGAAGAGATGGGTGCACCCATCTTGATCTTATCTTGATCTTATGTGCTTCTGTATCCTTTCAGTCTCTTTCCTCCAGAATAATTTCCTCTCTTTAATCTTAAATATTTTCTTATGCCTAGCTAAATTTCATCATCCTTCATCCTTAAAATATTCACTTGAATTAGCAATCTCTTTAGCTCTCATATAAGACTTCACTGTTTGAAAGGATTATCTATACTATTATCTCTATTTCTCTATTTATTATTCACCTTGCATATAAACTTACATTTCAAAGTTAAGGTTTTCGTAATGCTGAACCCAATGCTCTCATCAACTTTCATTGTATCTGGGTTTTCTGCAGCTTCTGATATTATTTCATAATGTCTCTCCTTTTAGACTGTGAACTCCTTGAGAGCAGGGACTATTATATTTCTTTGTATCCTCAGTTCTTAACATTGTGCTTTGCATTCCATAGGCCTTTGAAATTTTTTTTTAAAAAAGTTTATTTACTGAATCTGCCTATGTGGATAAAAATCACAGATTCTTGAATTAAGCCTTCCATCAGTTAGTATTTTTTTAATCATTTACAATGGGCCAAGCACTGTTAGGTACTAGAAATACAAGTACTGTCCTCAAGGAATGCTGAAAATAGTATTAATATATATTTACTAGTATTTAGTCCATTAATATTATTATTCATCAATAAACTCTTTAATTATTTTTTTAAATACTGGCTGGTCAATTATCAACAAACCCTTTCTGGTTTCTTTCTCCTATGTTCCTTATTCTACAGAATTGGTTCTGACAAGTTTTTTATGAATTATGTTAAGATTTTCTTTGTGGCTTTCATTTTAATTCAGTTGGTCTATCTCTCCATGTGTATATGTGCATGTGCATGTATGCACATGTAAGTAAGGCTATAGTTATTGCCTAGTTTGTCCTGTGATTCTATCCTATGCCACTATCTTCAGCCTTTTTTGTCATTAATTCTCTTGAAACTCTTGACCTTTTGTTCTTCCAAATGAATTTTGCTACTATTTTTTCTAGATCTGTAAAATAATATGTGCATGTATGCACATGCACATAGATGTATACACATGTGTATGTATATATGTATATGTATATGCACACATGTGTAGTTAGAGGAACAGATGTTTTAAAGAAAATTTATTCATAATCAATATATTTAGAAACTGGTGAAGTCATAAAACTGCCAGTAATGAAAAACATAAATATTTTAACATTCCATTGTCTACTCATTGAAGTGTTTTTGTTTTGTTTTATTTTTATATAACTTATTGTACAGAGCTAATAGTACTTAATTTGATCATCTAAGATTATGCTTTGGTTTCTTCCATCTTTTATTCAATACTGATTTTTTAAAATGTATCATCTCTTTTTGAAACTGACAATTTACTTGCAGAAAAAGACAATATTATTATCATTATCATTGATAGTTAAAATAATGTATGCTTCTTTGAGTTCCACGAGATTTATCTGAATGCAAATGGGACTCCCCAAGAAAGATAAATAATGAGAATGTTATCTATCAAGAAGAATACAAATACTTTATGCAAGAGTATTTCAATGAAATAATATTCACTCTACCAAACATCCCACACATTGCAGATACTAACTAGTATCTCCAGAATAGACCAAAGAATGAGAAAGGAAAACAGGAAAGGAAGCAGACAGCTGGATTAGACATTGCTGTGATGGGCAGACTTCAAAAGATTTGGAGGTTCAGTTTGGACAAGTGCCCAGAGATTCAAGCAAGGGCTTACTCCAAATCTACTTAAACTTCTTATTTTAAAAATTGGGCTAGGAATTTTATGAGACCAGACTTTTTAGCCTTCAGTATTATGAAGTTTCTCACTACCCATAATATAAACACATATATGCATGAATAAGTAGGGAAAATCAAAATTTTTGAGACTGTAAAAACATAGTAACTTCTATTAACACAATAATAGTTATTATTACCATTCTTTCATTTAATATTATAACATATTTGGGAATTATTGAAATTTTATTAGTGTAGCAACATTCTTATATGGATAGTCCCTCCACCAATGCATATCAACCTCTAATTTTTAACTTACAAATTTAAAAAGTTGCTTGAGGGCACTGAGAAGTTAGTTGCCCACACCCAATTAGTATGTATCAGAGACAGGATTGGAATACAAGTTTTTTCTTATTTTAAGACCTGGCCTCTATCCATTATGTCATATTGCTTCTTCTGATAATAATAATAACATTGAAGATAGCAGAAATAATAAATGAAAAAAGTAGCAGTATAGTGAATTCAAACAGGACCATTTCTTCTAGATAAACATAGAAAGTTATAAGGATGTTATTAATTTCAATTGTGATAATGATGATGATGATGATGATGATAAACAGGTCAGAACCCTAATTGAATACTCGGAACCACTTGAAATCACTTAATTGAAAAAAATAGTAATTGATGATGATAAGTATACAGCATTAGACTAGTTGAATGGAAAGAAGAGTGATTCACCTTGAAAAGGAGCCTATGATCTATGAACAAGATCAAAGAATGCAATTATAAGCCCCTCCATAGGCAACCTTCATACAAATAGTCATAGATATATATATATATATGTATTCCAATTGTGAAATAGATTAAAATAAAAATCTCTATGCATATAAGGTTAAATATAAAAAATATATCAGAACAGTGACTTGTTTCAAGATTATTTTTCTTTGAATTTCATAGGGAAAAAATGAATTTGAGATGTGGTGATAAGAATAAAGTACTGAGGGGCAGCTAGGTGGTGTAGTGGATAGAGCACCAGCCCTGAAGTCAGGAGGGCCTGAGTTCAAATCTGATCTCTGACCCTTAACATTCCCTAGCTGTGTGACCGTGGGCAAGTCACTTAACTTCAATTGCCTCAGCAAAAAGAAAAAAAAAGTACCACAGAAATCAACCACTACCCAAACAATTGGACATAGCATTGACCTAAAAAATGCAATTGGTGCCATACCAAATATTCATAAACTCTAAACTACACAGAATAAAAAAAACTCTAAAATAGAGAAATGTAGCTGAAGAAAGTAGAGTCATGTGGGAACATGATAAATTGCATATCATCATTTTTCTACAAACTGCTTCTAATGTTTTCATACAAAAATACTTTTGGTGAGCCTACAGATGGAGGGCAGGGATGAGATGTGACATCTTATTTATTCAACCACAACAAGCAATGGTTTTAGCAATGTGCACACAAAAAAAAAAGAAACACTACTGAATACTAAATAGCAAAGGACAATAGTAGGATAGTGGCTTATTCTAAAAATATTTCATTCCATTTAATATAAAATTAGAAAAATGAGACTAGCAACAATGAAAGAAACAAAAACAATAACAATATTATTAAGAAAACATAGTATATTGATTAAAGAGCTGGCCTTGGAAGAACTAAGTTTGTCATGCTCCTAATAGTGTGATTTTTGACAATTGAATTAATTTCTTGAAGCCGCCAGTTACATTTCTAAGACAAAAAGTTAGAAAATTCCTCATTCAGTAATCCATTTCTACCTGAAATATAAAAATTTTTATTCCAGGAGCTTTTCACAGCAATGAAAGAAGAAGACTCATGTCTAAATAATATGATTTACAATTAATCTTTCTTCCCTCACAATTTACTTTTTGAAGCAGGTCAGCATTTCTATAAATGGGTAGTATTTGAATGATACAAATTTCTTTTTAACACAGGCTCTCTACACTATATTCTGATTCAAATTTAAGGCATCATTAGTGATGAAGCTGCCATCATTATCTCTGTGCCAGCTAAAATCTACATGCTCATTCTAAGCTATCTGCAAAAGCTTCCTATCACTAGAAGTACTATGTTAGCCTAGATATGGCAGAACTGACAAGGAATCTATGTGTTATTCTAATTCAGGGGAATGCTGAAACCAGTTCAACTCAACTCTCAAAAGCTGGTTGTTAAATTTTCAGTGTAAGCATTACACTGTATACATTAGAAATCAGCAAATTCTACAATCAGTTCTTGGTTGGTTTAGTTTAATTGTCTTTGCTTAATAAAGTGGCAGATAACATGCTAATAATTCAGATTAAACTTAAAAGTGCATCCACATACAGTTTTTTTCAGAGAGCTGAATTTCCTATTCAAAATGCAATTTGGCTTTATTTCCCAAAGAATTTTATCATAATTCCCCAACTTCTCAGACTTCTTATTGCTCTCCGAAAAAAACCCTGGACTTGTCAGCATCATATTTATGACTTCTAGTAAACTTCTACTATGAAAAAAAAATTCAAATAATAAGTCATATTATCCTTAGCATTATGTTTGTGTTTCATTTTTGAAGAGGACTAATGAAATCACAAGATGGTGTCTTAATTTGTGAATAAATTGAATTTAAGTGAGACAGAGTTGCACAAAATCATCAGCTTCACTCTTTCAGAGTCATTGAAATTCAGTCATAAGACAAGTTAGGATGACTAGCAATGGCCCAGGATGCATTGGATAACTTTGGCACTTTTGATATCTGATCAAGCTCTAAGTACTTCCCAGCACCTGCTTCATAGCCATGAGAACAAATTGTTCTTATTCACCTATTCCTCTGGGGAAGGTTTTTACTATTTTGAGTTAGATATTCTCCTAATTCACCAGTGGGTTTGTGGCAAGTCACAACCCTAATTCCCTCAGCAAAAAGAAAGAAAGAAAGAAAGAAAGAAAGAAAGAAAGAAAGAAAGAAAGAAAGAAAGAAAGAAAGAAAGAAAGAAAGAAAGAAAGAAAGAAA
>JAJPUD010002717.1:161462-177355 GCA_023553655.1 Myrmecobius fasciatus | reverse complement strand
AAAGAAAGAAAGAAAGAAAGAAAGAAAGAAAGAAAGAAAGAAAGAAAAAAAGAAATACAAAACTTGTACTAAGACTTACTCTTTTTTATGATTTAGCTCTGGAACTCTCCATTGTAGGCTTTATGTGATATTTTGAAATTCAGAAAGTTATGGGTTGCCATTGTCTCATTTTTTTTCAAATTTGCCAAAATGAACTTTTCTCAACTTTTGTTTTTAGGATATTTCCAAATAATACATTTTTCTCCCTTGCAATGGAATGAGCATTGAATTTAGAAGTCATTGGACTTGCATTTGAGTCTTAAATCTGTTACTTGAATCTTGGACAAAAACGGGTCTTAGCTCTTGGGAAAATCACTCATCACTAAGCCTCAGTTTTCTTATTCATAAAACGATGGAGTAAGACTTGTTGGTCTTTGGCAATGTTCCTTCTAGCTCTCTCTATGATCCTATAATTTGACTTCATCTCTCTCCATTTCAGTTTTCTGATAACAAAGTAAAAAGGTAGAATAAGAGAATATATCCCTATCCTCCTTTTCACATAGAAATTCTATAATAATATGACCTTACTATTTCAGCTAATGTGAGGGAATCTCTGCTAAAAGAAGAACAATTCAATTCCAATTAAATTCAGCAGGTGTTTCTTAAGCAACTACTATGTGAATCTTTGCTTGCTATGCAAATATGATAATATAGAGAAAAATGAAGTAGATCCTGCCATCCAAATTACATTTTTTGGTTGCTGGAGTAGGGGAAGGAATAATATGTACACAAATAATTTCAAATGCTTACAAAGTAAATACAAAGAAATTTTAGACGATCAGAAAAGTTCTTGTATAGGAAGTAGCTCTTGAACTAAGCCTAAAAGAGGAATATGGTGGAGATGAGGATGGGATGCTTTTCTTGAGTGACAGACAGTCTCATTAAAGGCACAAACATGAGAGATATATGTTTTATGCATAGGAAAGGAAAAAAAACAAAGCTAGCATGCACTTTAAATTTTGTACATCATGTTACAAATATTATCTCATTTGGCCCTTACAACAACTTTGGGAGGAAGATTCTATCATTATCTCCATATATAGATATGAAAACTGGGATTCATTGACTTGATCAGGATTAAATAGCTAATAATTTTCTAAGTATGGATTTGAATTTGGGTCTTTCTGACTCCAAGTCCAGCATTCTATTCACTTTGCCACCTAATTCCCTAATATATACAGATAATGTACATGCACAAACACATATATGTATATATAATCATTCCATATATATATGTAATTATAAATATATATACTACATATATACCATGAATATGTAATGTGTATATATGTATGTGGGAGGATATATATAATATACATGTGTGTATATTATACATGCACACATATGAAATAACAAAGCAGACCTTGTAGAATGTGTGACAGAGAACAATATAAAACCAGTTCGGAAAGGTATTCTAGATCTAAAGCGTCAGAGAAAAATACCAGTATATTTTATCCCATAAACAACAGGAAGATACTAAAGACTTTTGAGTAAGGAAATGATGCTTTTAGATCAGTGCTATAGAAATGCCATTTTGTTGATTGTGGAAGATAGGCTAGAAGGGGAAGGAAATTAAGTCAAGAGGAATAATCAGAAAGCTGCTGAAATAGGTCAAGGAAGAGGTGCTGAACATATGAACTAAGTTATATCAATGGAGGAAAAGAGCAACTGTGAATCATGTATTAGAAAAAGAACAGATAAGACAACAGCTGTTTGGATAGAGGAGTTTAGGGAAAGAAAGAGTTAATGTAATTTTTACGTTGCAAACTTTAGATGATAAGAAGGATGGTGGTGCCATTAACAGAAACAGGTAAATTTTAAGACTGGGAATAACTTTCCTTTTTTAAAGTAGACCTAAAGTTTAAAAAGCATAAAAAAACTCTCAACGCTTCATCCCCAGGAACAAACTCCCTATATCAAAATAGGCAATTTATACTGTTCAGAGTTGCTTGGGGACATTAGGAGTTAAAGGAGAAGCTCTAGGCTCATATATACATAAAAGAGTATGTATATATACATATATGTATACATACATATATATAAACATACACACATACATGTATGTGTGTATGTATATGAGGCAAGACTTGAAGCTAGGTCTTCTTGACTAGCTCTATATTTATGAGAAATATATGCAAGTTCCCTGAGATAAGAGATTATATCTTATATCTTATGTTTTTACTCCCTTCAGCACCCAGCATAATGCATTGAACAAAGTTTTCAGTAAATGATCACTTGATTTAATTAATTAAATTAATTCATGCTAATCTTTTTTATTTCACTAACCATACCATCTTTATTAATAAACAATCATGATATAATTAATAAGATAGCCAGGTTCAGAGTTAGGAAGACTTGAGTTCTATTCTTGACACTTGTTGTCTTTATGAAACTGTGCAACCTATTTAACCTCAAAGTCCCAGGCAGCTCTTTAACTTGGTGAGCTGCTTAGTAGGAACCCAATTGTATTAGTGAAGGAAATTTCTTCACAAAATATCCTCTACACAAATAAAATCATAGGTCTGGGTCAAAAAACAAATAGACATTTTATCAAATCAACTAATAGTTGAGATGTTTTTATTTTCTTTTGTTTTGAGGTTTGTTCTCTATCCTTATTCTTGTTATTTTTCAGTTGTTCAGTCATGCCTGACTTTTTGTAAATCCATGGACCACACTGTCCATGATGCTTACTTGGCAAAGAGACTGGAGGGGTTAGGGTTTTTTTCTTCTCCAGTGGATTAAAGAAAACTGAGGTTAAGGGATTTGTACAGAGTGACATGGCTAATAAGCATCTAAAGCTGGATTTGAGCTCAGGTCTTCCTGATTCCAGACCTAGTGCTCTATTCACTGAGCCACCTAAGTGTTTCCATCATCATTCTAACCCTTCCCTATACTTCAGTGTAAAGTCAAATAAATAGAGAAATCTTTTTAAAGTATGCAATTGGAGAAGAGGAAACAGAAAAAAAAAGATTCTAGAAGCTAGATTATCTTTCCCATAAACAATAAAAAAAATGATAGTGCAGGACTTTCATTCAACAAATATTAATTCCATTCTAACTATATGCATGGTACAGAGACTATGATACTAAGGAGCCCTTCTAGTTCTAAATCTTATGACTCTAGGATTCCATGGTGGAAAGTTCAAATTATACTGTATTGTGTATCTTAACACCAGAGAAAATAGTCAATTGATTGATAACAAGTCCAGTAATTCTGCCACATTTGTTTCTCTTTTCCTTTATTCAAACTTCTTTTACCTCCTTCAAAGATTAAGGTATTGAGAAATAAATCATATCACAGAGCAGTTTTAGGTTTCTTTGGTTTGTTTAGTGCTACATGTTATGTAGCCAAGAGGATTTAAATCCTTAAGAACAATTCCTTGACCCAGTCTTCAAATAGAAAACCACTCTGGAACAGGACCACCATTCTGGAATGCTCAATTTTGCAAAAGAGCAATAGGAATAAAATTACGGGTAATGCATTTTTACCAAAATTTGAGCAATTACTCACATAGCAGCTTCAAATATATGAAATAACACAAAAATTTCATACATAATGTTCTTATTAAATAAAATATACAGTTTGAGTAACTTTGACAATTAGTGTTAACTGGGTTGTAATTTCTGAATTCCATGTATTTTAATAAAGACCAATAAATAAACCAGCAAATACAGTTATTAGAACAAATTTCTCTTAATTTCCAATCTTAGCTTATTAAAAATATAATAAAAGACCTTTTTTTTAGTTTAGTATGCAAGAATTAGATTGTTTGACCTCTCCTTTAATGACTTAATTAGCTGTACTAAAGCCCAGCTGGGCCTCTGCTGACAACATAGCTAGATATTTCAATCAGACTGTGTTATGGAGAATAAGTAATAAATGCTACCTTGTCGCCATCCAGTCCCAAACCAGAATGCACGCTGGTAATACTAAATTTGATCAGTATGCCTCATATTTCAATTAGTCGTGGTCTGAATCACAAAAACTGTGTAATGTGTATGAATTCCTGATATCAGATACAGAGCTACAGACTCCCACAGTTAGGATCCATTGAGTTTGCTTTTATTATCAGCCAATTAATGGCCAAAATTTGCATCGCTTTTAAAATTTATAACCTCTATTCCAGCTGCAACCATGGTTTCTAATATACTATACACAATCAGATCCATATCACTGTTGCAAGGCAAACAGCTGCAAACTGTATTCTGTCTGCAGAAGTAAAATATCCTTCCATACAGAAGCTTTTTTTTAGCCTCTTAGAAGTTCTTTTCAAAGCCCAGCAGTACTAGTCACTTTGCGACAATGAGCAATTTAATACAGAAAGAAAGAAATCTACACCAAGGTAACCTCTTGGGATGTGCTAGATTTTCAAACGAATGAAACCCTATCACTTTGGCATCACACAAGGGCAAGAAAAGCCACTTCTCCTGACCAAGGCTAAGAAAATATAAACATATAAAATCTGACCCTCATCCAAAGTTAACTCATTCAAGTCTAGGCTGTCATGAAACTAGCATGCATGGCGTGACATGAGTTTAATATTACAAGAAATGTATACGGATGAGCAGAACTTGAACTTGTATGCAAGAGCCATAGAGAAGTTCCAAAAGAGGGACAAAAGATTATATTGCTGCATCCCTCACCAAGGAAGTTTTTTTTAACATATACACAGGATTTTTAGACAATATTTTTAAGAATCGGATTCTCTGCTATATGACAAGGCAGGAAATTTTAGCATAATCAGATTCAGTCTGAAAACATGACAGCTTTATATATTACTATTATCATGACTAAAAGACTACTGAAGGTATGCAAGGCCTCTGATTATAATTTTAAGTCCCTTATCAAGAATAATGTGCTTAGATTTTGTGCTGAAGTATTTATTTTTGGAGACATTGAATCAAAAAACTATTATTATATGAGAAAGACATGAAATGTTTTAAACTCTTCTTTCTCCTTTCTGTCTACTGGTTGGGGGAGAGAACAAATATTTATTTTTTAAATATTTTTTATTTAATAACAAAAGTGGGTAACACAAGTAAAAATAATTTGCCTTCCTGAATTCTGACAATCTTTCCACAGAACTGCAAAATAAAAAAATCAAATAAACAAACAAAAGCATTTACCCAACTGCCATAGATGTCAATTTATGTGTGGGGAGGCGGTATGTGTGTGTGTGTGTGTGTGTGTGTGTGTGTGTGTGTGTGGGGAGAGAGAGAGAGAGAGAGAGAGAGAGAGAGAGAGAGAGAGAAAGAAAGAGAGAGAGAGAGAAAGGGGGGGCAGAACTGCTTCCATGGCTATTCAAAAACAATAATTTCTCTCTTTTTTTTAATAAAATTCAACTGCTAATAACCAGCATTCTTTCTAACTGCTTAAAAACCGCAGTAAGACTGGTAATACCACTGTGTAATCATAAATGAGTACTTTAAAGGTATCATATCTGTTACAAATTTTATCTTCCTTGCTTTGTCACTACTGATTTCATCTCTGCAACTCTGAGATGTGGCATAACAACATTTTTGTTGTCCCAAACAACCTGAACCAAACTATTAAATACATGTCTCATGCTCCCAAATGATACCTACAAGAGACGCCTATGGAATCTCTAGAACTTGTCTGAAAAATCTGAAATTCTCTGTTCTATTTTGTAAAGAAAAAAACAAGTCCACTTTACAATGTTGATGAAGCGATGGCATTTTAATGACAGAAACCTACCTATAGAAATTCTTATTTTTTATAGAATAGAACATCAGACTTTTATTTTACATGAATTTGTGTGTGTATGTGTATTTTTTCCAATATGGATTGAAACATGGAATTTATTTGAATCTGGAATAATGTAAGAAATTGGAAGATATGTGAAAATTTCTGTCCAGATGCTAAAGTATGTTTTCTTTTTTTCTTTTAACCTATGTGATAGTAGGTCCTGTAAATTATTTTGCAAATTATGCCTTCATTTTCCCTCAGCTTTATTTGTAAATTATTATATAAAATAACATTTATATAAAAATATTTTTATTTTATCAGTTCAAGGATGTTACTGGTAACTCCCTAATTGACAAAGTTATTGAAATGAGTAGCTGATAGATCATTGAAGTTTCAACACAGCTTAGAGTTTAATCAGAAATACTGAGATAAAAGTCAGTCCCTCAGGGTCATTGCACCTCTCCTAGGGTTCGGAATCCATAAACTAGTACATGAGTATACCTAATAATACATAATTAGTGCACACAGCACTTCAATTTTGCTTTTAAGATGAATATGAAATTTCTGATTTGAGATGTTCTGAAATATATTTCCCATAAAGTACTTTAACATAAACATATTATGCTAGCCTTATCAATTTAGGTATTTCTGAATATTTTTGGGAAAAAAATTAGTTGATAGATTTTGTGTATGTATAGAAAGATCAGCCCAAAATATGTAACAGGAAATTTTTATACACACCATTTCTTGTAGAACCTATAGCTTAATCCAAAGATAGATATTCCTTCTATGATACATCACCATTATTAATGAATCCTATGTGAAAATGTAAGCTGTAAATCTACAAAGAAATAAACAACTTAAAAGATGTTTCAAAAATATCTATTAATATTTCCATTTATGTTACTGCATTTAGTTAAATATGCTTCTTGTTTATTAGAATCAAATACCAAAACTCTACCTGAGGGAATATTAGAAAATAAGATTTTATATTATACAAATGAGCAAGCAGAAAAGTAGACACAAATGAAAAAAAAAAAAAAACTTTATTTTGTTTTATTTTGTTTTTTCTTTAATTCACCATAGGGACATTTATGTTCAAAGCTGAAAATACACAATTAGGACATTTATGTTCAAAACTGAAATTAGTATAAGTTTCAATACATTGTGAAACTTCCTTGCCAGGCAAGCCATTACACATGTATTAGAGATGCCTATATGCAATCCACTCATGTGACTTTTCTCTGCCATTCATGAATTATGCAGTTATCCCTAACTCATGAAAATGAAAGTGCATTAACTGCCCACTATCATGTATTGTCTCTCCTGTATCCTTCTGCATACATTTCTATGGCCCATTATTCATTTTGTTTCTATGAGTGTGCAAATGTATATGTATAATAGAAGAATTTTCACACTAAGATGAATACAAACAACACTTGTTTGTGGATGTGCTTAGGTTTCATTATAGAGAATCAATTTTTTAAAATGCACATGCATTGCTGATGTAGCAATGGGGAAAAAAGATCTGATAGGGCTGATATGAAACAATAGAGGGAATTCCCTCCATAAAGAGTAAAAGATAACCTACATCTGAAAATGTTGGTCTATAAATTTGAAACAAAGCCCTAGTCAAATAAAAACCGTATAACAAAGCACCTGCAGCCACTTAAATATTTGAGGGTTCTTTTTCCATGCTTTCTGCTTAGTTAAAATCATTCCTTTCAGCATTGATTGTAATCTAACTCAAAAGCCATTATGAAATTTTCCAAGCATTTATCTTTTCTCTATAGTAGTTAAAAGATATTTAGATGATAGAAAATTATCATTTCAGAACAAAAGTAAGGCCAAAATATACAATAGATTTTCATGATAAATATTTGAAAAATGCATTATTTTATTTCATCAATCATTGGATTATTACAAGCTTCAAATAAGCTGAAAATTCTTTTTAAAAATATCAACAATTTGCCAAAAGTCTTAACATTTTTTCAAATAGGTCTTGTTATTTTGTTTATGAGGTATGCATAATGATTTCTGATATAGAATACAGTAGGGATTTTTTTCATTTTATGTTGTGCTTAACAAGAACAGAATTGTACTTTTTAAAGTAATCCTTGGTTATAAAAAGGAATAAATTTTGTCAAATATATGGGTTTATAACAGTGTGTAATAAAGGTTCTTAAAAATGTTGCCTCAGGCAATGAAAGCAGGATTTGAGTTCTTGAAAAAAACCAAAGTAAAATATTTTCCCACACTATAGAAACTAGTCATTATTTTTATTATAAGTAGTCATATTCTCATTCCTCAGTTCTATATAAACATCTACATTTTAAAGTCATTCTTACACAAAAATATTTAACCATTTATGTAAAATGAGATATAACTATTTTATATTTCTGATCTTGAAATGTATTATTAATTCCAATTAACTTTTATTTTTTACCATGTACAAGAAATCAGCTGGTATCATCAATAAACACCACATATGAATAAAACATTTTGATACATTATATCTACATAGGCATATGCAAGTTCAAATAGAACATTCCTTCATCCTTTCCTATTTCCTCTTTCTTTTTTGTTTTTTTTAATTCCTTTTCTAAAAACAAATTTTAACCTTTAAAAAAGTATACCCAACAATTTTGAGGAAACCATTCTTTATTGTATACAATCAATTTTAATTCAGTTAATTATCTTAGTAGAGATTTCTAAAATGATGCCATTTTTTAAAGAATGCTATTGAATTTGTACATACTTAGAATGACTTAGAATGGTTTATTTTATTTTTATGGAAAAGCAACGCATCTGAAAACCTAAGAGAGAAAACAACAACTTGGTAGTTATTTTCAAATTCAGTAATACCGAGGAGGAAAAATGTTCAAAACTCTCATTTGTATTACTCAATGGATGCTGTTTTCCTGACAATTGAATTTTAAAAATCAGTCCACACTGAAGTATAGCAGAGATATAATGTGTTAATCTCTGACACATAACATCTTTTATGCATATGAGCTTTATTTAACAAAAAGCCTTTTTCCCAAGGCAATGAATATGCTCAAGAATAAATTAGGATAAATGTTATGTTACATTACTATCTTGTACATTCACTTAAATCATAAATGAAGTATGACCAGCAGAAGGCACTGTTACAATAAATATATGTAGATATTACTGTTCTTTTACAAACTGGCTCAAAATTGAGATTAAAGTTCTGCTAACTTTTCTCAATATTATTGTTGTTTCCCCTAGACATTCAATTCCTAAGTGGTCCTTGGATGCAAAAGCATTTTACAAAAGTGGTTAAAAATTTTCAGAAGCTCCCTCCTTTTCATTATTTTCTTCAACAATTTAGCACATATGAACTATTATATATCACTTTTGACCTAATAATTTCATAAGAGAATTACACATTGCCACTTATTATGTTTAATATTGCATTTAGTGATCAAATTGTTAGGATCCTAGTAGTCTTCTCTTGGGTAGCTAAGTATATCCTCCACAATAGGTCAGTCTGCATAATTAACTTCTAAACAAGCTGCTAAGATCAGGCTGATTAACTTTTAGTGGTTTGATCATCATTTGGTAAATGAATGCCACCCAATTCTCTAAATGGAATTATTTTGGATACATTAAAATACCTATACTTAAATCTCTGCCCAACATATACTTAACAATGCTTTTTAGCTGATGTTAGTGCACAAAATATCTTGAATAGCTCTCCACATTTATAAAATCCATGTTAAAGGGACCAGCAGGGCGGGGGGGGGGGTGGAGGGGGTAGTTACACCATGTTTGGATTTTTGTATTTCAGAGTTCTGACTACTTTATCTGAATTACAGATTTAGAGCTTTGTTATGTGTGGTAGTTATGATAATATGATCACTAAAGGCACAGAGACAGGGAGACTCAAATCCCTTTGAAAATCCCTTTCTCTATTTCCTACAGCTGCTGCAGGAGTTTAATATCTGATCGAATGATGAAAAAGTACAGGCCAAACTCCAGTTTTAATAAAATTTTTAACAGGCCTACATATAGTTATGAAAAATGTTATTTGCAATGCCAATTTTTAATAAAATTTTCTTAAACCAAAGAAAAAATCCCCAAGGAGAACCTAATATAAATGTGTTTTCTTTTTTTTTCATATGTACTATTTAAGGCTCTTTAAAGGTTATGAAAGTGACTGGTAAAGTAAGTTCTTTTATATTCAAAAAACCTGAATGCACTCATGTTTTTGCATTTTAATCAAATAAATAAGCAAGTATTTCAGTTTTGTATATGGGTTCAAAAGCAAATATTATCACTTTACATTGACAGCTTTTATTGTTAGCAGTAATAATTCACATATTAAATAATAACCCCATTTTAAATAAGTCATAACCTTACTAACATACTTCATGCCTTTCCTAGTCATGACTGCTCTACTCTCAGAAATAACTTAGATTAATTATAATCAAATTTTGACATTTGGTAAAATATCTTTCATTTGACAAACAATGCATTATTCTGAAGTATAGTTTAGTGTTATTTACTTTTAAATAAAGGAGAGAATTACTTAGAGGAATCATTATAAAAAATAATACAGTGTAATTTAATCCAAAATTTCAAATCAAAATTTTCTAGGAGTCTCCCTATATGTAGCTGAGGTTTAAAATAAACCACATGTCAAGTATGGGTTATCATAGTAAAGACAGTGTTACGTATACAAACCTGTAAATCCCTATTTATATTAATAATATTGCCTAGAAATAAAGCCATGAGATAACATGGTCTCCCTGTACTCCAAAGTATTTGTATTTACAGTCACAGTTCTTACAAAAGAAATTTAGAAGCAACATATTTACAACAAAGTAAAAAGTTATACTTTTATTTCAATTTCCAGATGGCAGCAAATAAAAAATGGAAAAGATGCTAAACAGAAACAACAGATTCCAATATAATCTCTAAGACATGCGGATTGACATTGTTTGAACCTTGGGCTAGGGGACATTTGTGGATATTATCTCTCTCACAATTATTTCTCTACCCCTTCTATTACTTTTGTTTATTTCAGCACATCTAAGATCAGTAAAGTTGATACTGGAATGTACTTCTAGATATTCCTATTTAAACAGAAGAAACACCAGGGAAAGATCACTGACTTTCAAATTTATAAGCAAGGCTCAATGGTAGAGTGCCCACAATAAAAGATAATCTCCCTAAAATACACACACACACACACACACACACACACACACACACACACACACACACACACACACTTTTCCTAACATCTTCAATTTATTATGAAACAAAAACAGACAAGAACTATGCTTTTCTCTAAGGTTGTGACTTGTCCCTTGTTCTAAACATTTTGGCACCAACATGAATCCTGAAAGGAAAATGTATGACTCTTTTGATTCAAAATTCACTGTCTTACTATTCTTTCACTTATAGAAGTAAAAATAAATTGCCCCATGACAAATTTAATAACCTGATTTTATCACCTTACTTTTTCTTCTTCAGTTCTAGTTTAAAGAATATTTGGGAATGAGGATGGGAAGATCAAATTTCTAGAGATCTTAATCAGGAGATTTGAAAATTTTTGAAGGAATCAAGGTAACAAGAATGTATGAAAGAATAATTTATTTCTATGATTATTTCCTCCCTTGATTTCTGCATTGGGATTACTGTGGTTTATCTCTATCCAAACTATCTATTGTCTATAGAGAGAGACAGACAAACAGATAGTCAGAGACCGACAGAAACAGAGAGAGAAAGACAGAGATAGAGACAGAGAGACAGAGAGAGACAGAGATAGATCCCTAAGGGACATCCATTGACAAGTGGCAAACATAAGAAAATAATTTTCAGTTGCTATTCAAAAATCCTTCTGTAAAGTCCACAGATTGCAGGTGGAATAAAGAATAACCAGCTATTGTAATTTTGACAGTGGTAGTACTGAATATATTTTTAATTCACAAATGAAGCAAGTCTTATGTGCTTGGGAACATATATACATAAAAATATATATGTATGTATATGTAAACACATTTAACAATATTTTAGAATATTTCTCTGTGTCTTCAAACAAGTACTCATCTCTGAAAGGAGAAAGTTTTGACATTTAATTTCAAACATTTTAAATTTGTTTTATAAACAAAAAGGGAAATCTGTTTTGTTTTTTTTCTAACAAAGATGTAACAACTACCTTTCAAGGAATAATGTCTATTAGAAAGCACAAATTAATAAAATTGATTTAAAAATAAAACAGGTACATAATGAAAAAGGTTTTCTCTCACAAAAAAACTGTTTCCTACATATACAAGATTACAATAATCATTCTAATAAGTATAATAATCAGATAATAAAGTATATAATTAGCATAATTCCAGTAATAAAGATTTTTATACAGATAGTTTGTGTAATTACTTTTTAGTGAATCAAACATGTTTCCTTTTATTGAAATAGAAATTGAGATCTATAGATATTTGCTTCTCTCCCTACAATTCATTATCAAATGCTGAAAAATATAATAATATCATAGAAGTGTTAAAAATGTAAGCATATAGACTTATAGTATAAAAAATAACATTTATAAAATTAAATCTATGAATAGATGTTGAAATACATCTGAAAGTGTTTTTTTTATTTATATTAATCATTTTGAAAAGTGATTCACAGGTGACTTTAACTATCATTGTCCCTCCTCTAACCAGCTCCCAAACTATTGAAGCATGAACTCATTTTTGAAATTTATGTACTCATTTTAAAAAATTTTAACCACAATTGAATCTTCATCTTCAAATTGGATTTAATATTCAAATTTGTGCATTTTTAACTTAGCTTGGGAAATAGTATTTATTGATACAAGGTAAGAAAAAAAATTTAAAAATTGTCATCAAACAACAAATATATTTATAATTTAAGATAACTACTGTGTACTATGTATATATAATATATTTGATTAGTCTAATGCTTGAAATTAGCACCTTTAACTTTCAAAGTGCACCTTGAACTTTTATTCAGTAATGAGTAATGTAGAATTTTTAAAATTCATTTTTTCAGTGGTTAAACCTTTTAGAGTGTTTTTCCAAAAATTTTGAAATGGGTGACCAAGAAAATACCAAATTTAGTTTGGGTTTCAGGTTAATGCATTTTACAGCTTGTTCTCTCCTGTGAAAAATCAAACTTAATATGGTAAAATGTGTGAAGTGAGTAATATGATGTGCCTTTTATTCATGGGTATAGTATTTTGCCATTTTAGTGCACTGGGTTCCCCTGTCCCCCACACAATCTATCATTGTTTCAAAAGATAAAGAATGAAAAATTCTAGCAAAAGTCACTTTTACAGGCTGATAATCCAGAGTTGCTGCTCTTAGTGAAGAAACTGGATTTAGTCAAAATTTAGTTAAAACATCGCATTTCCCGAATTGTGTGATTTCCATAGTTTCTATGGAAACCAACTATAGTATTTTTTAGCTACAACTATGAGAGACTTATAAGTCAGTTACTATTATTTTCCATAACTTGATAATAGGATGGCTCAAAATACAATTAACTTGGCATAAAAGATTAAATTAAAAAATCTTATAAAAATTAAGCCAGCATATGAATACAATGGGGGGAAATGAATCAAAAATATGTGTTTTTATTTTATTTATCAAAACCAAGCTCATTTCCTTTTGTATACATAGGAAAAAAATTAAAACATATTAGTCAAGGACATCAAACAGGTAGGTACAAGGCACTAAAAAGTTAATTAAATAACATTGTTCCCACTTATAATTCTGTTCTTTTTACTGATAAATAAATTCAGATGTGAGCATTCAGATCACAAAAGAATTCATAGATGATTTCTAGTAAACAAAGTATTCTCTATTTAATTGTTTACAATTCTTTTGACAGAGAAAGTAGGATGACAAAGAAAGTTGGAGTTCAAGCTCTGGAAGCCACAGCCAAATGAAGATTAATCAGAGTAGAAGTTAAATCATCCTTGGTATTATGAATACAAGTAAAAGATAATAAATGACTCAATTAGAAAAAAATAATTATTAATTTTCAGGAGAAAATTGAAAATTTAAGAGAACACCTGTAGACAGTCTTGTCTACAAAATTCCTTTATGTCTTATATTTTAAAATTTGGATTTTTAAATTCTGAAAGCATTCCAGACTCATCAGGTATGTGCATATGGATTGCTTCAAAATGGAAATAGTAGAAGAATGTTTTAACTTTACATCTGAGGGTGTATTTTTCCTGCTACCAAACTTAATATAATACTAACTTAAACACTCTAGATCTAAGTTTCTTGGTCAGTTTTTGAAATTCATTAACAGAATACTATTCATAGCAGCAATGAAATGGAACAAAATATAAAAGTTTTCACTGTTTATTTTACAATATGTATATAATAGAACTTATTACTCTCCATTTTAAAAAATATGTAAGCCTCTTATGAAACACAATTATTTATCCTTTTATTTTTAGATGCAGGATGAATAAATAGCACTGGTGAGAGAGACAGAGACAGAATAGGAAACTGTCTTCTGTAGATGCTCCAGCTGTTACTAAAGTCTTCATAGAATTTAAAAAAAAAAAAACACAGGTTAAAAGAACTGAATTTATAAAAGCAATAATACTCTGAACCAATTAGGTTATTACCAAGCAAAGTTCTATATTTTAATCATTAGTTACTAATGACAACCTTTTTTTAAAAAAGAATTATTGGGGGAGTTATTAGAATTTCAGTTTACTGAAATGTAATTCAGAAAATATAATTCAAATGGTTAAGAACTTTTAAGATGTTTGAAGAAAGGATATTAAAATCAATTGCTTTTAGGCAGAAGGAATGTTTAAAAATATAATATCTCTATGCATTCATATGCTTGTTAATATTTAAACTTGAGCTCAATTTAACAAGACCATGTGGTAAATCCTGTGCTTAGAAATGGTGAGGGGCAAAAAATATTTCCACACAACAGTCACTAACCTCCTGGCATCTATAATTTAATTCTAAGTTGAACCTTCTCTTACCTGTTGCTATTCGGAGCAGTAACAAGAAATATATGGAATGGTAAAGCGGGGAGGAGGGGGTCTATCAATATTATCTAGTTCAAAACCAATTTTATAGATGAGAAAGTCTATGTCCAGAGAGTTTTATTGATTTGCTCCAGTTTCATAGTTAGTAGCATCTTATTAAATTATTCAACTGTATTCAAATGATCATGTTCTTCTTTTAATCACCCCAAAATGTAACTTACACAAATTAAAGTAAAAGTAAATTATAGTGCAATATATACTGTTTCACCTAAATATTTTTAAATTACTTTAAAATTCTGGAGTATCTTCCATATGCTATATACACAAAGAAGACCAGAATTAGTACCCAAAAGACATCATTATTCTTTAATTAGATGTTTGTCTAATTTTTAAAGAAGCTTTAAAATATAAATCTTTATACTTTAGAAATAAACATTGAAAGTTTAATAATAAAGTACTTCAAAAGGGGAGACATCTAAAAAGAGGGGGAAATGAGTTTCTTATTTCAGTTCAATCATTTTTTTAAATGAAAGGTGGATTTAAATTTAGCCTTTAAATCAAGGCATAACACACTAAAAGGACTATACAAGACAAGCACATACATTAAAAGTGGCACATTTCAAAGTCAGAAGACAATTCATACCATTCTAAATCTTCCTTACTCCTCTCTTAGGATGATTTCTTTTATTTCAATACCATTCCACCCCAACATTCCATCACAAAGGTGAGCATTCCATCAAGAGAAGCAATATATGACACTGTATTCAAGGTAGGGCAATAAATTAATAGCCACTTATTTTCCTCAGGAACACAGTATATTTTGAGACATAAATCATTTTATAGTCTCTGTATCAATTTGTTTCTAATCTTAATACTTAAGGGCATGCATGTAGAATTTTAATATGTTGAGAAGAAAGGAAAGAAAGAAAGAAAGAAAGAAAGAAAGAAAGAAAGAAAGGAAGGAAGGAAGGAAGGAAGGAAGGAAGGAAGGAAGGAAGGAAGGAAGGAAGGAAGGAAGGAAGGAAGGAAGGAAGGAAGGAAGGAAGGAAGAAAAAGAAAGAAAGAAGGAAGGAAGGAAGGAAGAAGGAAGGAAGGAAGGAAGGAAGGAAGGAAGGAAGGAAGGAAGGAA
>JAJPUD010002717.1:116677-161452 GCA_023553655.1 Myrmecobius fasciatus | reverse complement strand
GAAGGAAGGAAGGAAGGAAGGAAGGAAGGAAGGAAGGAAGGAAGGAAGGAAGGAAGGAAGGAAGGGAAGGAAGGAAAGAACAAGGGAGGGAAGGAAGGGAAGGAAGAAAGGGAGCAAGAAGGAAGGGAAGAAGAGAGGGAAGGAAGGAAGGAAGAAGGGAGGGAGGGAAGGAAAGAAGGGAGAGAAGAAGGAAGGAAGAAGGGAAGGAAGAAAGGAGGGTAGGAAGGGAGGGAAGGAAGAGAGGGAAGGAAGGAAGGGAAGGAAGGGAGGAAGAAGAAAGAAAGGAAGGAAGGCAGGGAGGAAGGCAGGGAGGAAGGAAGGAAGGAAGGAAGAAAGGAAGGACAGAAAAAGTCACCACCTGATGGCCAGCTTTCAATGGTAAGTAAGCTAAATGTATTAAACTTAATTAATAAATTAAAGTTATTTTTAATGTATAAATATAATAAGATGAGGAATCAATTCCTCATAATGGTATAAATTATGAATTTTACTAACCATGAATTAACCACTTGCCAAGTCATAACTGAAGTACTTGGGTTTTATTCTGCCATCATCTCAAAAGAAAGATGCTTACTCTTCCATCAGTCAGTCAGTAAGTAGCCAATGAGGAAAATAAAGTACGTACTATATAGCAGACATATAAATCTTAAGCTCTAGAGATATAAAGAAAAAGCAAAAGACAATCCATGCTTTCAAGGAACTCATAATCTAAAGGGGGAAAGGAATGGTATGTGGCAAAATTGACATTCAAAGAAATATATGGGATATTAGGAGTAATGAACAGAGGAAAAGACATTAGAATTAATGAAAGTGTTATGAAAGGCTTTTATAAAAGTTTTAGCTAATATAGATTGTTTAAACGTTAAGTAGCTAAAAGGATTAGATTCTTAATGACATAACTTACAAATAAAAAGAAAAATTTAGACATTGAAATTAAAAGAATTTTCCCCAAATGAAGAGTCGGAAATAAATTGTCTCTGATGCTTCTTCTAGCTCTCATTCTAGAATCCTCAAGGTCTTCTGGCTTCTAATGTCCCTTAAAAGTCTAGAATATTATGAGTTGAACGGAGATACTTTGCTATTAAGTTTAATTATTTATGATTAGAGGAGTCTGTATAATCAGTTAAAATAGTAGTGGTTGAATAAAACACACACACACACATAGCTAAGATCTTCAATTAAAGTTAATTTGGCCACTTAATTCATCTTAAGGAACCAAATTCTTAATGTTGAAATCAAAGTTTATTAGGAGATATGTAAGATGAAAATATGAGAATAATTTTTGAAATGAGAAAATACCTCCTATCTTTTCAATAATCTATATCCTAATAAAAATTTAACTGAATACTCTTTGCAATATTATGAATATCATTTTCCAAATTAAGAAGACTAAGCATAAGATTTAAGTAATACAGATAATTTCCAAAGCATGTATAGCTCAAATGCAAAGGAAGAAAGCATAAAAACATGAAATGATCAGATTGGTCACCATACCTTTATTACTCTATTAAAAACAGTAGACTTACTGTATTTGCATTCTGATAACTCAATACTGGATTGCTACAAGATAGAAGTAGAGATGATACTTAAGAAAATAAAGACAGTAAGAAGAGGTAAGCCAAACTAAATATGAACAGAAGAAATCCACACTTTAGACAACATACTTTCAGAGGCACCAGGTGATCAATTGCCAAGGTATTTCTAGGAAAGAGACATTCCAAAAGGGAAAAGAACAAAGATCAAATTTTATTACAAAGAAAATGAAAGAGAAAGTGTTAGCAGCTACGCGTTCATTGGCCTACTTAATATAGATTTAAAAACTTTAATAAGTTCTTCATTCTATTTCCTTTGCATATTTTAGTAGTATCCAAGATTCCTCCCTAAGATGTAATCAAGACATAAGTCAAAAATATTAAGTCAGTGTCACAGTGAATGATTTACACTGAATACATACAAAAGAGGATGGGGGGGAAGGGGGGAAACAGGTTCTATAACCTCCTGTTGGCTAATGACCAGGTGCTGATTTCATCAAGCTCCAGTCCACAGAATGAGATTAATAGTCCCTCAAAATAGCAATCCACAAAAATAAAAAAAATATATATGAAAAACAAAATGTATGAATAATTTATATTGTCTGATTATGTGGCATTCAATTGGTCATTATGTTAAAACATAAGCATATGTAATTTAGCTCTGGCAGAGCTAATGAGGTGGGCCCAAAACTGAATAAAAGAGCAGACTATATTTCATTTATAAATCTAGTTGCAGAACCATTTTAATCATCTCAGCTGCTACTTGCCATAAAACTGTAGTTTTCTTATCTTTTCTTATCTCTTCATATTTTCCCCCAGCAATGAAATCACTGCAAATCATGAAATACAAGCTCAAAAGAATTAAAATTACATGAGTCAAAATATAATAGAAAGATGACTTCTGAGGTTATGTAATAGTAAATATATTGTCTACAATGAATTAGGTTTTGGAAAATCTTGGCGCACTCTCTCCAGCAGTTTGCCTAGTGTAACATGCAATAATGTCTTAGTTTTTGGTGGAAGCAAGGTTACATTCCATAACAAGAATGTTCATTTTTTAAAGGAACATGTAATTACCTACAAAGACATTTTAAACTCTCTTTAATTAGTTTTAAGAATAACCACCTCTCTCTAAAAAGAGAGAGAAACAAAGAGAGAAAACAGCTAAAGCACTCATTTTTAAGAGGACTAACTTATTCTGATAATTAGCTAATATTGAGTTAGTGATTAATAATTTATAAAACAATTAATAAAATATTTTTCATAATAGTTTTAATTCTCTCTCACCAATAATTATATGCATAATGCTTTCTGTTTTAGATTTATTATAATTCTTTCAAGGAAGAGGAGGAAGAAAGAATCAGATGTGATTTTCTCTAGTGCTAGTGATTTCCAATGTTGATATTTCTTATCATAACAAAGTGACAAGATTTTTATCTTATCAATAAGATATCTATAGAATTATATAACAGAATCTTTTAAATGCATCTTGGTAGAAACCACACATCACGAACTATGCAACTCTTCATTGTTCCAGACTAGGTGTGCGTATGGATGTATAGTTATATGAATACATATATGTATATGTGTATATATGCATATATATTATATATTATAATTATACATACCTATCATATATATTCAGCTTGTTCTGTGAAAGTGATGACTGAAAGCTGTGGGAAAAAATGCATCTGCTATGAGCCTGCAGAAACTCAAAATCTTGTCGAAATAAGACAATATGGAAAGACTAAAGCACTTTATAAATAAAAATTATTTATACCTATATTTCATATTCTCCCCAGGGAAAGACAACAGTAAGGTCTTTTCAAAGCATGCTTTTTTGAACCAATATGTTGACAAAGACCAAAGAAGATAAATATTTTAATTAGTTAAACAAAGCCCATATTGCTTTTGGCAAATGATTTTTTTTCTCATTTCCAATCAAGTGGTTTAGTTTCACCCTGAATTATTTTAAGACAGTGGTCAAAAATAGTGCTTTCATCCTAATTCTGTAAAGTCCCTCTGATTTAAACAGGAAGTATATCATTTATTATATATATTTGGGATTTAGAAATCATGTTTATACATCAACTTTGATGTATATTTTTATGTAACTATACATCAGTAGATGGCAATTAAGTATTGACTTTGAAAACTACAAAATGTTTATATTGATATGAATTACATTATTCTGTAGCATATGAAATTAAAACTAGCTTCCCAGTAAAAGAAATCATTCTTTGAAGCTGTAGCTCCAGAACCTAATTTAAAGTAACCACTGCAGCCAAGCATTTCTTAAACATATCATTTTATATGACAGCAAATTCATCCAGTTAGCTTTCTAGCTAGTCAATTCTCTATTTATTTCACCATTTCATATCCATAACATAAATACATCTGTTCTGTTCTGTAGAGCATGATTCAAGACAGTACAAAATCATTCCCCTTTACAAAAAAAAATCAGAAAAAAAGAATTCTCATTTTGTGAAATGATAATGTCCAAAAATAAATATCACTAGACTTGGAAGATTCTCCCATTTGTGCAGTGATTGTACCTCTCTGACCTTAGTTTCTTAGACTATAAGATGAGCCATTTAGACTATTTGATTCAGTTAAAGATTAAGTACCTACTATATGCTAGTTACTGAGTACACAAAGCCAAAAAGTGAATACTTTCTACCCTCAAAAAGCTTACATTCTATTGGAGGAAGATAGAAGGATGTAATGAAACACCAGACATGGAATTATATAATTGATATTTGAAAACTAGCTCTACCATTTATTACTTGTATTATCTTGGGAACATCACTTAACTTTTCTTAATCTGTTTCTTTATCTATAAAATGAATGGTGGTATAAGATGGCCTATGCTGTGTCTTAGAGCTCTAGATCCTTGGCCTATGTACCCATGTTAATATGATGCAAGGAAAATTGAGGGAGAGGACACTAAATGAGGGAAAGGAAGAATCAGGAAAGACTTCACAGAAGACATAGAACTTGAATCAAACCTTTAGGAAAGTCAAGATAATTCTTAGAATTTGGGGCAAAGATAGGATTGCCTCCCCAGAACAAAGAATGATTTGTATGGCAACTATGTGGAGAATGGAACTCTATGTCCAAGACACATGAAATAGTTTGGTTTAGTAGAGACATCAATTTTAGGAAGAGGAGTATTAGGAAATTAGGCTGGAGATATAAATGGAAGGCAAATTGTAAACAACCTAAGAGGCAAATTGTAAAGGACCTTCAAATCCAGAGTGAAAGAGTCTATTTTTTTTATGATCATTAGGTAACCACAAAATGTTTTTGAGCAGAGGAGTAATAATGTGCATACACATAAGATAAAGGAACAAGAGAATGAAGGGAAGAGAAAAAGATATCATTTGACCTAGATAACTATCAAATTATCCATGTAAAAAGAGGAATGCAAAGGTCAAAGTAGGGCTGATGGATTGGGAGAATAAGGATTAGTTCAAAAAAAGAGATTTGAAGTCATAGTAAGGATGTAGAGAAGACAGTTGGAAGACAATGAACTTAGTGAGACTATAAAGACATTATCCTCCCCTTTCCCCAATCAAACGGAATCAGACATCTTACTAGCTAAGAAGTGACTTGTTGAAAATGTCGTGGTTATTATGAATCAGCTATCTATATAAATACAATCTGAAAATCATTGATTGTTGAATTTAACTGATTCATTAGAATTAAAATGAAAATAAAGTCATGATTAGATGAAAAGATAAAAATGAAAAGACATTAGTGGAAGCATAACGTAATTAAAATAAGTTATTCCACAAAATGAGAAATAAATAACACTAAGGATATTGACTCCAATCTTTACCATATCTTCAAATACTACTGTCTTGGATATAATAAGGATTTTATAAACATATAGTATACTTAGAATATGAATTTGTTTTCAAAACCATACGGAGGATGATGGAAAGTTATGATCATTGTTTCATAAAATGAGGAGTGGTGGAGGAAAAAAAGTCTGCTGGAAGCTTGGCAGGCAATTGACTTACCAATATCATCCCAAGAGTATTTAAAGATATACCTGGAAAGGACACAACAGTTGTGAAAAATGAAACATGAGTGTCAACATTTCCATAATAAATTATATTCTACATTGTTAACAGCAAAGCCACTATATTTAAATTCAAACATTGCAGTTGATAATGTGCTATATAGGAAAATGGAAATAGAAATTATACTTAGCATGAAGATGGAGAAGAACTGAAGAATAGATGTACCAGATTTAGTATTAAATGCAAGAAAACCATACTTGAGGAGACACTATTTTGAAAGAATTAAGAGACCAATTAAAGAAAGAAGATGCAAATGGTAAGAAAAAATCATTGATCATACTGTTATTAGAAAAATGATGAGGAGGACATTAGTAATTTTTAACATGTACATAATTTCTCATTTTCTTAATATTCTTATATCTTCAAAATTTCAAGACATTTCTCTCTCCTGATTCTTCTATTTGTCTGAACTTTGCTTTTTTTTCTTTGTTGGATCTTCATAAATATCATGACCATTAATCATAGGTATCTTCCAAATCTCCATCTGCTCTCTCTTTTCTTCTCCTTCTATACTCTTTCAATTAGTGATCTCATCCTTTTCCATAGTTTCAATTATCATCTCCATACAGATAATTTTCAATTCTAATGGTGCAGCCCTAATCTTTCCCCAGAATCACATCCAAATGCCTCTTATATACTTGAACTGAATAATTTATAGACTTGTCAAACCCAACCTATTGAAAACATAATTCACTGTTTTTCCCTCAAAAGCCTCTCTTCATATCATCCCTATTACTGTGGAAGGTATTGCCATATTCCCTGTCATCCAGGCTTGCAATTTAGGTGCCACCCTTAACTTATCACTTTCTCACTCTCCCTCTTACCAAAGCAGTTATTAAGTTCTCTTATTTCTATTTCAACAATATCTCTTATATGTTTCCTTTTCTCCTTTGACACTGTCATCATTCTAGTTCAGGTCCTCCTCACCTCACCCCTGAACTATCGCAGTATCCTTTTTGGTTGCACTCTGCCTCAAGTCTCTCCTCACAACATTATATCACCCGCTCAGTTGTCATAGTGATTTTAAAGCACAAGTTTGACCATGTTTTCCACCTCCTCCCATTTACTAAGCTGCTGTGAATTAAATTCCAGTGAATTCTTATCATCTCCAGGATCAAATATAAAATCTTCTATCCAGCTTTTAAAGCCTTTCATAATATTAATCCTTCTTACCATTCCAGTTTTCTTACTCCTAATTCCCCTCCACGTATTCTAAGATCTAGTGACATTGGTGTCCATTCTTATCCTCAAACAAGGTATTTTGCCAACTCATTCCCAATGTTTACATTGGCTATTCCCCATATCTGAATCTCTCTTCTTCCTTGTCACTACTTCCTAGCTTCCTTGGCTTCTTTCAAGTCTGAATTACAGTTCCACCTTCTTCAGGAAGCCCTTCTCAGTCTTCCATAATTTTATCCCTTCGCTTTGAAACTACCCCCAGTTTATATATATATCCTGTTTGACCATAATTGCTTGCATGTTGTCTTCCTCATTTGACTGTGAGCTCCTTGATATCAGAAATTTTTTCCCACTTCTTTGTATTCCCAATGCTTACCTCAGTGCCTAGCATATGGATGATGCTTGATCAATTCTAGTTGTCTACCTACTTGTTTTTCATAAAATCTTCATGTAACATACAAAAAGTATCATCAATGAATATGAAAAAGAAGTAAGCAATTCTCTACTGCAAACCACATCATTATAGTATCATGACTGATTGAATAGGTACAGTAAATGCAAGTTCACAGCTTATTATTCATTTACTTTAATATATACATATATATGTGTGTTTGTATATATATACATATATATACATATATCTGTTTTATGTGCATACACAAAAAAAATGTGTTTGTATAACTCAGCAAAAGAAAATGCAAAAATTTTTGTGGCAGCCCTTTTCGTAGTGGCAAGAAACTGGAAATTGAGTGGATGCCCATCAGTTGGAGAATGGCTGAATAAGTTACGGTATATGAATGTTATGGAATATTATTGTTCTATAAGAAACTATCAACAGAATGATTTCTCTTGTCCATATGTTCATACAAGATTACTTGACACTCCAAAAAAGAAAGTGACTTTGCTAGGTGATCATAAGATGATCACTATTAACTAAGGCATAAAACATAGAAATCTGTGATTGTCAGAGGTAGTCATCAGTACAGCCTATCCAGGCCAGAGGCACTAAGGATTTCCTGTAAATAAAGGTGATAGCCTCTAGATGGTACTGTCAATATGGCACTAGGCTGATTGCTTCATTCCAAAATCTCAATAGGCAATTAATTTGTCCATAAACTGCCATGCTAAGGGAAAAGGAGAGAGAAAAAAACAAAAAGATAGAGATTGGTAAAGTAGCTGGCTTTCTTTAACAGAATTCAAAAATCTTTCATGACCTTAGTTTAGGTAACTAAATTATTTTCTTCTATTAACATCAGTAAATTTGATTTAATGCATAATTATAGAATAGGTCTATTTTCTATATATCCATAATTACTAACCTAAAATATTACAAACCACAAAAACTAACCAGTTTTTCAATTATTCATATGCAAATATATTGTTCTTTTGCCCCAGTATTCTACAGTTTGTCATATTCAAATACGGAACTGCTTTTAAGACTCTAACAACTCCAACAACTTCTTTTCTTAGAATTTTGAGTGGAAGTATTCCCCACATAAGAAATTTTTCAAGACAGACTTAGTTCATTAATTGTTTTTAATAATATTAGCTTTTTGGTCATCAAAACTATTTAGTACTAGCTAAGAAACAGAGTAGTCAATCAGTGGAATAACTTAGGTTCACAAGACAAAATAGTCAATGTCTATAATTTTATCAAATCTAGTGTTTGACAAACCCAAAGACCCCAGTTTTGGGGATAAGAACTCAACTATTTGAAAAAAATTGCTGGGAAAACTGGAAATTGATATGGCAGAAACTAGGCACTAACCCACATGTAATACCAAACAAGATAAGGTTGAAATGGATTTATGATTTAGACACAAAGAGTAATATTATAAGCAAATTAGAACAAAAGATAATTTACCTCTCAGATCTGTGGAGAAGGAAGGAATTTGCGGCCAAAGAAGAACTGGAGTACATTATTTAATACAAAATAGATAATTTTGATTATATTGTTTAAAAGTTTTTGTACAAACAAAACCAATGTATATAAAATAAGAAAGGAAGCAGAAAACTGGGGGGGGATGGGCATTCAAGGATTCTGATAAAGGCCTCATTTCTAAAATAGAGAATTGACTAAAATTTCTAAAAATTCAAACCATTCTCCAATTGATAAATGGTCAAAGAATATGAACAATTTTTAGATGTAGAAACTGAAATCATTTCTAGTCATATGAAAAGGTGCTCTAAATGACTATTGATCAGAGAAATGCAAATTAACTCTACTCTGAGATATTACTATACACCTATCATATTGGCTAAGACAAAAGGAAAAGATAATGATGAATGGTGGAGGGTATGTGGGAAAACTGGAATACTAATACATTGTTGGTGGAGTCATGAACTGATGCAACCATTTTGGAGAGCAATTTGAAACTATGCCCAAAGGGTTATCAAATTGTGCATACCCTTTTATCCAGCAGTGTTTCTGTTGGGCTTATATCCCAAAGAGATCTAAAAGGAGGGAAAGGGATGCACATGTGCAAAAATTTTTGTGGCAGCCCTTTTTGTAGTGGCAAGAAACTGGAAATTGAGTGGATGCCCATCAGTTGGAGAATGGCTGAATAAGTTACAGTTATATGAATGTTATGGAATATTATTGTTCTATAAGAAACTATCAGAAGAATGATTTCAGAGAGGCCTGGAGATATTTATACGAACTGAAGCTAAGTGAAGTGAGCAGAACTAGTAGATCACTGAACACAAGATTATACGAAAATCAATTCTGATGGACATGGCTCTTTTCAACAGTAAGATGATTGGGGCCATTTCCAGTGATCTTGTGGTGAAGAGAGCCACCTACACTCAGAGACAAGATTGTGGGAACTGTGTGTGTATCACAACATAGCATTCTAACTCTTTTTTTGTTGTTGTTTGCTTGCATTTTATTTTCTTTCTCATTTTTTATCTGATTTTTCTTGTGCACCATGATAATTGTGAAAATAAGTATAGAAGAATTGCACACATTTCACATATATTTGATTACTTGACATTTAGGGAAGGGGGCAGGGAATGGGGGGAAATTTGGAATACAGGGTTTTATAAAGGTCAATGTTGACAAATTATTCATTTATATTTTTTGAAATTTAAAAGCTTTAATAAAAAATTTTAAAATAAAATAAATAATTGTAGCTTTTTATTTTTTAAAGTATATGCAAAAATGATTTTCAGCATTCACCCTTGCAAAACCTCATCTTACATTTTTTTCTTCCTTCCTCCCAACCTCTTCTTTCCCCTAGAGAGCAAGTGATCCAAAATATGTTAAACATGTGCAATTCTTCTAAACATATTTCTACATTTATTATGCTGCACAAAAAAATCAGATCAGAAAGGAAAAATATAAGAAAGAAATCAATGCAAGCAAACAACAACAAAAACAGTGAACATGCTATGTTTTGATCCATTCTCAATTCCCACAGTCCTATCTCTAGGTGTAGGTGGCTCTCTCCATCACAAGTCTATTGGAATTGGAGGCAGAGCCAAGAAGGTGGAGTGAAGACACTACTCTCTGTGTCCTCCTCTGACCTTCTCTCAAACCAACAGCAGATTAAACTTCTGAATTGATTTTTAAATCAAAGAACCCAGAAATATTTGGACTACAAAACATTCCTTGCAGAAGATACCTTGGAAAAGCTCCAAAGCAGGTCTGTTTCAGTCAGGAAGGGGGTCGGGTAGTTTGCTGAGTTTGGGTACAGCTTCGGGATGTAGTGGCTAGAAACTGAAAACTGAGTGGATGCCCATCAATTGGAGAATAAATTATGGTATATGAATGCCATGGAATGTTATTATTCTGTAAGAAACAACCAGCAGGATGATTTCAGAGAGGCCTGGAAAGACTTGCATGAACTGATGCTAAGTGAAATGAGCAGAACCAGGAGATCATTATACATGGCAACAAAAAGACTATACAATGATCAATTCTTTTGGACATGGCTCTCTTCAACAATGAGATGTTTCAAACCAGTTCCAATTGTGATTGGGTGAAGAAAGCCATATACACCCAGAGAGAGAGCTGTGAGATCTGAGTGTGGACCACAACATAACATTTTCATGCTTTCTGTTGATGTTTCCTTGCATTTTGTTTGTCCTCAGGTTTTTTTTTCTTGTACATCCAATTTTTCTTATACAGCAAGATAACTGTATAAATATGTATACATATGTTTGATTTGTCATATATTTTAACATAATTAACATGTATTAGACTACTTGCCATCTAGAGGAGGGGGTGGAAGGAGAGAAAAATTTGGAACAGAAGGTTTTGCAAAGGTCAATGTTGAAAAGTTATCCATGCATATGTTTTGAAAATAAAAAGCTTTAATAAAAAAATTGTCATCATTCCCTTATACTTCCAAGACTACAGGACATATTAAATCAGATTAATTACTACCGCAAAGAACTCAGTCTAACTATCTAGGGAAAAAAATGGATAATTAATGCCTGTTGTGTGAATGAACAAACATGCAGTTAGATGGACTGTTCATCAATACTCTGAATATGGACAACTGAATGGTATAAAGGATATAATAGGATCATAAATTTGAGAGTTGGAAGGAACTTGTCCCATGTTATACAGATAGTAAGTATTAGAGATCTAATCTGAAACCAGTTTTATTAGCTCAGAGCTATTTAATGTCACTATTTCCTTTCATATCCTGCTGCCTGAAATATGTGATTAGAAAATGAAGTGGGCTGTTCATTTATTAAGGGCAAGTAGAAATATATGGAGAGACAAAAAAGTTGTACTACATCACTAGGGCCATTCAAGAGCAATGTTATGTGATATTTTAAGATATAGAAAAAATGAAGGTAAAATTTAAAATGCTGACACCTTTTGTACAGTTAGGTGGATTGCTAAGCCTTCAGGCCATGGGAAGGATTCTGATGCATTTGTTTGAGTTTCCTGAGGAAAAGTTTTCATGGCATGAGTATGTATTTATCTTTCTGCTCTTATGAACAAATTTCCAGAAAGAAAGATGGGGGAGTGTGTGAATTTGTCTGTTCCTTCTTTTGGGGTGATGTCGTAATACTTTCCTGATGCAAGAAAGAGAATTTTTTTAAAAGCTTTAGCCCAAAACGAGGTCTTTTATAGACAACTTCAAATACTGTATATCTAATAGAGTATTGGTTTGGAGATTTCACACTATAATCCCAAAAATAGTATTTTTGAGATATCAGATACAACACATGAATGAGCATTTGGAGAATTTCTCTATCTATTGAGAATGTCTCTTCTATTTAGACATTGGACAGAAAATCCTCCATGTCACTGAAGAACACCTTTGGCAACAAGTTTCCTGGTTTTTTTATCTCACAAATGTTCATTGAGCAGTTATTCCTATGACTACATCTATCAGGGAATCTAATATGATTTTAACATATGTATGAGATATCTTATTGTAAAAGAGACTTTAAGGTTGTGTTTTGCTTTATTGAGTTATTTGGTCAATTTTTTGAAATTTGGTCCAAAAAAATTATTAAATATTGCAAAATTTTATAATTTGTATACATCTCAGTGGCTATCAAATGGTGTCTTATTAAAGAAAATGTCTGCAAAATCTTGTCTGTCCCTTACTAAGGTATTTAACATATTCATTAAAATATCATTGACATACATATAATAAAAATATTACCTATCTTCAAAGTGCTTTACATGCATTTTACAGATCATTTAAGTAGAGGTTAAATGATTTGTCTCTGGTCGTGTTATTACCCAATCTCTTTACTGTACTAAAATGCATTAAACCAACTTCATAGACCATTCTCACAGAGATTTTCTTCTTTATCACTTCTTATTGTTTTATAAAGTTTTATTAATTGTCTTCCATAATGTGTATGCTAAACATTATGTCCTTCCTACTGTTTGGTAGATGAGCTTGCTTTTTAAACTTGCATTGCCCAAGGCTGCCATGTCTTTGCATTTCTGCAGGAAATCAAAGGTTCACCTATATTATCTTTTAGCTCTTTTAGTCCATTCCTTGAGATTACTCTTACGTTAGTTAAATTTCTCTGAGCAATGTTTGTAATTATATGTCTTTATTTTTGTCAACTTCCTTTTCTTCAGAATATAAAACTTATTGAGGTTAGTTTGAAATTATTGTAATTTGATCTGATTAAACAGTCATTTCACATTTATCCTTTCTTCTAGTTTAGTGTTGATTTTGAACCATGTTGTACTAAGATTGTATCCACAGTTGAATTTGAAGTTATTACTATAATAGTAACCATTTGTCACTTAGCAGATAAGAAATCTGCTAAGATAACATCAATTTCACTTCTGTATATGTGTGTGAGTTTTCAGGATCTACCACATCTAGTAACTTCAGATTCTCTTTTGGGAAAAAAAATAATATGCATGTCATCAAGTAACATTTGTTTTTTGGTTTTTGGTTTTTTTTTTTCATTTCTTAATCCCAATCCTTATTTTTCGACACATTTTTCATCATCCTTCTCTTTGTCCACTTTCATGTCATAGTCACCAAGTATCAAATTATTATGTATGCTAACTTATTTGGTGAATCTTATCAAGTTCTTTAAATAATTTCTTTGTCCTTAATCCTGTAATAGATATAATACACTTCCTTCATTGTAGATGGTTCAATTATACTTAATAGAGCATCACAAAGTAAAATGATCATGTATCATATTAAATGATTGGTTTCTTACAATTGTCTTAGGTTGTCAGGGTACCAAAAATTTACAAAATATGTTGAGGTTTTCAGATTGTTTTTCTCCACAAAGATATTGTAATACAAATAATCTAATTACTATTATTCACAGTTTAGAGATAAAGAAGATGAAGCTTGTCAAGGTGAACATAGCTAGTATATAACAGGTCTTGGATGCAAAACAGTCTCCTTACTCTTAGTAACAAAGAAAAAAGAAAGAAAGAAAGAAAGAAAGAAAGAAAGAAAGAAAGAAAGAAAGAAAGAAAGAAAGAAAGAAAGAAAGAAAGAAAGAAAGAAAGAAAAGAAAAAAAGCCGTTAAGGCTAATTTTCTTTTCTAATGGGGACCCAAGACTATAGCAAAACATTTTAACCCCAACTAAATGGTTATAATATAAGTGTGATTTTTTCTCAGTGTTAAAAATTATTAGCAAAAGTAGACCTGGCCTTCTTAGACATTAAACATACCATATTTTCAAAAAATCTTGTTTTATTGATAGAAGCTTATTGTTGTTTTCTGAGATTAACTATGATAAACCATATTTTCTGATTTCCAAGAGAATAAATTTATGTAATTTAGTAATTTAAGTAATTTAACCTATTTCTATTTGCATTCGACATCGCTGATCTAGTCTTTATTAATCAGTAAACATTTATTAAGTCCCCAATATGTGTTACACACTGTACTAAAGGTTAAAGATACAAAAAAGAAGCAAAAAACCATCTCTGTTCTCAAAAAACTGAAAATATGATGGGGATGATAGCATGCAAACAAATATATACAAAGCAAACATTGTATAGCTTAAATAGGAAATAATTAATATATGAAAAGCACTACAATTATGACGGTGTATGGAAGGCTTCCAGTAAAAAATGGGATTGAATTGAAACAGAGGAATTCAAAGAATTTAGTAAATATTCCAGGCCTTATTAATATTCCAGGGACATGGGGAATAACTTTTTTTTAAAAATTTTATTAAAGCTTTTTATTTGCAAAACATATGCATGGGTAATTTTTCAATATTGATCCTTGCAAAGTCTTTTGTTCCAAATTTTTGTCTCATTCTCCCCACCCTTTTCCCTAGATGGCAGGTAGTTTAATACATTTTAATTATGTTAAAATATGTGACAAATCCAATTTATGTATACATATTTATACAATCTTGCTGTGCAAGAAAAATCAGATCTATAAGAAAAAAAAAAACCTAAGAAGGAAAACAAAATGCAAGGAAACATCAATACAGAGAGTGAAAATGCTATGTTGTGGTCCACACTCAAATCCCACAGGCCTTTCCCTGGGTGTAGATAGCTTTCTTCATCACTGTACAATGGGAACTGATTTGAAATGTCTCATTGTTGAAGAGAGCCATTTCCATCAGAATTGATCATCATATAGTCTTGTTGTTTCTGTGTATAATGATTTCCTGGTTCTGCTCATTTCACTCAGCATCAGTTCATGCAAATCTCTCCAGGCCTCTCTGAAATCATCCTGCTGGTTGTTTCTTATAGAACAATAAAATAATATTCCATGACATTCATATACCATAATTTATTCAGCCATTCTCCAAATGATGGGCATCCCTTCAGTTTCCAGTTTCTAGCCACTACAAAAAGGGCTGCCACAAACGTTCTTGCACATGTGGGTCCCTTTCCTTCCTTTAAGATCTCTTTGGGATATAGGCCCAGTAGAAACACTGCTGGGTCAAAGGGTATGCACAGTTTGATAACTTTTTGAGCATAGCTCCAAATTGCTCTCCAGAATGGTTGGATCTGTTTACAATTCCATCAACAATGTATCAGTGTCCCAGTTTTTCCACATCCCCTCCAACATTAGTTACTATCTTTTCCTGTCATCTTAGCTAATCTGTGAGGTGTGTAGTGGTATCTCAGAATTGTCTTAATTTGCATTTCTTTGATCAATAGTGATTTGGAGCATCTTTTCATATGACCAGAGATATTTTTAATTTCTTCATCTGAAAATTGCCTGTTCATATCCCTTGAGCATTTATCTATTGGAGAATGGTTTGAATTCTTATAAATATGAGACAATTCTCTATATATTTTAGAAGTGAGGCCTTTATCAGAACCCTTAAATATCAAAATGATTTCCCAATTTATTGCTTCCCTCCTAATCTTGTCTGCATTAGTTTTGTATATACAAAAATTTTTTAACTTAATATAATCAAAATTATTTATCTGATGTTCAATTAAGAGTTCCAGTTCTTCTTTGGACACAAATTCCTTCCTTCTTCACAAATCTGACGGTAAATTATCTTATGTTCCTCTAATTTGTTTATAATAATACTCTTTAGGACATGGGGAATAACTAAAAAAAATCCTAGAAACGAGATAAAGTTATATTCATGGAACAGGCAAGAAGCTAGTGTCACTATATCAAAGAGTATCTGATATATCTAAGGGATTTGGGAGGATGGTATTGCTCTTTACAGAAATAGGGAAGATAGGAAGAAAGTATGGGGGGGGGGGGGGGATTTGGAGAGAAGATAACTAGTTCCATTTTGGAATTGTTGAGTTTTAAGATAACTCCTGAATATCTAGTTCAAAATTCAGATAAGCAGTTAGATGTGTGAGATCGAATATCAAGAGAGAGTTCGGGCATTTGGAAATCATCAACACAATGGTAATTAAATGTATGGGAGCTGATTAAGATATTACTAAAGGAAGAATATCATTATAGAAGGAGAAGAGAAGCAGACCCAGGATCATATCCTGAGAGACACATATTATTAGAAGATGTGGTCTAGAAGAAGATCTAACAAAGGACACAGAAGATGCAGATCAAATAGGTAGAAGTAGAATAAAAAGAGAGGTAGGAGTCCTGAAAAACTAGAGAGAAAAAAGTATCAAGGAAAAGAGTAATCAACATTGTCAAAGGCTTCACAGAAAGCAAGGAGAATGAGAACTGAACAAAGACTATTGGATTTGAAGGCTAAAAGCTCATTAGTAATTTTGAGACAGCAATATTAAAGAAAAAGAAGCTAAGAGCCCTGAGAAGTTAAATAATTCTACCTCTTGTGGGAACCAATTCTGTGAATAAACATAATTTTTTACCTCAAAATGATACAAAAATACTAGTTTTCCTGATTGTTATTAATTATAATGTAAACAACTTTTTAGACCGTAATGACAGTTCCATTCCAACTTTATGCAAGTAATCAGTGAAACAATAGCCACCTATCAAGCATCTATTATGTGCCAGGGTATGTGCTAAATACACAGGATTAAGCAAATATTAACAGATAATAATAGTTAAGGTATATCATATATTTGTATATTTCTTTAAGTTTTTATATTACTTTGTATACTTTATTTCATTTGATTTTCATAACAACCTTGTACCATAGGTGCTATTATTAACCATATTTTACAGATGAGTAAATGGAGGATACGAAGATGAAAATTAAAACCAATCTTGCCCTCATGAATAATACATGCATTCAAGAAAGAGAAAATCTGCACATATAAACACAATGTCATTTCAAAGATAGTTACTAGTAGTTGGTCACATGTGAGAAATTCTCATAAAGTAGGAAGTGCTGGAACTGAGCATTGAAAAAAAAACATAGTAATTCTAGAATTTTAATATTTTATTTTCCCAATTATTTGTAAAAATGGTTTTCAACATTCATTTTTGTAAAATTTTGAGTTCCAATTTTTTTCTCCATCCCTTCCTTACCTCCCCAAATCATTTCAGAATAAGTTATCCATTCACAGTTGTTTAGAACAGGCTTCCATATTGCTCATATTATGAAAGAAAAATCAGAGCAAAGGAAAAAAAGCACAAGGAAGAAAAAATAAACCAAAATAAGGTGGAAATAGTATGCTTTGATATGCATTCAGTATCCATAATAATTTTGCTGGATATGGATGGCAGTTTTACATCCCAATGTAGTTTGCACTGAATGTATTATAATTTATCATCACACAGCCTTGCTATCATTGTATACAATTCCCTTTTGGTTCTTCTTAATTCATTCAGCAACAATTCATTTAAGTCTTTCCAGGCTTTTCTGAAATCAGCCTTTATATATGTCCAAAGGGCTATAAAAGTGTGTTTACCCTTTGATCCAACAGTTCTACTATTGTATCCCAAGGAAATCATAAAGGAGGGAAAAGGACTCACATGTGCAAAAACATTTGTAGTAGCTCTCTTTGTAATGGCAAAGAATTGTAAAATGAGTAGATGCCCTAACCTGGGGAAAAGACTGAATAAGTACTATATTTACTATAGTAAATGAAAGTAATGGAATATTATTGTTCTATAAAAGATGAGGAACAAGATGAATTTAGAAAGACCTGCAAAGATTTACATGAACTGATGCTGAGCAAAACAAGCGAAACCAGGAATATATTGTACATAGTAATAGCAAGATTGTGTGTTGATCAACTATGAAAGATTTGGTCCTTCTCAATGGTTCAGTGATCCAGGCAAACCCAATAAACTTTGGATGGAAAATGTCATCTGTATCCAAAGAGAGAAATGTAGAGATTGAATGTAACTTAACATGTTATATATTCATTTTTTCTTTTTTCTTTGTTTTTTTTTCTTATGGTTTTTTCCTCTTGTTCCAATTTTTCTCTCCCAATATGATTCATAAAGAAATGTTTTTTAAAAAACTCAAAGTACATGTATAACCATAAAAAATAAAATTAGAAAAGTAAATCAGACTTCATCATTTCTTATGAAATAATAATATTGCATGTAAATGTAAATTCATATACCATAATTTATTCAGCCAATTGCACTCCAGAATAGCTGGATCAGTTCATAACTCCACCAGTAATGCATTAGTGTCCAAATTTTCCACATTCCCTCCAACATTTATCTTTATCTTTTCCTTAACTTATCTAATCTGATAATAAGGTACCTCAAAGTTATTTTAATTGGAATTTCAATAATGACTGAGAACTTTTTTCATATGACCATAGATGACTTTCATTTCTTCATCTGAAAACTGTCTATTCATAAATTTTGATCATTTATCAATTGAGGAATGAGTTTATTCTTATAAAATTAACTTGGTTCTTTATATATTTTTTAAATGAGGCTTTTTTTTTTCAGAAACACTGGCCAAAAGTTGTTTGCCAGCTTTCTGCTTCCCTTCTAATCTTGGCTGCATTGGTTTTGTTTGTGCAAAAACCAAAAGCCAATTTTTAAAATTTCAGAATATCACAAAATGCTGTTAATTCCAGAAATTATGCCACTGCTATTTCCTAGAATTGAGCACAGTATCTTATACATAATAGTTATTTAATAAGTTCCTCATTGCTAGAAAGAATTTCAGTATCACTTTTGGAGGGTAAAATAAATATAATACAACTCATAAAGCATATATATTAAATTTTTCTATGTATTAATCTTAGCATAAGAAATTAGAATATAAAAGTGAGTAAAGTGAATGTATAAGTATATGGGATTTGTGGACCTTTATATGTAATAAGTAAAAATTGAATGTAATGAAAAATATTATATTATTACATTTCACTGAGAACTGTTAGTAATATTTGTTGCTGTTGTTGTTTTAAGGCTCCTTAATGTATGAATAACAAAGAATTCTTGTTTCTCTAAGATATTTATAATTTTAAAACACAGAAATAATAAAACTCAGAAAGCAGTACTCTCTCTCTCTCTCACACACACACACACACACACACACACACACACACCACATGATTTTAGTCTTTATTGTATTTATGCACCACTTTGGCAATCTGGTAAAGCCTGTACTCAATTATGTTTATATAGTTTGTGGGGGAGGGGCATGATTTTAAATTAAGAAGAAAAAATACATATTACCAAGGAAATCAGTATTATTGAAATGAAGATGCATTTTTCCCATCCAACTTCCTGGATCCGCTGAAATTTAACATTTGCTTCCAAAGTTTGACAGATATTGTTCTATAGAAATAAATGCATATATCTGAGGTAACTCAGATTCTTGACCATAAATTAGAAAAGCTAAATATATGGTAAGTATGATTTATGTAAAATGTTCTCCTTTAAAGAAGTCATTTTAAATAGAATATCATTTGAAAGAATAGATATATATTGGCTAATATGGGGTACTATTTATTCTTTCCCAATTTCTCTTCCCCAATGCATATATATCCCATGTTCTATATTTCTTTTCCAGTGTTTGAGAACTCTTGCTCAAACTTTAAAATGTTTTTCTTTGTGGAAATTCTGCAGAAATATCTAAGGGCCACTATTGATCATCAACCAATTCTTCTGGTTCTAGCTCATCAACTCACACTTAGTGCGTATCTGTCAACCTGAAAATAAATTGTTTGATCTACTCAAGCTTCCAGTTATTTATTTTTTTTATCCTTGATTTTTCTCAGTGGGCCCACTGCCACCAGTGACCTTACAAAGAGTAGCAAACATTGGACAAAGGCAAAATTTTGATGCCGTGCTTATTTTGAGCAACTGCAAAAAAAGCTTTTCCAGAGTTGGCTGTTGATCCACAAGCTCATGTAGGCTCAGCATTCAGCAGTGCAAGGCAGCTCTAATCTAATTCACACTTCATTCCCCCTTTTCCCCCTTTTCCTCTGGACAGTGTCTTAGCAAGTAAAGAAAAAAAAAAGAAAAATTCCCATGCCTGGCACATCATCATACAGAAATGCACACCTAATTGCCATGACTGGAATTCTTCATTCAGCTGAAATACAACTACACAATGATTTTTACTGGGGATAGCACTGTCTTTAGCAGTACACCTTTTATTCATATACCATAATTGTTTAGTAGAAATAAGTATAATTTCTTCTCTGATGTCTGATAATGGCATAGATATAACCTTAAGTTCATCTTTGGACAAATCCCACTAAGCTAGAAAAAATTATAGCAAAGCCCCTCACCAGATTCTGTATCCTGTAGAAGTCAGCATATCTAAGTTTAGAGAGATTTCAACTCTGCCTCTACCTTTCCTTTCATTTTCTTTTTTAAATTCTAAATATCAAGAAAATTCTCATGTTTGTAACATTAGTCATAATAATAATAGCTAATATAGTCTTTTTAGATTTGGAAAGATTTATCTCATTTGAGCCATATAAATACCCAATGAGGTAAGTGCTATTGTTATTTCTATTTTACAGGTGAGAAAACTTAAGACTGAGAGAATTTAAGTGACTTAACTGGGGTCACACAATTAGTTAGTCTAGAAGCAGCATTTTGCTTCATCTTCCTAACTTCGGGTCTGGCAGTCTAACCATTTTACCATCTCATAAGAAATAAGGAATATATTTGCAAAAAAAATATGCATTATATTTTTTACATTTGTTCCTTTCCTTTAGCAAATAGAACAATGAAGGGCAGAGTCGATCTTAGAGGGATCACTCTATTTAAAATTCATAGTGATGAATTATTTTGGTCTAAAAAACTCTCATGGGCTTTTTAGAAAGCCAGATGGTTCAGAGGAGGGAGAGATTTAAAGTCAGGAAAAGTTGATTTCAAAGAAGATTACAGATATTTAATTGCTCAGTGTGAGGGTAGGTAACACAACTTCTCAACCTCCATTTCTTCATTTATAAAATGGTGATAATGGCACCTACACTGCAGGATTGTTATGAGGATGAAATGAGACAATTAAGTATTTTGTAAACCTAAAAGCGCTGTATAAATTCCAATTGTTATCATTGTAAATCTTTTGATGACAAACTCTCAGGCACTATCCAATTTGATGGCACAGAACATTAAATGCTTAGTTGGGAAGTCTGGAGTTCAAATTCTGCCTGAGGAATTTACTGTATGAATTTGGGATAAATCACTTTACCTCTCTCATCTTTGTGTCTTTATAGTAAGAGGAAAATAAAAATAGTGTCTAATCTTAAAAATTGTGAGGATCATATGAAGTGATCCATGTAAACACTTTGTAAATCTCAAAACTACATAAATGTCATTGTTGATAATGATGATAATAATAATTAAGATTATGATGATGCTACTGAGTAGTTGAAATCAGCATCTATGGAGTAAATAGATATATCAACGAAATCAAAGATCTTTGAAACTTTGAAATAGAACAATTGAATTACCATCTAATGGGGAAGAATATTTCTGTGTATTTGCAAGTCTGAAATAATGCCTAAGCAAGACTTCTGTTACTATGTTTTGGTTAGACGAACGTAGAAAGAGTCTAGTTCAGAAAAACTTGTTTTTTTCTTGTTCTTTTAAGGGAATATCACTTGCATTTGCAGTGGTAGATTTAAAGAATTGGCACACAAATTGTTTGCTGAATATATAATCACTTTTTTAAAAAATCTGGAATGAAACAGAGGAATAGAAATTTGAGATTCGGGTTTTCAAGACTTTGCCTTCTATCATTGAGAGTTATTGTATAAAAATATATAAATAAATTCAAACTATTTACATATATGAATGAATATTCCATTTATTATGCATTAATAATGGAATGTAGATCAATGCTAACTGCAACAAAGTATGATATATGTCATATTACTACATTGAAAACTATCTGCTGGGCATACTTTTTTACCAAAATTTAGGAGGAAAATATATGTTTTGAGAGTATTTTACTTGTAAATTGGATATTACTTTCTTAAAAGATGAGATGAGTATGAGGAGTTTAGTTTGTTTGAAGAATCAAATACATAAATGTGAATGGAATAAGACTGAAGAAAATTAGTTGAAACCAGATTGAAATTTATTCAGTTTTTGAGTTGAAAGAGGACACACTAGTAATTGGACATTATGAATTATTAATCAAAAAAGCATTCATTTAGCACCTACTTTTTTGCCAGGCTCTGAACACTAAGGATATACAAGCAAAAATAAAGATGGTTATCAATGGTGAAAAGAATACATTGAAAACTATTATCCTCAGTTCCTCACTAGCTCTTCCCTGTCAAAGCTGTTGCTTTAACCTTTGCAACCGCTTCAACACATTTTTTTCTCTCCTAGGACACTGAAAAGCCCTTGGTGCAGGCCCTCATCAAGGTCATGTGTGGATAATTGCAATAACCTGCTGGAGGGTCTAACTGTCTGAAGTATCTCTCCAGTCCAATCCATCCTCAATATTGTCTTATTTTTTTTTAATTGAAGCTTCTTATTTTCAAAATATATGCATGGATAATTTTTCACTATTGACCTTTGCAAAACCTTGTGTTCCAATTTTTCTCCCTTCCCTCCACCCTCCTCCCCTAGATAGCAAGTAATTCAATATATGCTAACATGGCAAAAATATATGCAAATACAATATACACATACATATTTATACAATTATCTTGCTGCACAAGAAAAATCAGATCAAAAAGAGAAAATGAGAAAGAAAATAAAATTCAAGCAAACAACAACAGAAGAAGTGAAAATGCTATGTTGTGATCCACACTCAACTCCCACATAACTCTCTCTGGATATAGATGGCTTTCTTCATCACAAGGTCATTGGAACTGGCATGAATCATCTCATTGTTGGAAAGAGTTGTGTTCATCAGAAATGTTTGTTGTATAATACTGCTATTGCCATGTACAATGATCTCCTGGTTCTGCTCATTTCACTTAACATTAGTTCATGTAAGTTTCTCCAGGCGTCTCTAAAAATTGTTCAGTATTGTTCTATAAGAAAAATAATATTCCATAACATTTGTATACCATAGCTTATTCAGCCATTCTCCAACTGATTTCAGGCCATTCACTCAGTTTCCAGTTTCCTGCCACTACAAAAAAAAAGATGCCATAAACATTTTTGCACATGTGGGTTCCTTCCTTCATGATCTCTTTGGGATTAGAGACAGTGTCTATCAAATATCAAAGGGTACGAAGAGTTTGATAACTTTTGGGGCATAGTTCCAAATTGCTCTCCAGAATGATTGAATCAGTATATAATTCTACCAACAATGTATTAATGTCCCAGTTTTCCCACATCTCCTCCAATATTTGTCATTATCTTTTCCTGTCATCTTAGCCAATCTGAGAGAAGTGTAATAGTACCTCAGAGTTGTCTTAATTTGCATTTCTCTGATCAATACTGATTTGGAGCACCTTTTCATATGACTAGAAATAGTTTCAATTTCTTCATCTGAAAATTGTCTATTCATATCCTTAAACCATTTATCAATTGGAGAATGGATGGAATTCTTATAAATTTGAGTCACTTCTCTATATTAGAAATAAAACCTTTATCAGAACCCTTGAGGATAAAAAATGTTTTCCCAATTTATTGATTCTCTTCTAATCTTCTAACATTAGTTTCGTTTGTACAAAACCTTTTTAACTTAATATAATCAAAATTATCTATGTGGTGTTCAATAATGAGAACCACATCTTTAGACACAAATTCCTTCCTTCTCCACAGATCTCACAGGCAAACTATTCTATGTTCTTCTAATTTGCTTATAACATCACTCTTCATGAACCCATTTTGACCTTATCTTGGTATATGGTGTTAAGTGTGAGCCAATGCCTACTTTCTGACATACTAGTTTCCAATTTTCCCAGCAGTTTTTGTCAAATACTGAGTTTTTATTCAAAAAGTTAGAGTCTTTTGGTTTGTCAAACACTAGGTTGATTATTTTGTCCTGTGAACCTAACCTATTCCACTGATTGACTACTCTATTTCTTAGTATCAAATGGTTTTGATGACCACTGCTTTATAACATAGTTTTAGGTATGGCACAGCTAGGCCATCTTCACTGGCATTTTTATCATTAATTCCCTTGAAGTTCTTGACCTTTTGTTCTTCTACTTGATCTTTATTATTATTTTTTCTAGGTCTGTAAAATAATTTCTTGGGAGGTTGATAGGTATGTCATTAAATAAGTAGATTAATTTAGATAGTATTGTCATTTTTATTATATTTGCTCAGCCTACAAATAAGCACTTGATATTTTTCAAATAGATTAGATGTGACTTTGTGTGGAAATTGTTTTCTAATTGTGTTCATATAGTTCCTGACTTTCCCTTGGCAAATAGATTTCCAAATATTTTATACTATCAACAGTTATTTTAAATGGAATTTCTCTTTTTATCTCTTGCTGCTCTTTGTTGGTAATTTATAAAAATGCTGATGATTTATGTGGATTTATTTTGTATCCTGCAGCTTTGCTAAAGTTGTGAATTGTTTCTAGTAGTTTTTTAGTTGATTCTGCAGGGTTCTCTAAGTATACTATCATATCATTTGTAAAGAGTGTTAATTTGGTTTCCTTGTTACTTACTCTAATTCCTTTAATCCCTTTTTCTTCTTCTATTACCAAAGCTAACATTTCTAATATAATACTGAATAGTAATGGTGATAGTGGGCAACCTTGTTTCACCTCTGATCTTATTGGGAATGGTTCCAGTTTATCCTCATTACATAGGATGCTTGCTGATTGTTTTTAATAAATGCTACTGATCATTTTAAGGAAAAGTCCATTTGTTCCTATATTCTCTAGTATTGTTATGAGGAATGGGTGTTGGACTTTATCAAGTGCTTTTTCTGAATCTATTGAGATAATCACATGATTTTGGTTACTTTGGTTATTTATATAGTCAATTACATTAATAGTTTTCCTAATATTGAACCAGACATTCATTCCTGATATAAATCCTACTTGGTCATGGTGTATTATCCTGGGAATGACTTTCTGTAATCTCTTTGATAATATTTTATTTAAAAATTTTTGCATCAATAGTCATTAGGGAAATTGGTCTGTAATTTCTTTCTTTTCATGCTACCTTGTTTAGCTATCAGCACCATATCTGTGTCATAAAAGGAATTTGGAAGGACTCCTTCTTTCCCTATTTTTTCAAATAGTTTGCATAGTATTTAATAAGAGATTTTAAATTTATTCTTTTTCTAGTTTTTTTTAGTTGCAAGCCCAATTCATTGATGTTTTCTTTCTCTATTTTATGCAAGTAAGCATCTAGAGACATAAAATTTCCCCTTATTACCATTTTGGCTTCATACAACAAATTTTGGTGTATTGTCTCATTATTGTCATTTCCTTGAATGAAATTATGGATTTTGTCTCTGATTTGTTGTTTCACTCACTCATTCTTTAGGATTAGATTATTTACTTTCCACTTAATTTTGGCCTATTTTCCCCTGGTATCTTATTGCATGTAATTTTTATTGAATCATGATCTGAAAAAGATGCATGTATTATTTCTGCCTTTCTGCATTTGATTTTGAGTTTTTGTGCCCTAATACATGGTCAATTTTTATATAAATTCCATAAACCACTGAGAAAAAACTAAACTCCTTTCTGTCTCCATTTAATTTTCTCCAAAGATCTATCATACCTAATTTTTCTAACATTTTGTTTACCTTCTTAACTTCTTTCTTATTTATTTTGTGATTCTATTTATCTAGTTCTGAGAAAGCAACGTTGAGATCTCCTAGTTTTGCTATCTATTTCTTCTTGAATCTCTCTTAACTTCTTTTCTAGGAATTTGGATGCTATACCACTTGGTGCATATATATTTAATATTGATATATTACTTCATTATCTATGGTACCCTTTAGCAAGACAATGTTTCCTTCCTTTTATCTTTTAATTAGATCTATTTTTGCTTTTGCTTGGATCTGAAATCATAATTATTATCACTGCTTTTTTTTTTTTACTTCAGCTGAAGCATAATAGATTCTATTCCAGCCTTTTACCTTTACTCTAAATGTATCATTCTCCTTTAACTGTATTTTTTTGTAAACAACACTTTGTACGATTCTGGATTTTGATCCAGTTTGCTATATGCTTCTGTTTTATGAGAGGATTCATCCCATTTATATTCATAGTTAAAATTACTAACACTGTATTTCCTGCCATCTTATTTTTCCTCAGTTATACTTTTCTCTTTCCTTTCCCCTTTTCTCTCCTCTCTAGTAGTTTGCTTCTGACTACCACTTCCCTCAAACAGCCTTCCCTCTTTATATCCCTTCTGCCTTTCTTATACCTTTCCCCTTCTAATTCTGTGTTCCCTTCTATTAGCCCCTCCTTTCCTTTCCCCTTTTCCCTCCAATTTCCCTATAAGGTGAGACAAGTTTCTCTGTGAAACCAAATATGTCTAATATTCTCTCTTTGACCCAAGAGTGATGAAAGTAAGATTCACACAATGTTCATCCCCCTCCTTTCTTTCCCTTAATTATAATATATCTTCTTTGTCACTTCATGAGATATAATTTCTCTCATTTTACCTCCATTTTCCCTCTTTTTTCAGTACAATCCCCTTTCCACCTCTAGTTTAATTTTTATATTATCACAGTAAAATTAAATTATTCCTGCACTTTCTAAATGAACCCCTAACAGAGATATAGTTCTTTCCTTTTTACCTTTTTATGCTTCTCTTGAGTTCTATATTTGGAAGTCAAATTTTTTGTTTACACTGGTCTTATTATCTTAAATAATTAAAATTCAACTGTATCATTGAATGTCCATCTTCTTCCTTGAAAAATAAGTCTCAGTTTAGCTGCATCATTGATTCTTGGCTGCATTCCAAGTTCCTTTGCATTTTGGAACATCGGATCCTAGGCCCTTCAGTCCTTTAAGGTGGAAGCTGCTAGATCCTGGGCAATTCTGATTGTGGCTCCTCAATATTTGAATTGTTTCTTTCTGGCTGTTGGCAATATTTTCTCCTTTGTCCAATAGTTCTGAAATTTAGCTACAATATTCCTTGGAGTTTTAATTTTGGGAGTCTCTTTCAGGAGGTGATTGGTGAATTCTTTCAATGGCTATTTTACTTTCTGATTCTAAAAAATCAGGGCAGTTTTCCTTAATGGTTTCCTGAAAGATAATGTCTAGGATCTTCTTTCATCATGGTTTCCAGGAAATCCAATAATTCTTAGATTATCTTTCCTAAATCTATTTTCTAAGTCAGTTGTTTTTCTAATAAGGTATTTTACATTTTTTTTTATTCTTTCTTTCATTTCTTTTGGTTTTACTTGACTGATTCTTGTTGTCTCATTGAATCATTCATTTCCATTTGTTCAGTTCTAATTTTTAGTGAATTATTTTCTTCAGTTACCTTTTTTAGTTCCTTTTTTATTTGGCCAATTGAATTTTTAAATGTGTTGCTTTGTTCTATGGATTTTTTTCCATTTCACAAATTCTGTTTTTGAAGGAGTTGTTTTCATTTTCCATTTTGTTAAATTTATTTTGTAAGGAGCTATATGCTTTTTCCATTTCACTAAATCTATTTTGTAAGGAGTTTTCTTCAGATAATTTCTGTTTCCTTTTCCAAACCCTCTTGCAAAGTTCACATTTCCTTTCCCCATTTTTCTTCTAACTGTCTTTTAAATTCCTTTTTGAATTTTTCCAAGAGAGCCTTCTAAAATGTGGACCAATTTATATCACTCTTTGGGGCTTCATTTGGAGATGGCCTGTATTTAGTGTCCTCAGGATTTAAAATCTGTTTTTCATTTTCTCCATAAAAACTGTGGTCTTTTTGCTTTTTGGCTCAATTTTTTAAAAATGTTAAGGTCTACATTAGGTCAAGGGGGAGATTACTCAAGCTTCCTCTACAAGTGACAGTGGCTTCACTGGGTGCTGATTAACTTTCAGTGCTGAGTGGAAGTGGCCAGATCCCATGATATTCTGGGGTTTAGGGGCTCACTATTTGTTTTGTGTTTGTGAATGTCTTATAGCTAATCTGCTAATCTACTGGATTGCAACCAGGACAGAGTAGCCAACGATTTTGTAGATTCCTCCCAGTAGATTCTCTGACTCCCCAGAGCCCATACTGCCCTGGCTGCCTGCACTTGGCCCACTTCTCTCCATGCCCGATTGAAACAGACCTTTTCTGGAGATCTTCCAAATTATCTTCTGCTGGAAATTTGCTACACTTCAAATATTTGTGGGTTTTGTCATTCCAAAATCAGTTCAGATGCTGGATTTGCTGTTAATTTGAGGGACGTGGGTAGAGTTCAGAAAAAATTCCATCCTTCCCTTCTTTTTTTTAAAAAAATAAAACTTAACCCCACCACTCCCCCACACATGTTTTTTTTCTTTATCTTCTCACCCTCATCCTTTCCCTCCCTCTTTATCCCTTTCTCATTAATCTCCACACTTTATCCCATTCCTGCTCATCTATGCACTCTTCTTTACACTGCCTTATCTTATTCATTCCCCCCTTATTTTTTGTGTTTGAGAGGGAAGCTCTTGGGGTTAAGTGACTTGCTAAGCATCACACAGCTAGCAAGTGTTTAGTGTCTGAGTCTGGATTTAAACTAAGATCCTTCTGACTTCAGGGCCAGTGCTCTAGCCACTGTGCCATCTAACTGTGTCTCCTCTTATTCCTTGTTTTTTTTTTTTTTTAACTGAGGCAATTGGGGTTAAGTGACTTGCCCAGAGTCACACAGCTAGGAAGTGTTAAGTGTCTGAGGCCAGATTTGAACTCAGGTCTTTCTGACTTCAGGGCTGGTGCTCTATCCACTGCGCCACCTACCTGTCCCCTTCCTCTTATTTCTTTATAGATTTTGGAGGGTTCTATATCCTTCTTGGTATATACATATGTGTGTATATGTCCATCCATGCGTGTATGTCTGTGTATCTCTGTGTGTATATGTAATCACACACCCACAGACATATTTATATATGTGTGTATATGTATTATTCCCTCTTTAAGCCGTTCCCTATATGAGTCTCACTTATTGGGAAATAATGGGACACAGTAACAGAATGGTTTGTCAAAATTGCAGAAAATATTGTCATGTAGATAACCTTTACATTCTACCTACAAACCATCCTTAAAAGTGCTAATCAGTGGCAGAATGTCCCAGAATCTAAAACTAAGAGTTCATCAATTTTCAGGTAAGACAACTAAGGTCTTGTTAGAGAAGTTAAGTAATTTGTCAGAGTCATTGGAAATAACAAAAGAAGACTTGGAATGTCTCTCCTAAGAGCCATGTAAGTGTTTTCATTTTTTAATTGCTGTATTGTTGTTGTTGTTGTTTTTCTTTATATTGAAATACCATTTTTTTCTTTTGGATATCCCCTTTGGTGAATAGCATGCCAAAAAAAATAGAAGGGAAGCCTGTAGATCATTCTCAAATTGGATAATACATTACCAGAAAAATAACAGCTTTATGTACAGTACTTAGATTAGGCATTTTGATGGGGAGGAGGTTCCTATTTCATAAAATTTTATGGAAGGGGTTAGATTGGATTAAAAACAAAAGGGAATTGATTCTTTCAGTCTTTAAGATTCCAAGGTTAATAAAGTTATTTGAACCTTCATGATTATGAATGCTTTGTTGCTTTAAAGGTCTTTTGAACATACATTTCATATGTAACATTGTGGGGGTCAATGGATTCCTTAGATTGCCTGACCTGGAGCTCCTCCGATGGAGGGGGGTGTTTGTTCTTAGCTCCAAGGAGTTGGATATATACTCCACTTCAGTGGGAAAGGATTTGCGATGAAGAAGCAAGTGACTGAGAAACTCTATGAAGGATTATAGGAAACTAAGCCAGGAAGAGCCACTCACTCAGTCAACTCTGAAGGAAGAGAAGAAAGCCACTTTCCTCCCTCTATCTCTTTTTAAGGGCATACTCAGGGATCTTCCAGCTTTCTCCTTGAACTTCAAAAAAGGAGGGAGAGATAAAAAGACTTTTCTTTTCCCTACCCTAGAGGTCATAAGTTGTGAATCTTTAAGTAATGTCAGTGAACATGTTCATCCCACAGATCCTGAAAGTACATAAAATCAGAATTAATTGTTGTTTTTTAAGAGGAATAAATATTTATTAAGTACCTCTTGTGTTTCTGTCACTATGCTAAGCATTTTCAAATTTTATTTTACTTGATCTCACAACAATCCTCTGAGGTAGGTACTATTATTATCTGTATTTTATAATTAAGGAAACATGCAGTTGAGAAAGTGCTCATACAGATCATATGAGTCTGAAATCAAATTTGCACTCAAGTCTTCCCAACTCCAGTCACAGTGCTCTATCCAATGCAATACCTAGCTGCTTATCAAATAACAAGTGCTACAAGAATACTGCCTCAATCACTTTTAACACAAAGACACGTAGAAAAATCTCTTCTGAATTGTGTGGAATCTCAGGAGGATCTGTGGAAGAATATGAGTAAGAATTGCATATGAATAGAGGATAAGAAAAGTTATGATCTACATTACTGTTAGAAAAACATCCATTGACAAAATCTTTTTTGACAACCATATTTTGCTGCTTTTGACTCATTGAATTTTTTAAACCATTAACAAGTATTTAATGGCCTATTTGCCAGAGGTAACTCAGTGGTTAGAATGGGGGTCCTAATCAAGAAGACCTGAATCCATAACTCACCTCAGACACTCATTGATCGTATGATGCTAGGCAATTCAATTCATCTTTGTCTGCCTTAGTTCCTTCATCTAAGAACACTAATAGTACCCACCTCACTGGGTTTTTATAAGGATCAAAAGAAATAATATTGATAAAATGCTTAGCACAGTTCCTGGCATAAAGCAGAAGGTTAATAAATATTTGTTTCTTTCCTTTCTCTCATTCTTATATGCCAGACACCGTGTTAAGACTAGAATTTGCAAAGGCAAAACATCGTTCCTGCTCTCAAGGACATTACAGTTGTAACATCACCTTTCAAAAAATTATCAAGAAAACTGCCCTGATATTCTAAAATCAGAGGTTAAAATAAAAATTGAAAGATTCCACTAATCACCTCCTGAAAGAGATCCCAAAATGAAAACTTCAAGGAATATTATACCCAATTTTTACATCTCCCAGATCAAAGAGAAAGTACTATAAGCACAATTTACATATTGTGGAGTCACAGTCAAGAAACAAGATTTGGCAGCTTCTATTTTAAAGGATTGGAGGGCTTGGAATATGATATTCTAGAAGACAAAAGACCTAGTATTACAACCAAGAATCACCTATCCAACAAAACTAAGTATAATCCTTCAAGGGGAAAAATGGATTGTGAATAGTTAACAAAGACAAAAATGAAACAGTATCTGCCTTCAACAAGCATATAATACTTCATTCAAATCTAGTGGGGAGGGGAGATTCGGTAGATAGAGCATATAATTACAGAATCATAAAGCAAAAGGTATCAAACAACATACTACCCAAACCAGATTAAAACATAATTGATAAATATCTAGTAAAATACATAGATAATGCTAATGTATACTTTTTCATCAATATATAACTCACAGAAATTCTTATGTATACATTAATGGGCCTCTTTTCTATTTGACTTTGACACCACTGATATAAGATAACTTAAAAAGGAAGAAAGTAACCAGCAGTACTTGATCTAATCCTCTTCCTCCCCCCCAAAAAAAGAAGATGGGTTTTGTAACACAGAAGTGAAAGCGAGTTTATTCCAGCCATGTAGAGCAGTTTGAACAAATATATAGAGGTAGAAGAGGCAAAATTCAGAATACATATAGTAGTATATTATGTCTTGAATAGGGAGTGCAAAATAAGAGTGAGAAAGTATAGATATTTGATAATCATCCAAGCCTCCTGCTTCTAAGAAGAGGAATAATGAACTAGAACCTGAATTATGGTGATAATTGTATGAGTAGAGAGAACAAGAATATAAAAATAAGAAACAGCAAAAAAAAAAGAATGAAGATTAGAATTTGGAGGAAGAAATTTTTAACAGGAGACTCATAACCCTGCATAGAAAGGAAAAGGTAATTTGATAGGACCAGATAGGTCAAACCCACAACTTCCTCCATTGAAAGGAAAACTCTTTATCAAGGAGACTTTTGTAAGTAGCTTAAACTTTAGACTAATTTTGTTTTCTTATACTTAACTACTTTTGTTTCCCCGATTTTCTGGAAATACTGGAAAATAAAATCAGTAATTATATTCACCAGATTTCACTAGAAAATTTTGATGACAACTCAAATACTTAAAAAAAAAATAGTGCAATAGCGATATCTATTCTGGTGATTTAGTTTGTCTCCACAATTTATGTAGATATTACATGAATGAACAATGTTACATATTGTAAAAATTGATGAATATTGATTTAAGTATAAATAATATCTTTAAAGATTTTGAAAATATCCCATATTATGCATCCACCTAAAATCTACCGAAGCGTCAGAAAAAAAGATCGCTATGAATTTCAATCGGTCTTATAAGAAACTCCAACAAGTATTTCTTTTTTTTTCTTTATTAAAGCTTCTTATTTTTCAAAACATGCATGGACAATTCTTCAATATCAGTCCTTGCAAAATCTTGTGTTCCAATTCCCTCCCCCACTTTCACCATGCCTTCTCCTAGATGAGAAGTAGTCCAATATATATTAAACATGGTAGAAATATATGTTAAATCCAATATATGCATACATATTTATACAATTATCATGCTGCACAAGAAAAATCAAATCAAACCAATAAAAAAGAGAAGTAAAATAAAATGCAAGCAAATGACAACAAAAAAACTTAAAATGTTGTGTCTGATCCACACTCAGTTCCCACAGATCTCCCTCTGGGTGTAGATGGCTCTTATCATCGTAAGATCATTGAAATTAGCCTGAATCATCTCATTGTTCAGAAGACCCATGTCCATCAGAATTGATCATTGTATAATCTTGCTGTTGCTATTTACAATGATCTCCTGTTTCTGTTCAGTCCACTTAGCCTCAGTTCATGTAAGTCTCTCCAGGACTCTCTGAAATCATCCTGCTGATCATTTCTTATAGAACAATAATATTCCATAACATTCATATACCATAACTTATTCAGCCATTCTTCAACTGATGGACATCTACTGTTACCATTTTCTTCCCACTACAACAAAGGGCTGCCACAAATATTTGGGAAACAAGCCCAATAGAAACACTGCTGGGTCAAATGGTATGCAGTTTGATAACTTTTTGAACATAGTTCCAAATTGCTCTCCAGAATGGTTGGATAAGTTTACAATTCCACCAACAATGTATTAGTGTCCCAGTTTTTCCACATCCCCTCCAACATTGGTCAATATCTTTTCCTGTCATCTTAGCCAATCTGACAGGCATGTTGTGGTATCTCAGAGTTATCTTAATTTGCATTTCTCTGATCAATAGTGATTTGGAGCCCCTTTTCATATGACTAAAAATCGTTTCAATTTCTTATCTGAAAATTGCCTGTTCATATTCTTTGACCATTTATCAATTGGAGAATGGCTTGAATTCTTATGAATTTGAGTCAGTTCTCTATATATTTTAGAAATGAGGCCTTTTTTTCAGAATCTTTGAATGTAAAAATGTTTTCCCAGTTTATCTTATCCCTTCTAATCTTGTCTGCATTAGTTTTGTCAAACAAGTATTTCTTGAAACATCTTTGCATCAGTATAGTTTAAAATGGTAGGTAGTTATTAAGTATCAATAATTAATTGGGCAGCTAGAGAGCATGGAGGGTAGAAAGCTGTACCTGAAGTCCATAAGACTCATCTTTATGAGTTCAAATATGACATCAGATACTTAATAACTGGGTGTTCTTGAACAAGTCACTTAATCCTGTTTTCCTATGTTTTTTCATCTGGAAAATGAACTGGAGAAGCAAATAACAAAATACTTTAGTATCACTTCTAAGAAAACCCAAAAAGGGGTTATGAAGAGCTTGAAATGAATGAACAACAAAATTAATGAATTTCTATAGTACAAACATCATTTTTAACTAGACTTTTTCTTAATTTTCTAGGGCAGAATGATACTCAAATGATTAGGGAAAGATAAAGACCCTGCACATTCCAAAATTTGGAAAAAGTCCCATTAAAAAAACCCATAACAAATAAAATTGTATTAAACATTAGAAAATAGGTACTATGAAGACAAATTAGAGTTCTTCATCTGGGTCCATGGCTAGATTTTTAGAGAATGGAAATTATGTTTTAAACATACTTTTAGAAGTATATTTCAATGTAATTTTTCACACTGTATATATATTTTTATTTTATGCATTTAACAACATTATTTCAAGAAGGAGCTAACTCAGACAGAAAAAGTTAACAACTTCAGATCATTTAGGATCATTTAGCATGGAAAAGCATTGGTTTAATGATGACATAATATATTTTAAATAAAGGCTTATTGATTTTTAAAAAATATATCTGTCATTTCTCAATATCACTGTACCCAATTAGCGCTCTTTTGAAGTAAAGAATAATTTTAAAGTTCTATTAATATTATAAAAAATTATTCAAGTCACAAAAATTTAATTTGATGGATTAACTGATCCACTAGATGGCATACTGAAGCTGGGTGATGACGAATCACAAAGACTTGAGTTCAAATACCACTTCTGACATTAATTAGCTGTGTGGCCCTGAACAAATCATTTAATTTCTCTCAGCATCAAGTTTCTCAACTATAAAATGGAGATAATATTATCATTTCACTTAGTGTTGGTGAGATTATCAGATGATTTACATAATATAAGATCATCTCAATTTTTTATTTTGTTTTTATAAAATCATTGTATAATGGAATAATTTGTATAATATATGTAAAGTGCTTTGCAAACATTAAAATGTTAGTTACTAATATTATGTTTGTTATACAGGGTGTCCCAAATGTCTTAGTGAAGCTAAATTTTACTAAGCTTAATAAGCATTTAATAAAGTGCTGCTTCAGAAAAGGGTTAAGATTATAAATAAAAAAGAACATTTTTTTTTAATATGGGAGATGCCCTTCCTATTGCAAGCCTCTGAAGGATACAATAGAAATTCTTCTCTTGGAAATCTTCAGGTTAATAGACAGTCATCGCACAACCCCTTCTTAAGGGGTCAGATACACTAACTGATCTCTTAAAATCCCCCCCAGTCCTATCAAACTATCACCATTCAAGCAATGTTTCTGACATATAATATATTACCATTTATAATGTTTGTTTTTCATATCCTTTCAAAAAATAGAGAAAGCATTTTTATGCTATCAATTATATCATGTTGTGGATAAAATGTTGGATCTGGAATCAGGAAAACATCTTCCTCAATTCAAATCCAGTCTCAAATATTTAGTAGCTGTATGACTCTGGGCAAGTTACTTAACCTCAGTTTATTTCAGTTTTTTTAAGTATAAAAAATGAGGATAATAATAACACCTACCTCCCAATATTGTTATGAGGATCAAGTACAACAATATTTGTGAAGCACTTGGCACAGTTCCTGGCACATAGTAATTAGTATATAAGCATCAGTTATTGTAATTGCAGGAAAACTGTGCAGAGATATTGTGAGTAGTACCAATGCATGTCTATTACTGCAACTTCTACAAAATGCCTAAACAAAGAACAGTCACTTTCTTGAAACAAAATCAAGACCTTCTATTGGTGCAAAACTGAAGACAAATTTCCCCTTATTATTTTGGCAAGAAAGAATGAAATGTGAGAAAAGATTATGCAGTTAAATAGATACTGCACCAATAAAATGCTGGCTTAATTGAATTTTCAGGTGTTTTGCTTATTGTTTGGTAGAGTATATTCATCATGTGTTCAGGACTAAGTGTTATGGGAAATAGAAAAGATTCATAAAACAGGGTCCCTGATCTCAGAGTTTCTTTTTGAGCTAGAGGAAGAAAGAAGAAAAATACATGAGATCGAGCAGTCAATAATTTGAAAATGTATCATTAAGTTCTGGATAAATTTAGATGTAGAAAAGTACTTAGATGTCATCAAATCCAGTCTTTATTTTCATTGATTTTAAATAACTTGGTCAGGGTCACACAAGTCTTACATAAGAATGCTCCTCTGACTCTCAGTTTAGTGTTGTTTTTTTTCAATATATTACATTGCCTTTGTGACAACAACTTCTTAGCTATTTAATTCAGAAAGTAGATCAATAAGGCTCAGGGCAGTCAGAAAAGGCACTATGAAGAACAAGATATTTGAAATGGGTCATAAAGAAATGACATAAGTAGACAGAGAACACATCATTCATCTTTGTGTTCCACAGTGCCTAATACAGTGCCAGCATATTTCACAGAAACTCAGGTTAGAAAGGATTTCACCCAACCTGTACAGGAACACCCTCTCCCCCATTCAGTCTTCGCCCAAAAGTTTCCAGTGAAAGGAGGGGGCCACTGCTGGATCCAGTGCCTTCCCTTTAGAGGAACTGTAATTGTTAGGAAGCTTTTCCTTTCATTAAAACCAAATATTCCTTCCATGTCACTTGCTAACTGCTCTTCCTGGCCCTCTGGATTCAAGAAAAACAAGTCTAATCCCTCTTTTACATGAAATCCCTTCAAATACTTGAAGATAGTGACATTCACTTCTCTAGTCTTCCCTTGTCCAGCCTAAATATCAATTGGTCCTTCCACCAGTCATCAAATGGCATGCTTATCATCATCCTGGTCCCTTTAAACAAGACATGCTATGACTTATCAATGTCCTTGTCAACATTTGAGAGTCAGAACAAAGTAGAATACTCTAGATGTGTGCTATCTAGGACAGAATACAGCAGCAAGATAATTTCCCTTCCAACCCCTCAACTCCCATGAGTATGTGAACACACACACAAACACACACATACACATACATACTAATTCTATACTCTTCTTAATACAGCCCAAAATTGTGCAAGCATTTTTGGCTCCTACATCACTTTTGAATCATGTTGAACTTTCAGCTGTTAACCAGCCACCCACTATTCCCAGATTATTTTCAAATTGTTATCTAAACAAGTTAACTCATTAATCTGAATTATTTCTTTATCTTTGTAGATAGTAATGACTTAAGCATTAAACATCCTTCAATTGCTTCCAATGCTGAAATGACATCATTTCTTAACTGGATTTTTAAAGAAAAATAAATCATAAATTAGGATAACCTCTGTAAGTGATAAAAAAAATTAATGCTTCTTCACATCCACTTCCATGTACAAAAACAGGTGAAAGGTACTCCTATTTAAATGTCTTTATCTGTACACTTAATAATGTATAATTATAAAGTATCAGAACAAGTTACTTATGAGTATTTTATTAACATTTGTTATTCATTCATTTACATTCCACATAAATTAACCATATTTTCTTTAAACATATAATTAGGTACTAAATTCCCAGAATGTTTTCCTATACTTTTGAGTGTTAATTGTTTTATTTTCTTTCCAGTTTTTGTTAGCCCAGTATTACTTCATGCCATTTTCAGAAGGAAATCATTTGTCAAAGTACTGGAAGCTGCCATATTTGCTGACAAGTGTCAATCAAAATGTCTGTAGCTACCCTACCGTGTCAGCCATCAGCCAAACCACACTTTCCCAGGAATGTCTGAGCCTGGCATCTTTGTTCTGTTTTCAGATAAACAGATCCAATTTCTCAACAAACAGACTGCTGCAGTCCTTTTGATAACAATGTAATAATTCAAAACAAATGATGGCAGGCTTTGATGATAGCACTTTTATGGGTCATGAAGAAATCCTCCCACCAACATCTGTTTGATTTTATCTACTTGAACTTTATCCTCCAGTTGAAGATTTATAAGCTGAAATCATCTCAGACTATTAAAGTCAGAATAATGTTAGAGCAGTAACACAGAGAACCAAAGTATATTTCAATCTTCTACCTTTTGAAATACTGTGTGAAAGGAAAGAGACAGAGACAGAGAAAGAAATGTCAAAATTTAAAAGGATTTTATAATTGAATTATGTATATATTTCTTACTCTATACTGTAAATTCTATTATTGGCATGCTAAGAAATCAAACTGGAACATTACAAGGAAAGCAAATTATTCACAACACTATTATTTAGAAAAAAAATTTAAAGACTAATATTGTTTATATTTAATGTTTATTTTCTTAGGAAAACACCCATAATGGATGAAGGAAATTTGACTCATATTTTTCCTTTCTTTTTTCCCCTTAATTTCTTCATGCACTACAAATAATCAGAACAGCATAGTACTTGTTACTTACTGCTCCGATCATAAAGTTAACTTGGAGACTGAAGTTAACTTGGAGACTTTAATTTAATAAACGGAATGTCAGTATAGCACCAGCCGGGGAATCAGGAATCCTAAACTCTGAACATAGAACCTCTGTTAGAGCCACTCAGTCCAGGCAAATAAGTAGAGTGGTGGCCCAGCTGCTAGGGGCCTTTGGGTCTGTCTGCAAGCACTTAGCAATTTGAAGCTGACACTTTCACATTTCTCTTCCATTCACCTCTAACCCTAAGCAGTCTGAGAGAAAAGAATCACTTTCTCTCTCTCTTTCTCTCTCTTTTTGTCTTTCTCTTTTCATGTATATGAAACTTTTTTCCCATTTTTCCAAATGGGACTTACAAATACATTACTAGTAGGGGTTGGGGAAGAGGGTGGGAGGGAGTTATTAAAATTTTGTGAAGATGTTTTATTTTACAAAAGTTTCCAGTAGATTTTACTTTTAATTTATTAAAATTAGCCTTTTATAAACACACTAAAAAATAAAAATGGTCAGCATGATCAATAACCATTAATTAAGCACATCTTTCATGCCAGGCATGGTGCTTATTGTAAAACAGAGTTGGATTAGATGACCTTAGCTTTCCCTTCCAGCTCTAAATCTGTGTTCCTTTAATTATAAAAAATCCTGAAAATACTCAAAGGAAATAATTTTGACTGTGTTTTTGGTTTGTTTTCAATGTTGTGTGAATATAGCTATGAGGTTTTGCTTATTGAAATTGAAATAATGGATTAAGCAAAAATAATAATAATAATAATTCTTTTATTCTATAATTGCTACTTGAAAAATTAAAACCAAGTCTTGAAGAAGTGATCAGCAAATAATTACAAAGAGTTTAGATATTACGTTATTTCTTTCTGTCATGTTTTCCCCATTCATCAAAGTAAAATGAGAACAATAATGCTATTTTCCATTAAGATATATGAGAATAATTTCTTATTAAAGATTCTGAGAGCCTTTCATTAAATCACCACCTTCCTAAATAGCCCTTTGCACTTAACTTAGGTACTGATAAAAGCCTTCTTTCATTTCCTTTATTCTTAAATTACTAGTACCAAGTACTATTATTTGCAAAATATGAACATGGGCCATATTTAAAATTTAAATTTCATCTACTTTATTGAAGAGAGACCCATGCATTTTTATCATAGATGCAATTTCCAGGAGGCTCAGATTTAATATGTAGGATTATATATATGACTGTCAGATTTCATTTTGCTCCAAAAAGCAACTGAAACTACTTTACACATGTTAAAACCATTTTACCACAGTAGAAGAAGATGACCCCATAGATTAGTTCAGGTTCTTATCACAGTCAATGTACACAACACATTTTGTACCATTGAAAGGAATCCTCTTGTAAAAAATGGAGGGGGAGGATGGAGGAAGGGAGAGAATCTCTGTCATTATAAATTACAAACATGAACAAATAAAACTTCAGTATTATGGCAAATAAAAGTTAGGAGGGTCAACAGTAGTACTAATTCACAATGATTGTCCTTATTCAAAAAATAAATGGTAGGAGCTATCAGGTAAGGTATCAGGTCTAAAACTGAGAAAACCTGCACTCATATTTAGTCTCTCAGACAATTACTACTAGCCATATGATCCTGCCAAGTTACTTAACCCCTCTCTGCCTTTGTTTTCTCATTTGTCAAATGTTAATTATAATATCTCCTATTGCACAGAATTGTTCTGAGAATCAAATAGGACAATTTATTTAAAATACTTTGCAAACCTAGACACATATAAATGTTAGCTATTGCTGTTATCTTACATAATATTCTAATATAGTCATATATTAGTTTATTCAACTATTCTTCAATTGATAGGCACTCATTTCTTTTGCAGTTCTTTGCTACTACATCAAATACATATTTTTCCTAGGAGAAGGATTATTTTTTCTGTGTTATTCACTACACCATGATTTCCCTTTGGAGGCTTGGTGTGTTATACATCAACACAAAACTATTACCTTTTTTAAAACAAATTTCACCATATTGTTTAAGAGGCAAAGGCAATAAACTAAGTGAATATCCTTCAATTAAAAATGACTAGACAAATTATTGCATAGGAATGAAATTTAACACAATTATGTCATAAGAATTGGTGAAAAGCATAATTTCAGAAAAAATCCAAGAATACTTATATGATCTAATTGAGAGGAAAAGGAGTGGAAACAAGAGAACATACAACACAACAACATGAACATTGTGAAGGCAAACAACTTTGAAATTTTAACTGATGATGAATAATGCTATCTACTTCCTGACAGGAAGCTGATGAACTCAAGATGAAGAATGAAGCATAAAATTGAATACAGCCAATGCACAAATTTACTCTGATTAACATATTTCTAAATAAAATTTTGTACTGATATATTGCTTTTATATCCCTTGAATTTCTCCCTGTGTATATCAGCCATCTCCAAGAAACTCTCTCTCTACTAAAAAAAAAAAAAAAAAACCCACAACTTTTTCACTCATCTGTCCTTCCCATTACCATCCCTCCCCCTTCATTGAGCATTTTAAATAAATAAAATAGATAGCTAGATAAAACTCTCAACACAAAGATGCGTAGCCTGGAAAGACAGATACCCACACTGTCCATCTTTGAAAATGTAGATCTCTTTTTTACATTTTAATTTATCACCTCTTTTCCAGGAGGTAAGTAGCACATTTCACCTTCATCCTTTTAGACTCATGATTTATCATTGTCTATTGACAATCATATTTGCTACAAGGGCTATTCTTAATTTTTTAGAAGGGTAAGATGGGATGAAGAAAAACTAAATGACAATAATTGAAAAATAAACATTTCTTTAAAGTTATGGATAAAAACAAAATAGCTTATGGTTTTCAAAAATCACACGTGGCTTCAGATGCATAAATTCAATCAAGATCAGTTGAGTTATAAATACAGTTAAATTTGTGGAAATAATGATTCTTGTTTGCTTGTAGACAACTGGCTTCACTTGTGAGACATCATTGTATCCAGTTTCTACTCTTAGATCCTTCTCAAACTTGTTTTTTCATGAATTGTGAGAACTTGGCCAGAGGGCAGATTGATGTGTAACAGTTTTGGATAGACAGAAGCAATCACAAACTTGAAATGGGTGGTTCAAGTCCTGTTATTTATTATAGACATCATCCCAAACTATTTTTTTTCTTTTAATTGTGTCACTATTTCCTTATGTGAAATCAACTACCCTGATAAATACTAGCTTATTTTGAGCTGAAGGAAAACAAAAACATATGGACAAAATAATGGTAATGTGCTCCTGTGAACACAAAAATTTTAATTTATTTTAGATTTTCTAAAAGTTCAGTTTGTTTTCCCTTTGGGTTTATTTTGTGCCACTTAGAAGATGAATGTATTTAAAACACTCCACAATTACGTGTATCTGATCATAATATCTGTGAAGAAACTTTAAAAAAAAATGTTGACACTTGGAAGCCAGAATAATTCACTTTTATTTTAAATAGATCTACATGTTGCATGATCAAAAATTTCAAAAAAGAAAGAAAGAAGGCAGGAAGGAAGGAAGGAGGAAAGGAAGGAAGGAAGAAGGGAAGAAAGGAAAGAAGGAAAGAAAGAAGGAAGGAAGGAAGGAAGGAAGGAAGGAAGGAAGGAAGGAAGGAAGGAAGGAAAGAAGGAAGGAAGGAAAAAAGGAAGGAAGGAAGGAAGGAAGGAAAGAAGGAAGGAACGAAGGAACAAAGGAAGAGAAAAGAAACAAAATAAAATGAAACAAAATAAAATGCAACACAAGGAAATGCAACAAAAGGATAGGAAAGGAAAGGAAAGGAAATGAAACAAAATGAAAAGAAATCAAAGGAAACGAAACCAAACAAAACAAAACGAAATGAAACAATATGAAATGAAATGAAATGCAACACAATGAAAGGAAATGAAAGGAATGGAAATGAAAGAAAAGAAAACTAAAGAAGAGGTGAACTGTGCCATGATGAGAAAAGCTAGGCCAGGGAAATAAAATTACCCAACAAATACAAACACACTATTCAGATATTTATCACCCAAATTGCAAATAGAATCTTTTTTCTAAAATTTACATTAACAATATGGTTTCTGAAAAATCATTTACAGAAATGACTGCATGATAATAGCAATAAAGGAAGAGAATAGAATACTGTGATTACCTTATTAATAATTTCCTATGAAGATCACTATGAAATGCTGACATCACTTAGATGTTTACCAACTATTATTAAATATGCTGTTGCATCATGCCTCATGCTATCAACTAATAGCAAATAAGTACACACATACTTTTCTCATTTACAGGTATTAATCCTTATACATAGTACTCAGATTGAGCTACATAGCATGCACTTGTAACTATTGCCATCACTTAACTTAAAAATTTTATTTTTCAAGAAGTTTTATCACAAAAAAATCATGAGTTGAACTTTTCCATATAATTTTCTGTATCTCATTATCATTTTCCTTGGTATAACCACAGATGATAAAATGTTGTTTTACAAATATAGTATAATAGGACACTGGGAAGAAAACCCATATCCATACTGGGGATGGTACTGGCCTTGACCATCTTGAAATTTCAAATGTCTAACTATAACTTCACTATTTGTAAACATAAGGATTTTTAAAAATACTGTTATTTAAAGATGGATGGAATCTTACAGGACATTAATCCAAATCCCTGACTTCAAAACTATATGATTTTTAAGTCTCTTGACTTCAGATCTCTCTTATGATCAATTCACAACCCACACAGCTGTGAAAATGATTTTCTTAAAAGACAGATCTGATCCATATAAATGATTAGTAAATTCTAATGATGCTATATTGTCTCTAGAATTAAATATAAACTCTTCCATTTGACTTTTAGAGCTCTTCATAACATTCCCCCAGCCTTCTAATCTGTATTGATATTTTTCCCAAACTTTGCCATCCAGCCAAAGTAGCTTTTTTCTGTTCCTCACACATAATATTCTATCTCCTGTCTCAATGCCTTTGTACTGACTGTCCTTCATATCTGAAATGAAGTCTCTCCCCACCTCTACCTCTTAGAATCTCTTGTTTCATTTAAAATTAAAGCCAAACATCTTTTCCATGAAGCTTTTTTTCTAATTTCCCTCATTACAATGCTCTCCAATTTTTAGAATTAGAACATCATTGAACTAAAACAGAAAAGGAACTTAGAAATCCTCCAAATATGTCATTTTATAAATGAGGAAATTAAACCTGAGAATCAAAATAATTTGCCCAATGCCACATGGATACTAAATGAGAGCAGATTTTGAACCCAAGTTTTTCCTTTAACTCAAAAGTCACCATGCCATAGCCATTTAAATGCTCACAGGAGCATTTTAATAAAGTTTTGTTGATAGATGGTTTTAATTTTAATTAATAGGTGAAAGTTTGTTAAGTTAATGATTTAAAGGCTCAAATGCAAATATGTCTAAGAAGGGTAAGAGTTTATTCTGCTATCAGTTACTTATACTTCAGGATGAATGAAATTCAGATCCCTTTTTGGCAACAGGCTAGACAAGGAAGTAAATTGGGTGCCTGATTAAGAGGAAATTAGATCCCATTTAGAGAAGAACAACTTACATAATGAGGAAACATTATAAACTTGTCAGTTTCTCTTAGAACTAGTTATGTGCACACTCTTCACCTCGAAAAAGTGGATTCCTTACTAGAAAGATTTTCTCCTTTGATCCCCTAGAGAGAAAAAAAAAAACCATTAACCTATTCACCAGAATATATCTCAAATAGAATAGTGAAGATCTCTTCAGCAAAAATGTGATGAAGCCATTAAGATGATGAAGTCAAGGAGTAATTCCATATTCTAAACATTAAAAAATAAACTGCCCTTCTTCCTAACTAGAGAGTAATGTCAACAGGCATTGACTTATTAGAAAAAGCCCTGTTAACAGCCAAGTGCCATTTTTCATACCACCTAGACAGATGCATCAAGGTTGTCTTCAAGTATAAACTATTTTCTTCAAGTCTAGACTATACATGTAGTAAAAAGTTGGGAGGAGCAGGGGATTGCATCAAAGAACAAGGCAATTCAGGGTGTTGGGTCCTTTGATTTCTGAATTTTTAAAATCATTTCAGAAAATGAAAAAGTTTATCAAGCATTTTAACCCAGTCTTCCTCTAGAAAAGTCTCCTAAAGGATGTTAGAGACCATGAAAAAATATAATTATTTAAATATAATTGACCTCCTATAATCCTGTAAACTTTGTACTATGCATTCAAAAATATTATTTTGAGGAGTCCACAATTTTTGCCAGACTGTGGAAGAAAGGAAGGAAGGAAGGAAAGAAAGAAGGAAGAAAGGAAGGAAGGAAGGAAAGAAGGAAGGAAGGAAGGAAGGAAGGAAGGAAGGAAGGAAGGAAGGAAGGAAGGAAGGAAGGAAGGAAGGAAGGAAGGAAGGAAGGAAAGAAGGAAGGAAGGAGGGAAGGAAGGAGGGAA
>JAJPUD010002717.1:96845-116577 GCA_023553655.1 Myrmecobius fasciatus | reverse complement strand
AAGGAAGGAAGGAAGGAAGGAGGGAAGGAAGGAAGGAAGGAGGAGAGAGATAAAAGAAGGAAGAGTATATTAAGTACCTACTAATGAACTAGACACTATACTAAGTTTTATATAAATATTTTACCATTTGTACCTCACAATTCTGTGAGGTAGGTGGTGTTATTACACCCATTTTACAGATGAGGAAACTGAGGCAGAGATGACTGGCCTAGGATCACACAGCTAGTAATTATCTGAGGCCAACCTCAGGTTTTCCTGTATTCAGGTTCAGATACACTCTATCCATTGAGCCACCTGTGAAAAAGAAAGGTTTAGTTATACTATTAGCACAAACTTCATGAAGGAAAGGTAGGAGTAGGCTGAATGTAAAGAAAAACAATTTTACCATAACTTCCAAGATCACTTTTTCCCTCTTTTCCTTCTGTGGCTTAATAATTAAAATAATTACTATGTTGTAGACAGATTACAATGCTTGTAGTGTTATAATTTCCATTAAGTAGATATTTGACCCATCATACACAACATAAACATGCATATGGATTTAAACCTAGGGGCTTATATATGTATAACTCTTTTAAAGTGAAAGATTTATCCCTAAATATCTATATCTATATATATATGTATATTAAAACAGTTAAGTCAAACTGGCTTAGCACTGACTTACAAAATGATTTCGTAAATGCTTTATATTCATTTTCAATTCGCCTTTAATTGACAGTGGCTCATGGGTTTAGGCTGATTTTTCTCTTCCACTCACTCTTCACTACAAAGTATCTGTCAAATAGTTAATGATCTGTCAAACATTTAAGAGTACTTAGGGAATTTGTTCTTTAAAGGAATCATTCAAGTGATTGCTTTTACACCCTCCCTAATTGATTGTACCCTACTCCTTCCCAGAAAGAGCCCTCAATTAGGAATGGAGAGATCTGGGTTCTAGTTCCAGTTGAAAGGCTGCATCTGCAGTCTGCGTCTGAGTCTACAAGGTCCCATGTACAAAATGAGCATCTTGGACCATGAGGTAATCTCTAAAATTTGTACCTGCTTTCAAGTTCTATAATCTAATGTGTATGGCCTATTTATTAAATTTTCTTAAATCAAAACACACTTGTATTTTTCATTCATTTCAGAGATTTTGGTAGTTATGTTCTCCTTTTAATGCACTAATTTCTCTATTATCTCCTAATATATCTCCATATTCAGTCTTTTTTTCTACTAGAATTTAGAGCTAGCAATATAAAATATTAGAAGAGGATTATTAATAATTGAATAATTGATCAGTATTATTATTATTATTATTGATTGACTTTGGTAAGGTCTAGCAAAGTGATAAGATAGGGAAAGACAATGAACTAATGTTCATTTATTTCATTAATTCATTAATTAAGAACTAAATATATTCCAGGAATTATGCTGAGCTTTAGAGATACAAACAAACAAAGTGAAGCAAAAGCAGCCCCTGTTCTAAAGGACTTCATGGTCTCTTAGGGGAGAAAATAAAGAAGTATGTAACAAACAATCCATGTAAAGACAGGATGAATTGGCAATAATCAACAGAGGGTAGACAGGAGGAGTGAGAAAGGTTTCCTGTGAAAAAAAAAGGGTTGTTGCTGAGATTTGAAGGAAGTCAGGAAGGTGGAGATGAGGGGGAAAAGAATTTCAGGCATCCCTCTGCCTGTACTGTCAGAGAAAATGTCTGGAGTTGGGAGATGAAGTGTCTTATGCAAAGGACATCCAGAGGAGGCCAGAACCACTGGATCAGAGAGTACATGGAGAAATTAAAATGAAAAGTTGGAATGGGGAAGGAGGAGCACTGATTATAAAGGATTTTGAATTACCTCAGAAAGGACTTTATATTTGAGTCACTGGAGGTTACTGAAATTTTCTGATTATATTGTAATAGAGAATTTTACTATTATTTTCAAGGATCATGCTATCTATTACTATGAGTGAAGAAGAGTAAGGGAGGAATCTAGCCAAAATACTATAAAATATTTGAATACTGTATAAGCAGAAACTAATGAAGTAAGAAAATTTAATTTCTTCAATATTGAAATATATGTCAGGTTAAAATAACACACAAAGAATGAGTAAATTTTCAATATTTTTATACTTTATTGGTATAAAACTACTCTGGTGATGGGAAGTCCAAAGGAATAAGAGATTAAAAATTTCAAAGGGAATAAAATCATTCAATTGAATTATGCATACATACATACACACACATACATATAATATGCTTTTGTTAAACTGATACTACATATGAATAACTTTGTAAGTGTTAGTTTCATATAAATTTTAATTGTTTTCAGCATTGTCAATCAGCAAAGAAATAAGTGACTATTTCAGCAATTGAATTTACAGAGAAAAATGTTTATTCAAAATTGCCTTGTATCAATTGGCTCTAGAATGATTATTTCTTTGATAATATTTTATTTTCCTCAATTACATGAAAAACAATTTCTAAAATTCATTCTTAAAAAAATTTTAATTCCAAATTTTCTCCCTCCTTTCCTCGTCCCCTCCATGAGATGGTAAGTAACTTCATATAGGTTATTCATGTACAATCATGCAAAACATATTCTCATATTTTATATGTTGTAAAAGAAGACCAGCAAAAAAAAGTGAAAAACAACATGCTTTTTTTCCTGTATCATAGTCTATCAGCTCTTTCTCTGGATGTGGATAGTACTTTTCATTACAAATCATTTGGAATTTTCATGGTTTATTGTGTTGTTGAGAAGAACTAAGTCATTCACAATTGATCATTGTATATTATTGCTATTGTGGTTTTCTGGTTCTGCTCACTTCACTATGCATTAGTTCATATAAACATTTACAGGATTTTCTGAAATTATGTTCATCATACAATGATTAGTTTTTTAAATAAATATTTAATTTATATCTTTTGTTTTTTATATCACTTTTATTTCCCAATATAGATTTCTATCCTTATCTTGAAGAGATATACTTCATTAAAAAATATAAAAAAGAAAATTTTTTAAATGTTGAGCTAAAATAACTAAAATATCCTTATTTTATTTTAGGGGGTTATTTTAACCTTACTATAGGGGGCAGCTAGGTGGTGCAGTGGATAGAGCACCAGCCCTGAAGTCAGGAGGACTGAGTTCAAATCTGGTCTCAGACATTTAACATTCCCTAGTTGTGTGACCCTGGGCAAGTCACTTAACCCCAATTGCCTCAGCAAAAATCAAAAAAAAAAAAGAAGAAGAAAGAAAGAATTCTTCCTTACCTCCTCTTTATTCCATTGATTTTTCTCTCATAAATATTCCCTATTTATTCTGTAATATAGTTTCTTTTGTATATATATATTTGTTTGCATATTTCCCCCAATTATATTGTAAGCTTCTTGAAAACAGGAGACCTCATTTCTAAAATATATAGAGAATTGACTCAAATTTATAAGAATTCAAGCCATTCTCCAGTTGATAAATGGTCAAAGGATATGAATAGACAATTTTCAGATGAAGAAATTGAAACCATTTCTAGTCATATGAAAAGGTGCTCTAATTGGAGAATGGCTGAATAAATTACGGTATATGAATGTTATGGAATATAATTGTTCTGTAAGAAACGACCAGCAAGATGATTTTCAGAGAGGCCTGGAGAGACATATGAACTGATGCCAAATGAAATGAACAGAACCAAGTGATCATTGTACATGGCAACAAGATTATATGATGATCGATTCTGATGGACATGGCTCCCTTCAACAGTGAGATGATGCAGATCAGTTCCAATGGTCTTGTGATGAAGAGAGCCATCTACACCCAGAGAGAGGAACTAAGTGTGGTTCACAACATAGCATTTTCATTCTTTTTGTTGTTATTTGTTTGAATTTTATTTTCTTTCTAATTTTTTTGTTTGATTTGATTTTTCTTGTGCAGCAAGATAATTGTATAAATATGTATGCATATATTGGATTTAACATGTATTTGTACCGTGTTTAACATATATTGGACTACTTGCCATCTAGGAGAGGGAGTGGAGAAAGAAAGGGAAAATTGGAACACAAGGTTTTGCAAGGGTTAATGTTGAAAAATTATCCATGCAGATGTTTTGAAAAATAAAAAAGCTTTAATTTAAAAAAAAAGTAAAAAGAAAAAGAAAACAGGAGGCCTTTTGACTCATTTTTTTTGTATTCCCAGTGGTTAATACAGTACCTGAAACTTAATAGACACTTAATGAATATTTATTAAATTGAATTGAATTGCTAAGGCTGTGGCACAGTGGATAGAGCATTAGTCCTGGAATTACAAAATTCATTGTTCAGTCTTTTCAGTCATGTTCAATTTTTTGTGACCACATCTGGGTTTTGTTTTAACAAAGCTATTAATTGGTTTGCCATTTCCTCCTCCAGCTCATATTGCAGATAAGAAACTGAGACAAATAGTGAACATGATCTGCTCAGGATAAGAGGAAGATGAGTCTTCTGATTTCAACTTAGCTCTCTATCCTTTGCATTACCTAACCACAAAGATTTGAGGTCAAATATGGACTCAAATACCAATTAGTTGCTTGACTGGGCAAGTGACTTGACCTCTGTACGCCTTATTTTCCTCAACTGTAAACTAAGAATAGTAATAGCATCTATCTCGTGAAGTTGCTTTAAGAAATAGTGAGAATATTGGTTTAAAAAAAAACATTTAGCACAGTGCCTGGCATATAGTTGACCCTATATAAATGCTAGTTCTATTTACCACACAAAAAGAAAAAATGTTGCTTTGATTATTTTGATGCACATGAGACCTTTATTTTTATTTTTGACCTCAATGAAGTAGGATGCTATTCCTGAGATTTCTGAATCAAAAGTTATAGATAGATCAGTTATAATTTTTATAATTTATAATTATTTTATAATTCCATATTGCTTTACAAAATGGTTTGATCAACTCACAACTCCACCAACAGTGTATGACTGTTCCTGTCTTTATAGAGTCATTCCAACATTAAATATTCTCATCTTTTCTCATGGTGGCCATTATACTAGCTGTGAGCTAAAATCATTTATATCTCTTTTATTAAGTGTTTCAGACGATTACTAATAGTTTGTAATTCTTTGACCACTTATCTATTTGAGAATGACCTTTGATCTTACATGCTAAAATGCAAGAAAGATACTTCTCAGAAATATTTGATACAAAAAACAACTACAAATAACTATTTCCTTTTTCATCCTAATCAAGTATATTACTGATGCAAAGGTTTTTTCAATGTCATATAATTTAAAATATCTCATATCTTTTGTGGCAATTCCCTGTTTAATTGATAATTTTTCCCTGAGTCATAGCTATGGAAGTTACCTGAGTTAGTTCTCTCTCTGTATGTGCATTCATGTATATATTTGTGTGTATGTATATATTTACATATATGTATTAATTTATTTAGGTTATGGTGTGACTTCTAAGTCACATATCATTTTGCCATATGATCTAAGTTGGTGACACAAACCCAAAAATTGCCTAATTGCTTTCTAGCTTTATCAGAAATTGATATCAAATAATGAATTATTTCCCAAGTAATTTATGTTCACCAGTTTGTTGAACATTTGATTATTAAATTTGAATGCTTACTTGTCATTTTCATTACTCTCTTTTTTAAAAAACATCAAAACTAACTGGCAAGACATGGGTAATGATTCAGGAGAAAACCCAGGGGAAAAAAGCAGACATCTAAGAGAACTAAAAGAAAGCAAAGCCAATCAATCCAAGAGTAGCAAGATTGTCCAAGAAGTAGATGGTAGACAGAGATGACCTTTTTTTTCTATCTGATCACAAAATGCTTCATTATCTCTTTCAATTTTATAGCAATTACTCATTACCTAATTTTGGTCTATTTTGAAAGCTCAGTTACCTTTTAGAATAGGGCAAGAAATGCAAAAAGACAATAATAAGTTAAGGTTTATATTAGTTGGGTTAGTAATTATGAAAAGAATCATTGTGAGAAAAATATACAAAAAAAAAAAAAAAACGGTGATCATGAATAAGAATGGGAGGGACTTCTGGTTAGAGAACCAATTCTTTTTGCGCTCATCCAAAAATGGGGAAAGATAATTTAATGTCCATGGTAGGCAAACAAATTTCAGACACCCAACTGCATAAAAAGAAATGGTTTTCCAAATTAAATCATGCCACAGAAACTTTGGAGGTTGTCTGCCTCCACTACTCCTAAAGCTTATTTTCTAACCTGAATAATTAATATCAAATATAATACATGATTCTGAAAGCATAAAATGTAATGATTGTTAACTTGATTACAACTAATCAGAATTTCCTACATTCCAATCTGTATAAATATAGCACAAAGAAGTGAATTTCACTAATGGAAAAAGACTGAATTTTGAATCTAAAAGATGCAAGTTCAAATTTTGGAGCTACTTTATCATATAATCTCAAATTTAAAAGAGACCTCAGAGATCATCTAGTTCACTCTGTGCCTACAGAGCTATTATCTCTTCAATACCTTGACAAATCATGATCCAACCTTCTTTTAATGGAGAACCCAATACTCACTCACTAAGGCAGTTTATGCCACTTTCGGACATGAATAAAAGCTCCTATTATTAGTAAATTTTATCAAATAAATATTGATGAATATATTCAATTTCAACACCTTCTATGTCAGTCATAATAAATGGTGGAAGAATAATCTGCTTTTACCCACTATAAATCCAAGCAAATCAAGTTTAAAGACTCTTCTTAAAATCTTTGTTTTCTCATTAGTTATGCCCATTTTCTTTAACCAATTTTTGAATAATGGAATATTTTCAGTCCTCTCTTCATCTCACTTATGACCTGAACAATTGGGAAAGATAATTTAAGCCATAACTGGCCTCAGTTTCCTATCTGTAAAATGAGAATCTTAAATGATAATAGGGTTTAAGATACCTCCTAGCTCTAAAAGATATAACTCCATAATTAGGAATAGCTTTAAAAAACTAAATAAGAAACTTAAATGAAATGATGCTTAAAGTGTGCCCCAGTTCTAAATTATATGATTCTAGGAATAATTCATAGAACTTAGCATGGTACTTAACACATGGTAGGTATTTAATAAATGTTTATTGACTGAGGAACTGAACTTAAAAAAATAATTCATCACTTAGAACAATGAAACCATATCAGCATAATTTAATTTGATATGCAAAGCAGAAAAATGATTGCCTCTGATACAGAGAAATTACAAAAATAGGAAAGGTCACAGAGCAATAGAAATTTCAAAAGCTTTATATTATGCCTGTGGCTTATCAAACTGAATTGAAAAAAGACCTCACTGCCTAATAATCAAATTCTTCCTCTCCTTCCCACTCTTAGATGTCTAGTCTGTACTGCTGTTAAAGGATCAAAACCAGATAAATTCAGCCAGGGTAAAGTTGTAGCTCTCAACATTCATTCATTGCCATACAATTCTGGGGCTCTTGGATTATGTTTTGTAAATCAGTTTGCTTCCTAGCCAGAGATTAAGGTAAATTCTGCTAAAGACTAAAAGTTGACTTACAGCATTAAGAAGGATTAATGTTTAGCTGTGGAGAAGCTGGAGCACTCAGTTCGCATATTTACGCACTGCCTTGGATCACAATTAATCCAAAATTAGTATAAAAGATCAACAGCAATGCCTCCTGCATGCCATCTTGGCTTAGCCCTAAAAAAATCACGACTTACTTGCGAAAAGGGGGGAGGTGGTTCCAGTGGTGCAGCCTGGGTGCAAAGGTGTTCTGTTACCATCCTAATAGGTTTCAAATGATCAGAGCAAATCATGCATTTTAAATGTTGAGCTTTCTTGCCCTCTGCTTCAAGAAAATAAATGTTCATGCTGGCCCTCTAGACGTCTATCTAGTTTTTATCAATGTGGCAGATCCATTACAGCATTCTGGTCGGTCGACAATGAGAACAACCAAATGACATTTTTGACCTGATGTAAAAAAAATTCTGTTTAAACTATGAAATAGAACAGTATTGTGCAATTTAGTAGCAGCAAAAGATGCTGTTAAAATAAGATGTGTTTTTTTAATTTATAAAATGCATGTTTGGCATAGTTATAGATGAGTATGAGATATCTATTTACTTAACATTAGCACATCAAATGTTAAAACATACTCATCTGAACATTGAAAAGACAATGTAAAATGTGTCTCCAGTGATTAACTATGCATGGTATCCTATGGGATTAGAAAAATGTTTATGCTATTTAGTTATGGAAGTGAGCTCATAAAATTTTGGGGGGTGGCTTTGGATACTGCATATGTTGTTCATTTATTAAAATGGGCCTTAAAATCCATATTTATTTCATAGAGAGTCGGTGTTATATAATAGAAATACTGGATTGGAAAGCCAAATGGAGTTTTTGTCTGAGCTCCATCACTTACTTACTATGTGACATTAGACAATACATTAACTTCTTAACCTCAGTTCCTTTACCTATTAAATAATAATAATTCCAAGATTACTGTTAAGGATCAAGTTAAGATAATGTATGTTAGAATAATTTGCAATTATAAACTATTCCATGCATTTTAAGTTATAATCAATATATAGATTATCTTGTCTCTCAAATCTTCTGGTTCCTTTTTTTCAAATACAAACTATTTTTTCCACTTTGATGTTTAATGACAAAATAAGTAGCCAAAACTTTTAAATCACAATAGAGAGTTTTAAAATATTCTTCTATTAAGAATATTTTGAATTAAACAAAATAATTCCTTCTTTCTCCTTTTATTTTTTTTTCTTTCCCTTAATGAACATCTAACAGCATGTCATCAATGTTCTTAAAGAATCAGGACTCTACCATAGTATTTATACAGTGTTCAGATAACACATTGCAGGCATACTTCAATTTACAAATGGATTGTGTGACTAGTACAGGAAGCAGACATTTGAAAGTTGGGCCGCATTTTAAAAACAAAAAACAAACCAAAAAAAAAAAAAAAAAAGTATTGTATATAACATGAAAAGGGGTTGGGTTCCCAGACTACCATGCAAAAACCTTTTTAACCCAAAGTGTAGTGGCAGTACATAGAAAACAATATTATTATAATACTAGTAATTAAAGAAAACAGGAAAGATATTTGAGTTCCAAATCCCACTTATAGCTTTGATCTGCTGGGGGAATCTCACAAAATGATGCCACTCTCTTCATATTGAATATAATTGAACAGCTGGTTTTAACTCTGGAATCCTTAGAAAGAAGATTATATCAAAATATAGTGTTAGGGATCTGTTGCTATTAAAAAAAAAACCTTCATTACTCAGTAAAGATCTTTTAAAAGTGGAAAGTATGCTAAATTTAAAACCAGAAGATATAAGTTCAAGTCTACCTATGTTACATATGTGCTTTGGGAAAGTAATATAATCTCTCTGATATTAATTTTCTCACATACAAAATATAAATAATGCTGTTTTCCCTACATACCTCATAGTGTTGCAGCAAAAATAAAAATAAGGTAATATATGTAAAGTGCTTTGTAAATTCTTTGTTATGCTAATTCAAAGGTGATATAGAACAGAAGAGACTGCATTTTACTTGTATTAAATGCTTCCCTAAACCCTCTTCTCATTTTCTTCCCTCTACTAAATTGTTGCTGTAATAGAAATACAATAGAAAAACAAATAGAAACACAAGCACACCATTTGTAGGTGATGTTGAAAGAACTTCTGGACTTCTCAGAGATACTCTCCATAAGTCTTTTGGTAGTACCAATGTGAGAAAGTACATATCTGATGAAATTTCTCTCCCTCATTATCTTTTTTTCTTCCCCCTCAGTGAGTTCATGTTAAATACCACACTGGCTTCTTTTCCTGCCTTTCATTTATCATCAAGGGCTATGGATTGAACAGGGAACACTATCGAGGTAGAAAGCTTGATTCAATGTTCCCTTCTAATTCCAAGATTCTGTGATTCTATGACAAACCCTTTTGATCAAAGTTTATTGACCTGTGTGATGAATCTTGATGGGATTATCTATTCCATGAATATCACTGAAAAAAATTGATATTTCCTTTATATTTCACAGAAAGATTATAATTGTTCATGGAGTTTCAAAGTTTGCCTCTCAGGCTCTTCATCTACTCCTACACATTAGTTCTTTTGAATTATTTTTGTTTTCAAATGAGAAAAAATCATCTTTAATTTTGACACATCAACTGGTTGGTTGCTTTCTAATATACAATAATTATGTTATTTTGTGATTCAATTTTACTTTTTAAAAATTACATCCTCTACTCACTCTGTTGATAGTATTCCTATTTCACCTTACTATGTGGTAGCTGCCAGAGTTATAATTAGAATTTTTTGCTGCTGGGGCAAGGGTTATGTTTACTCTAGCAGGATTTTTTAAACTCTTTCTACTTGTAACTCCTTTTCACCCAAGAAATTTTTACATGACCCTGGGTTTGTAGGTATATAAAATAAGCATACAAATCAAATATTGAATGATAATAAATCATAATTTCATGATCTCCACATTAAATTATGAGACTCCACATGGATTCACAAACCAGTTTAAAAATTGGATTTTAATACACAGTCACTGTGGGAAAAAAAGTACATTCTGCAACATCAAGAGATTTATATACTTCCAAAGGACTAGTGATACGGATATCAGGGAATGGTAATGAGTCTTGAGACAAGGTCATTTTGCCAAGTCAATCAAGAGAGGATCTCATTAAGGGTGTAACTTATGAAAGCAGGAGGAAAGAGAGATGGTGCATATCCTGTGACATAGCTTTCAGTCTTCTTGAAATTTTCTGACCGAGGATAAAGTCACACATTTTCTACCCTAGTAATTATTTTTGTAGCTGCAGAAATCCAGTTGACACTCTCCTCATATGACCCAACAAGAGCTGTTAACACTAGTTTCCATTCCTTATGGAATTCCACAAATCCAATAAAGAATAAATTACATTGAAAGATATAAACATTTAATATGATTTTATTTACCACCATGTGTCATTCATCAAATGACAGGCTTGATGAAGGCTGATTTACTACTGAAGTCAACTTTATCAGTTGTCTCAGGGACTGACTTTTTGCTCGTTTATTTGTTTTCATCTTTTGGTCTGGATTTTTATTGAACAATGACAGATTTGGTCTGATTCTTTTGAACAAGGGAACAAAACTCCGTAGGGAGGAAATTCTCTTTACTAAAACAATTCAGCTACTATTCACAAAATATACTCTAAGGGAGTTGCCCTGGTAAAGTGACTTGCCTAGAGTTACACAGCCCATGTTTCAGAGGCAGGACTTCCTGACTCAGAGGTCAGCTATCTATCTAATACATCATACTTCTTCTAGTTATTCTGCTACTGTTGCTACCTCTATCTACCAATAACCTACACATCCTAAGGTTTTTTGGGTTTTTTTTTTAAATCTATCAATCTGAACATAAAGTATTAAACTTCTGTTATGTGATAGAGACTGAGGAGACAAAGACAAACATGAAATAGATGCTGCCAAGAGCTTTCAGAGCCAAAGCAAACATATATGTGTGCATACAAGAATTATTTGTGTCTGTATATGTACATTGCAGTTATCTTTCTTTAGAAAGATATATAGATATATGCTTGTATATATATGTGTATTTGTATATACATACACACAGAGAATAATTATATATGTATGCATATATCACATTATATTTTTATATATGATGTACTATAAACTATTTACATACATGTGTTTATATGTGAATGTATAATGTATATGTTTTGTGTACATATACATGTGTAATATATCATACACACAAGGTAACCCAAAAGTATTCAAACATTTTAAGCTATTAAAATAAGGTTAATAAAAGAGTATTGCAAAAGGCTGGATGAAATGATAAGCATGAAAAGAATGAATGTTACATATATGTATTTTGTCTTGTTTTATTAATTGTTCTTATATCAGAAAAAAGGTAAAAGTAACAAATTAATTTAAGAGAGGTTTATTGACTTGTCCAAATCTACCCAGAAAAGTCAATCTTAAATCTTATTTACTCTATGCAAGTAATCAGCAACTGCCTTTACAGAAAGCAAAATTAGCATGTATTTCTTGAGCACCTACTATATACAAGACTGATATGGTAGATAGGTTATAGGATATACAAAGATGCATAAGATTTAGCTCCCCATTCTTCTGCTGTGCATATTACAGCTGGGAAGATTATAATTGATAGAACCAGTGCTTCATTAATGACTGATAAGTGTCTCAGATAGTAAGTAAAATTAGAATGTAAACAGTAAGAATAAGTGATGGACCTGTTATTTTGGGCCCCAAAAGGTGTAAGGGGTCGGGGAAAGATGAAGACTAGGAGCAATAGTGGAAAACATGTAAAGAAGATAAAGTTAATGGTATGCCTTGGTTAGTAATGGTTTTTCCCTCCCTTCACATCTTGAGGAAATTGTTGGATAAGCAATTTTCTGATATATTACAGTGGAGGTTTTCTTTACAGTAAGGGTTAGACTAAATGGCTACCAAATTTCCTTTCAAATCTATAATTCTGTGATTCAGACAATGAAGGGAATATTTCATTCTATATTGATTAAAAAATCTTCATAGGACAGATGGGATTCAGTTTGAGTCTTCAAAGATTTTAAGGGGTAGAGAGAAATGGAAAGTCTTTTGTAAATCAGTGGGTTGGAAGAAAGGGTTAAGGGAAAAGCCAAGAGGGTAGATGGAAGTCAAAACATTTACAAATTGAGCACAAGGAAGCTTCCCAACTACTGAAAGTTAAAATCAGAAAGACTGAAGTCAGATCATTGAAGATCTGAAAGGCCAAGTAATCTCTATTGTATACATTACTTTGGTATAAACTATAAACTGATTCAGCAAACTATCATTCCATTGGAAATGACAGACTAGATTAATTAGAAATTTGGGTGAATTACTGTGTATTCTTGAAGTTCTTAGAATCATTTAATTATGAAATGGAATACTTCACAACTTTGTTGCTGCCCAATTAGTCAGAGAGTTGTGTTCTTGTTCATAGAATTTTATGGAGTTTGGCAGAATATTTTTTTCTTACCCATTTTTTCATGCATATAAACTAGCTTTGATACCCCCACTATCCAATTCAACAAAGGGAAATTTAATCCTGGATTCTGAAGAATATAATCTGAGTATCTTTATTATTTGTGTCCAAATATGACAGTCAAAACAGAAATAAAAGGAAAAAAATGGTAACTGGGGGTAGAGACAAATAATAATTGGTACTTAGCATAGTTCTATGAATAAATGAAATTCTTTGATGAAACACAAAGAAAAGCAAGAAATTTTATGCTATCAATTTACTGTTTTAGAAAACTGAAAGAGAAAAAGGACAGCATGCCAGCCTTACTGTTTAACCTTACCTCCCCCACTCAACAACATATGGCAAAATATGCTACTTCTACAACTTTTAAGTGCATCAATAGCTGGGAAAAGTGACAGCTGAGAAGCCTCTCATATATCACTTGTTTTTCACCATTGTGTTGCCACTGTGAGAAGTCTCCCTGGTCCTTCTCTGAATCAGGGTTTTATAAACTCTGCCTTTGAAGACAGTTGTGATTAAAGATTCTTTCTTCCCCATGGTATTTTATTTCCAATTACAAAAGTCCCAAAACTTTATAGCCAATTCTATTTTCAGGCAAGGGCTGTGTTCTCTTATTGGGATAGGGAACTACCAAATACCCTCAGACCTTTGAAAGCCTGAAACTCCCCAAACTGCAATGTCTATCTCACAGACTAGCTGAAAAGTAAAGGTAGGGCTCACTGATGCCAGAATACACGTGGATTTTCCAAAACACTTTAACTGAAGCCCAGAGAACAAAAAGAAATGGAAAAAAATCATGAGATGAGAGATTTAGAATTGGAAAAAAATCATGGAGATCAACTAAGACTCTTTTTATCCAAAACAAAAATGGATCCAAGTGGGCAAGTGATTGTTTAAGATCACAAAGTGAGCAAAATTTGGAGCCAGGTTCCTGGATTCTAAATTATATACATCATACTGACTTAAGCAACTTTTTTTTTTTAAACCTACTAATCATAGGAGGCAATTTGATATAGTGGAAACAAACTCTAGCATAAAAGGATCTGGATTAAAATTCTGTCTCAGATGATCACTGAACATTCCCCTGCCTCAATTTCTTCATCTGCAAAATAAAGAGATTATATTAAATGATACAACATACTTCAAATATTTCACAAACCTTAAGACATATAAATGTTGCCTCTTAGATGATCTCTAAGGTCTCTTCTGGATCTAATATTGCATGATCTGGATGTTAGAGCTCATCTAGTTTAATGCCTGCATTTTTCTAGATAAAGAAACAGCTTTTAATTTACAAATGTAGTTATGGTAGAAACAGGAAATTAGTATCCATATCTCTTGTTCAGCTGCTTTTTATATTATTGTGGGTTTTATATTATTATGGTAGTGGTAGAATGAAGAAGTCAAGGAAATATCCCCCACAAAAGCAGAGACCATTTTATCAGTAATTTATGGTTTAAATCACCTGAGACCTGCAAGTGACTTCCTATAAAATTAAGAAGTGGGATTAAGCATTCTTTGAGGTCCCTTTCTATTTGTATAATCCTATTAGTTGCCACACCTTGTTAACATTACTACCACATCTCTCTATTCATACAGCATAGCACAAATACTCCTGAAATACTGATTCCTAAATAGATTCTTTATCTCAAGTCTCTCCCCACTCCAATCCATTGTATACATAGCTTTCAAAGTACCTTTGCTAAAGCACAATCTGAACACTTTGTTCACCTACTTGAGAAGTTCCAGTGATAAATTATTGCTTATTATTATTATTATTCACAAGCTGCCTCCAGACTATCTTTCCAGGCTTATTCAACATTATTCCTCTTCATGTTCAATCATTCATAAATTAATAATAATCAATTTTAAAAATAGCTAACATTTACATAGCTCTTAATGAAATGCCAGACACTGTACTTTACAATTATTATGTCAATTGATACAACAACTATGATAGGAAGAAACTATTATTATCCTTATTTTACAGATGAAGAAACTGAGGTAGATAAGAAGGAAATGATTGCCCAAAGTTACAGACCTGGCACTCTTATCCACTGTGTCACCTAGCATTAGAATGGAAAATGACATATTCCCAAAAATCAACGGGTCTTATACTTAGTAAGTTGAGGACACATGGAAACTTTGACCCTGGGAATAGAGATATGGCCCTGAACCTATAGCATTATAGAATGTATTTGTCAGAAAATTATGCCAAGAAGAAAAGTGCTCATAATTCTCCACTATGGTTAATAATCTTTTCAATACTGCCACAACCAAGAGTAGTTATAATTCAAAATAAAGGTCTACCAATATCTTTCTTGGTGTTACACTCATTCCTATATACAAAAAAAAAAAAGAGAGTTTTATTAACCATGTCATTTAAGAGATTACCCATACCACAAAATGTCTTCTCTACTAATATGTCATGATAGCATGATCCTGGTCTACATATCTCCCATGTGTTAGAGTCACTATTTTAGGTTAAACATTAAATTTGGTATATTTTTTTCATTGGATAAATTTTAAGAAAGAAGAGTTCTTAATGGTAACAGAAGAAAAGAAGACTCTATAAGGAACAAGGAGAAGAAGCACCAAAGGTATATTATATATAAGGAACTCAAATTTTATCATAGGAACTACTTAAGGAACACCAGAGATACTCATCCATAAGATTTACTTAATTGAAATCCAAGATAAGGGGGCAAATAATATGAGATACATTACTCATACTTAAGTCATCAGGTCAAATTGAACTTTTCCCTCAGGTGCTTAAAGAATTGTCACTTGTGACTATTGAAGTACTGTCAGTCATCTTCCAAGCTCCTTTAGAATAGAAGGAATGCCACAAGGTTATAGAAGGACAAATGGCGTCCTGATCAAAAAAGAAAAGTTAATATTGAATCTTAAACAAAATCACTGTGTTTGATTACAACCCAAAAGCAAGATTCTAGAATATATTGTTTAAAATATGATCTAGAAAAAAAAAAAAAAAGATCACAATAAGCCAGCCTTGCTTAATTAAGAAAGGCAATATTAAGGCATTTATTCATTCTTTTCTTTTTCTCATTCTTTCATTTTTTGTTTGTTTTACATATTTTCCTCTCTCTCTTGCTCCCTTACCCAGGTATCAGATTTCTGAGAGCAGAAGTAGGAAAAATAGGTAAAATAGTTGAATTATCTTCAGTCTCCCTAGTAACAAGGATTACAAGCATGTGTCACTTCACCTAGCATTTCTGCTTGTCTTATATGAAAAGTCTTATACTTTATAATAATTTAAGTACAAAATGGAGGTGATGTGGTTTCATGGTAATTCATTTTAAAAATCCAGAGAGGTTTTGGTGGACTGAGTTCTTATTGTCTCAACAGTGTGATGTTATAGCCAGAAGAGACTAATCAGGATAGATCTTTGGGTTCAGGCTATATGAACAATGAGTGAAGGAACTGGGAATGAGCTTTCCAAGCAAAGGTTTAATGACCTCCCCTTTGGGATACTTTAAGATTAATATTTATTTAGTTATAGATTGTGGGTAATTAAGAAATAGCATTGGCACAAAAAAAAAAAAAGAAGAGAAGAGAATCCAGTTTAAAGAAAGCTTTGCAAGACATCCAACTAATCAAAAGCATCTCAAGGATATTCAAAATTGAAAATGCAAGAACTACAAAAACAAAGGGAAAAGATTCATAAGAATGATTTCAACAAATTCTTCACTACATCAAGGATGATGGAATTACCACATTTGGGTCATAATATCAGAATACAAAATGCATTTATAGAGACAACAGATATAGCACTGAAGAGAAATAGGCTAAATGGACCAGCCACGTGTAGAGGAGAATCATGCTAACAAGAACACGATTATGAAAGAACTGAAGAAGAGATAGATAATGTATCTGAAGAAGGAAAGTATATACATGTATTATACATACATACATACACATATTAGTTAGAACTTATACTATTTGGAACTTATATAATACTTGCCCTTACATATAGGAATTAATATTTCGAGGTTTCTTAAATATTGTGCTACTATGTTTGATAGCAATTTATTTTACTAGCTTAAAAACAGCTTTGTCTTCTTTATCAATTCAATATTTTTGCTATTAATTTTGTTTGTCTTTATTACTTTTCGAGTTTGATTTTTTTTTCATTGTAAATTGTTAAATAATCCTATTCAAGTTTTCAGTTTCTTGCCACTATAAAAAGGGCTGCCACAAATATTTTTAGATGTGTGGGTCCCTTTCCCTTTTTTTATGATCTCTCTGGGATACAGACCCAGTAGAGACATGGCTGGATCAAATGGTATGCATAGTTTGATAGTTCTTTTGACATAATTCTGTATTGCTCTCAAGAATGGTTGGATCAGTTCATGATTCTACTAACAATGTATTAATGTTGCTGTTTTCCCACATCCCCTCCGACATTCATTATGATCTTTTTCTGTCATGTCAGCCAATCTGAGAGGTGTATAGTGGTACATCACAGTTGTCTTACTTTGCATTTCTGATCAATAGTGATTAAGAGCATTTTTTTATATGACTAGAAAAGGCTTTAATTTTTTTCATTTGATAATTGTCTGTTCATGTCCTTTGATCACTTATAATTTGGAGAATGGCTTGAATTCTCATAAATTTGAGTCAATTCACTGTATATTTTAGAAATGAGACCTTTATCCGAACCCTAGTATGTAAAAAATTTTTCCCATTTTCTGTTTCCCTTCTTATCTTGTCTGTATTGGTTTTCTTTGTACAAAAACTTTTTAAACTTAAAATAATCAAAATTATCCATTTTGCATTCCATAAGGTATTTTAGATCTTCTTTGGGCACAAATTCCTTCTTCTCCACAGATCTGAGAGGAAGATTATCTTTTGTTCTTCTAATTTGCTTATCTTTGTCTACATCAGAAACCTATTTTAACCTTATATTGGTATACAGTATTAAGTGTGAGTCAATGTCCAGTTTCTGCCATACTAATTTCCAATTTTCCCAGCAATTTTTGTCAAATACTGAGTTCTTATCCCAGAAGCGGGGGTCCTTGGGTTTATCAAAAACTAGATTATTGTAGTCATTGACTATTATGTCTTGTGAACCTAACCTATTCCACTGATCAACTATTTCTTAGCCAGTACCGAATTGTTTTGATTACAAATGCTTTATAACAAGCAAAAAAACAAAAAAAACAAAAAAAAAACAAATGCTTTATAACATAGCTGAGGCCACCTTCGTTGGCATTTTTTTTTCATTAATTCCCTTGAAGTTATTGATCTTTTGTTCTTCCAGATGAACTTTATTTTTCCAGCTCTGTAAAATAATTTGTTGGAAGTTTGATTGGTAATATACTAAATAAATGAATTTTTGTAGGTAGAATTGTCATTTTTATTATATTAGCTTGGCCTACTCATGAGTGCTTGATATTCTTTCAATTGATAAGATCTGACTTTATTTGTGTGAAAAGTGTTTTGTAATTGTATTCATATAGTTTGTGACTTTACCTTGGCAGGTAGACTCCCAAATATTTTATATTTTCTATAGTTATTTTAAATGGAATTTCTTTTTGCATCATTTGCTCCTGGATTTTGTTGGTAACATAGAATGCTGATGATTTCTGTGGGTTTATTTTGTATCTTGTAACTTTGCTAAAGTTGTGAATTATTTCTAGTATTTTTTTTAATTGATTCTCTAGGATTCTGTAAGTATAACATCATAACATTTAAAAAGAGTGATAATTTGATTTCCTCATTACCTACTTTAATGACTTTAATCTCTTTTTCTTCTCTTATTGCCAAAGCTAACATTTCTAATATAACTTTGAATAGTAATGATGATTGTGGGCAACCTTATTTCACCCCTCTAGATTATCCCCATTATGTATGATGCTTGTTGATGGTTTTAAATAGATACTACTGATCATTTTAAGGAAAACTCCATTTATTCTTATACTCTCCAGTGTTTTTAAAAGGAATGGGTGTTGTATTTTGTCTAATTTTTTTTCTGCATCTATTGAGATAATCATGTGATTTCTCTTAGTTTGGTAATTGATATAATCAATTATGCTAATAGTTTTCCTAATATTGAACCAGTCCTGTATTCCTGGTATAAATCCAACTTGGTATATTATCCTGGGGATATCTTGCTATAATCTCTTAGCTAACGTTTTATTTAAGATTTTTGCATCAATATTCATTAGGGAAATTGGTCTATGATGTTCTTTCTCTGTTTTGATCCTACCTGGTTTAGGTATTAGTACCATATCTGTGTTATAAAAGGAATTTGGGAGGACTCTTTCTTTCCCTGTTTATTCCATATAGTTTGCACAGTAATGAAATTAATCGTTCTTTAAATGTTTGGTGGAATTTGTGTGTAAATCCATCTGGCCCTGGAGATTTTTTCTTAGGGAATTTATTAATAGCTTGTTCAATTCCTTTTTCTAAAATAGGACTATTTAGGGGCAGCTAGGTGGCGCAATGGTTAGAGCACCAGCCCTGAAGTCAGGAGGACCTGAGTTCAAATCTGGTCTCAGATACTTCCTAGCTGTGTGATCCTGGGCAAGTCACTTAACCCCAATTGCCTCAGCAAAAAGCAAAAAAAAATAAAATAAAATAGGACTATTTAAGTAATTTATTTCCTCCTCTATTAATCTAGGCAATCTATATTTTTCTAAGTCCTCCACTTCACTTAAATTATCAGATTTAGGGGGC
>JAJPUD010002717.1:51036-86651 GCA_023553655.1 Myrmecobius fasciatus | reverse complement strand
TATACATATACTCGCTTTGCCAATATTTTAACATAATTAACATGTAGTGGATATCCTGCCATCTAGGGGAGGGGTGGGGAGTTAGGGGGAAAAATTTCTAACGGAAAGCTATGTAAGGGTTATTGTTGAAGAATTACCCACACATATGTTATGCAAATAAAATAAAAATTTAAAAAAAAATGAAAAAAAAAAAAATAAATAAATAAATTATCAGATTTATTGGCATACAGTTGGCAAAATAGTTCCTAATTATTGCTTTAATTTCTTCTTCATTCGTGGAAATTTCACCCTTTACATTTTTGATACTAGTAACTTGAAAATGAAAATCTTCTTACCTTTTCCTCATCAAATTAACTAAAGATTTATCTATTTTGTTAGGGAGGAGGTTCATAAAACTAGCTCTTTGTTTATTAATTCAATAGTTTTCTTACTTTCAATTTTATTAATCTCTCCTTTTATTTTCAAAATTTCTAATAGGGTATTTAATAGGGGGGTTTTAATTTGGGGTTTTTTTGTAGGTTTTTTTTTAACTTACATACCCAATTCATTGATCTTCTCTATTCTCTATTCTCTATTTTATGCAAGTAAGCATCTGGAGGTATAAAATTTCCCCTAAGAACTACTTTGGCTGTATCCCAAAAATTTTGGAATATTATGTCTTGGAGGAAATTATAAATTGTGCCTATGATTTGTATTTTACCCACTCATTTTTAGGATTAGATTAGTTTCCAAATAATTTTTTATCTACTTTTCCCTGCCCCCTCATTATAGATAATTTTTATTGCATCATGATCTGAAAAAAGATGCATTTACTATTTTTGCCATTCTGCATTTGATGAAGTTTCTGTGTTCTAATTTTAATAATTTTATGCTTCCAATGTGTGTGCAATATGACATTCTGCAACAAATTTATACTTCCCACATTTTTCTCCATTCTCTTTGGGTGATCTTTAATTTGACATCCTTATACTGGAATGATCAGAATTTAAAGATGATTTGTAATATTTACTACTTGTATGACTATAGGCAAGATACTTAGTCCCTCTGACACATATAGGAAACTATATTTTACTAAAGGGTACCATAGATAATGAAGTAATATCAATACTAAACATATATGCACCAAGTGATATAGCATCCAAATTCCTAGAGAAGTTAAGAGAGCTGTAAGAAGAAATAGACAGCAAAACTATACTAGTGGGGGATCTCAACCTTGCTCTCTTAGAACTAGATAAATCGAACCACAAAATAAATAAGAAAGAAGTTAAGGAGATAAATAGAATTTTAGAAAAGTTAGATATGATAGATCTTTGGAGAGAATTGAATGGAGCCAGAAAGGAGCACACATTTTTCTCAGCAGTTCATGGAACCTATATAAAAATTGATCATATATTAGGGCATAAAAATCTCAAAATGAAATGTAGCAAAGCAGAAATAGTAAATGTGTTTTTTCAAATAATGATGCAATAAAAATTACATGCAATAAAGGGCCAGTGGAAAATAAACCAAAAATTAAGTGGAAACTAAAGAATGTAATTCTAAAGAATGAGTGAATGAAACAACAAATCATAGACACAAGCCATAATTTCATCCAAGAGAATGACACCAATGAGACAACACACCAAAATTTGTGGGATGCAGCCAAAGTGGTAATAAGGGGAAATTTTATATCTCTAAATGCTTTCTTGCATAAAATAGAGAAAGAGAAGATCAATGAATTGTGCTTGCAACTAAAAAAGCTAGAAAAAAAAACAAATTTAAAATCCCCAATTAAATACCAAATTTGAAATTCTGAAAATAAAAGGTGAGATTAATAAAATTGAAAGTGAAAAAATATTGAATTAATAAACAAAATTAAGAGTTGGTTTTTTGAAAAAAAAACCAACAAAATAGATAAACCTTTATAGTTAATTTGACTAGAAAAAGGAAAGTAGAAAATAAAATTGTTAGTATCAAAAATGAAAAGGGAAAATTTTATGCAATTAAGAGAAAATTAGAATAATAATTAGGAGTTATTTTGCACAACTATATGTCAGTAAATCTGATAATTTAAGTAAATGGATATTTTTAAAATGTAGATTGCTTAGATTAACAGGGGAGAAAATAAATTAAAGAGTCCTATTTTTAAAAAAGAAATAGAACAAGTTATTAATGAATTCCCTAAGATAAAAACTCCAGGGCCAGATGGATTAAATGTGAATTCCATCAAACATTTAAAGAATGATTAATTCCAATATTATGCAAACTATTTGAAAAAATAGGGAAAGGAGATCTAGCAAATTCCTTTTATTACATAGATATGATGCTGATACTTAAAGCAGAAAGGGCAAAAACAGAGAAAGAACATTATAGACCAATTTGCCTAATGAATATTGATGCAAAAATCTGAAATAAAATATTAGCAAAGAGATTACAACAAGTCATCCCCAGGATGATGCACCATGAGCAAGTAGTATTTGTACCAGGAATGCATTGGGAAAATTATTAGCATATTTGACTGTATCGATCACCAAACTAACAGAAATCATATAATTATCTCAATAGATGCAGAAAAAGCATTTGACAAAATCCAACACCCATTCGTATTTAAAAAAAAAAAAAATACTAGTGAGTACAGGAATAAATGGACTTTTCCTTAAAATGATCAGTAGCATCTATTTAAAACAATCAGCAAGCATCATATTTAATGGGGACAAACTAGAACCATTCTCAGAAAGATCAGGCATGAAAAAAGGTTGCTTACTATCACCAATTCTATTCCATATTGTATTAGAATTTTTAGCTTTGGCAATAAAAGAAGGAAAAGAGATTAAAGTGAGTAGAGTAGTTAATAAGGAAACTGAATTATCAGTCTTTGCAGATGATATGATGGTGTACTTAGAGAATTCTACAGAATCAACTATAAAACAACTAGAAACAATTCACAACTTCAGCAAAGTTGCAGGATACAGAATAAATCCACATCAATCATCAGCATTTTTATATATTACCAACAAAATCCAGCAGCAAGATGTACAAAGAGAAATTCCATTTAAAATAACTGTAGATAATACAAAATATTTGGGAGTCTACCTGCCAAGGCAAAGTCATGAACTACATGAACACAATTACAAAATACCACACAAATAAAGTCAGATCTAATCAATTGAGAAAACATCAAGTGTTCATGGGTAGGCTGAGTGAATATAATAAAAATACTACCTAAATTAATCTACTCATTCAGTGCTATATCAATCAAACTCCAAGAAATTATTTTACAGATCTAGAAAAAAAATAATAACAAAGTTCATCTAGAAGAACAAAAGAATCTCAAGGAAATTAATGAAAAAATGAAAATGAAGGTGGTCTAGTTGTATGATACTTGAAACTTTATTATAAAGCAGCACGGTGGAATAGATTAGGTTCACAAGACAAAATAGTCAATGACTATAGTAATCTAGCATTTGACAAACCCAAAGACCCCATCTTTTGGGATAAGAACTCATTATTTGACAAAAACTGCAAAGAAAATTCAAAATTAGTACAGCAGAAATTAGGCATTGACCCACACCTAACACTGAATAACAAGATAAGGTCAAAATGGGTTCATGATTTAAATATAAAGAGTGATACTATAAGCAAATTAGAAGAATAAAGTATAATTTACCTCTCAGATCTGTGGAGAAGGAAAAAAATTGTTACCAAAAAAGAAATGGAGATCATTATTAAACACAAAATAGATAATTTTAATTATATTAAATTAAAAAGTTTTTGTACCAAAAAAAAAAAAATGCAGACAAGATTAGAAGGGAAGCAATAAACTGGTGAAAAAAAATTTGCATTCAAAGGTTCTGATAAATGTCTTCTTTCTAAAAAATATAGAGAATTGACTCAAATTTATAAGAAATCAAGCCATTCTCTTACTGATAATGGTCAAAGGATATGAACAGACAATTTTCAGATGAAGAAATTGAAACCATTTCTAGCCATATGCAAATTAAAGCAATTCTGAGGTACTACTTCACACCTCTCAGATTGGCTAAAATGACAGGATACACGTGTGCAAAAATGTTTGTGGCAGCCCTTTTTGTAGTGGCATGAAACTGGAAACTGGGTGGATGCCCGTCAGTTAAAGAATGGAAATTTGGAACACAAGGTTTGCAAGGGTCAGTGTTGAAAAAAATATCCCTGTATATGTTTTGAAAATAAAAAACTTTAATAAAATAAAATTATATGGACTGCCTATACAAATATGCATTCTAATGTGGAAAACAAACATTCTTCATCCACTTGATTTTTCTTGCATAGCTAGTTAGATTGATCTCTTTCTAGTGAAGATGTATCTAAATGTAAGAGAGAACCACACTTGTTATGACTCTTCAAACTACCCAGTCACAAATGGAGCAAATAATCCTCTGTATCCCCTTCATAAATAATTTTAAGCAATGTATTTGAAGAAAATTTTTTCCTTTTATGTAATAAAGTCATATAATAAAGATTTTCTATAGTCTTTATCAAATGTCATGAAATGACACATCAATATTGTTTCAATTAAGTCCATATAAGCTTTTTTTTAAAAAATATTAAAATAAAGACTCATTGTATCATGAACAAAACTTGGGTAAATGCATTTCTTTAAAGATAAAACTGAAAAAAAAAATCTCCTTTCAGTTGTGGTGAACAGCACAACAGGACCTGCTCTAATCATACACAGATGACAGGAATTTGTCTGATGTTTTATGGTGAATCATTGATGTAGTCTGTAGAAGGAGAATTTGTAGAAATAAAATCACCTTGACAGTGAAGAACTAGGGTCAAAAAGGAAAGTAAAGGCAGTGTTCTTAATAAAAACAGTATGATCTGTCATCAATACTTTTTTTTTTTACACTATTAGACAATGCACTCTGGGAACTCCTGCTGGGTTTCATTTGATTTTTTTTTTCAACAACACCAACAAAGGATAGCTTATAGCTGATAATTCATTGTGACAGGAGAAAGCCATAAAAAAAAAGTGTTTAGACCCCTGTAAATAAATAGCAGCAATGAATGGGTTCTTAGCACAAAAAATATGAACTAGACTATGTGAAACATTACAAAAAGCCACTTGGGTTTTTTTTTCCTTCTGTCTAAATTATGAATTTAAATGTAAAGAATATTAAAACTCATTATTTGCAATGTCCTTGCTATATACCTGTATGGCATTCTCTAACTGAGCTGAAGACATCAGGTGAGCAAATAGTAATGGCTAACTCCCCGATGAAGATAAAAAATGCCATGTGGACAAAATAACAATACCCCTGTATAGTAAAACAAAACAAACAGAATAATTAATAATTAAAAACAAGATTTAAATTAGGTCTGTCACATTCGGAAATACAAGCCTACTATTCCTCAACTCCTATCTTAGTAGTTTTCTCCAATGCTAATAAAACTTTCTTTTGAATGAATGACAGAAATAAAAGCAAAAGAAAGTGCCTGCAGAACATTGAAAATTCTGTTTCTAAAAATAAGAATCTTCTAGTTCTAATTCCACATGTACAAGCTACAAGTAGTCTTCTTAAAAAAAATGGTAGCAGTGTATTTCTTTACAATTATTATCTAAGAAAACATTATAAAATGTCATGTTTTGAAATGTATTTTAATGGTATAAAATTTATCATATAAATTTTTAAGAAGTAATATTTATTTCCATTTTCTATGTACCAAATTTAAGCTATAAATTGTGATGACCATACATCTTCTATCTCCTAGTATTATTCTTATTTCAAGAAAAGAAAAGGTAGTTTTAAGATGGCTATACAAAGACATTACTTCGTCAGCTCACACATCCTAGTTATTAGTCTGAAGAACTAGTTTCACATTTTGGAAAATGAAGTCAGTGTAAATAAGGCATATTGAGATTAATAATCAAAATGCATTTTTATATATTTACAAACCATGTTTTTAAAATATGTAAATTATTATTCTTTGAAGGATCAAAATAGTGCATTAGGAAATTCAAGCTTAAGGAAAATAAGGCTTGGAAACTGATTTTAAAAAGAATCAATATCTTTTTTTTTAATCTGCATAATATTTCTAGTAGAATCAACATTTTGGAAAGGTTCATTTTACTATGACTATTTTAGTTCATTAGATTTAATTTTCAACTAAAAGCAAAAACAATGCTTGAAGTTGGCACTAGTTTAGAAATAATTGAACTCCACACACCTAAGTATAAACTTTGTTCCACGTAATGCATTAATAAAGAGACAAATAGCTTTAAAAATGAGATCCAGCATTACATGACCCCCTAATATGAATAATATTTTTGTCTCCTGAGAAAGTGATTCTTTCTGGTCAAGTTTCATGTGCATCAATTTGAATAATGTAGCAAAGTTCCCCTTCCCCTCACATGTTTATAAAAACTCTGTGGATGGATTTGAGGCAACAACTATAGGACATTTGGGAAAACAATTGCAATATATTGTAGTTTAAATTTCAAGAAAAATAAGAGTTGTGCCTCCTGCCATCTTCCTTCCCTCCCTTTTTCTTTCCCTGTCTAGTCCTCTATACTCTCCTTCCTTCTTCTTTCTCGTTTTCTCCTCCTATACATTGCTTTTTTTTTTCTTTCCTTCCACCCACCCTCCCTTCCTTCTTCCCAGCTTTTCTTCCTATCCTCTCTTACTCACTTCCTATCTCTATTTTTCTTTCTTCATTTTTTTCAGCTTCCCTATCTCTGCCTCTCCCTGTCTCTGTTTCTGGAGAGAGAGAGAGAGACAAATAGAGACAGAGATATATAGAGAGAAACAGAAATTGGGTTTTGGTTCTTTTATCTTCATCGATTCTATGCCTTTTTTCTTTTTTAAAAAATTTTTTTATTAATACTTTTTATTTGCAAAACATATGTATGGGTAATTCCTAAACATTAACCCTTACAAAGCTTTCTGTTACAAATTTTTCCCCCCTACTCCCCACCCCTCCTCTAGATAGCAAGATATCCACTACATGATAATTATGTTAGAATACTTAAATCGAATATATGTATAGTTATTACATCATTTTTTTTGTGCAGGAGAAATCGTATCTACAAGAAAGAATAATCCGATAAAGGAAATACAATCAAGCAAACCTCAATAGAGAACATGAAAATGTTATGTTGTGGTCCACATTTCACATCCCTCTCTCTGGGTGTATATGGCTTTCTTCACTGAACAATTGAAATTGGTTTGAAGCATTTCATTGTTGAAGACAGTCATGTCCATTAGAACTGATCCTCATATAGTATTGTTGTTGCCATGTATAATGTTCTCCTGGTTCTGCTCACTTCACTCAGCATCAGTTCCTGCAAGTCTCTCCAGGTCTCTCTGAAATCGTCCTGTTGGTCATTTCTTACAGAGCAATAATATACCATAACATTCATATACTATAATTTATTCAGCCACTCTCCAATTGATGGGCATCCATTCAGTTTCCAGTTTCTAGCCACTACAAAAAGAACTGCCACAAACATTCTTGCACATGTGGGGCCCTTTCCTTCTTTTATGATTTCTTTGGGATATAAGCCCAATAGAAACACTGCTGGGTCAAAGGGTATGCATAGTTTGATAACTTTTTGAGCATAGCTCCAAATTGCTCTCCAGAATGGTTGGATCCGTTCACAGCTCCACCAACAATTATGCCTTTTTTTCTTTCTGAAATGCATTTCTTTTTCTTTTTATCCATCCTAATTCTAGCTGCCTTCTAAGATCTAGTTCAAATTCTGCATTTTCCTTGAAACCATCTCCCCAAATCTCTAGTCCCTATAGGCATGTAAGGAAATTCTGGATTTGAACAATATTTGCATTTATTCAAGTCAAGTCAAAGCATTTCTTAAGCACCAAGTTTCAGGTACTCTATTGTGCCCAAGGGGTATAAAGAAAGGCAAAACCAGACTCTGCTCTCAGGGAGTTCACAGTCCAATAGGAGAAACAATATGAAAACAACTAGGTGCAAACAAAATATATTCAGGATAAACTGGAGATAATCTCAAAGGGAAAGTACTATCATTAAAGACTACTAGAAAAGACTTCTTGAAAAAAATGAGTTTTTAGCTAAGAACTTTTGAAGGAAACCAGATTTAGAGATGAGGAAACAGAATATTCCAGGCATGGGGTATAGTCAGAGAAAATACCTGGTGTCAGGCGATGAAGTGCCAGGAATAACTGAAGTGAACAGAATCTTGGAAAGGTTGGAAGGGGCCAAGTTACAAGGAGATTTAAAAATCCAAATGGTAGATTTTATATCTGAATCTGGAAGCAATTGGGAACTAATGAAATTTATCGAATGGAGCAGAAGGTGGGAGGTGATATGATCAGCCCTTAGCTTTAGGAAGGTCTTTTAAATAGCTGAATGGAGTTTGGAATGAAGTGGGGCAAGACTTGAGACCAAATAATAAGCAATTGCACTAGTGCAGCCATGGATTGATAAGAATCTGTACCAAGGTAGTGGCAATGTTAGAGAAGAGTGAATGCATACAAAAGATTGTATGTATAACTGACAAGACTTGGCAACAGACTGAATATGGGGGACCTGGTAGAGAGTGAATTGTTAAGGATGACAACTAAGTTGTAAGCCTGGGTGACTGGGATCATGATGGTACCCTTGAGAATAATGGCATTAATCTTCCAAACTATGAAAATAAGACTATATTTTTTCTAAGGATCTCACTAGAAATTTATCAGCAGAAACTGGATAACCAGATGTTAGGTACATTATAATGGACATTTCTTCCTGATCACTATCAGCTCTCCATCTACTACTCTATTTGGTTGTATCAACAGAAAAAGAAAAATCTCATCTCCTAGCCTTATTAAGAGACAGCTAAATGGAACACTGAATGGAGCACTAAGCCAGGTTTCAGGAAGACCTACTTCCTCAAACACTCAATCAGGCCTCAGACACTTATTATTTATGTGACCCTGGGCAAGTCACTTAACTGTTTTCCTCAATTTCTTCATTTGTAAAATGTGCTGAAGAAGGAAATGGCCAACCACTGTAGTATTTTTATCAAGAAAACCTCAAATGGGATCATGAAGTCAGATACAACTGAAAAAACAATTCAATAACAACAATATCCACATGATAACACTTCAGATACTTGACAACAGTTATCATATCATTCCTAAGATGTTTATCTTTCAGACTAAGCATTACCAGTTACTTTATCTAATTATGAAAAGAAATTATTTTGTGTGCCTTCATCATTTCAAAATGACCTCTTCCAGATAATCACCACTTTCTTGAATAAGTGAAATAAACACAGTATTTACAGCATTATTATTATCAACTTAATCATGAGTACTATTCTGTTTTTGCAGCCTAAGACCATATTAGCTTTTGAGGCTGTCATTTCACACTGTTGACTCATATTAAAATTTTAATACAGTAAAAACTCAGGATTTTTAGTGATACTTGAGTTACTCATCAAACATACATTTGGAGTTGATTTTGGAACCCAATCATACAACATTACATTAATCCTTATTAAAAACTTATTTTCTTAGACTCAATCTCAAGTTCTACTTTTTCAACATCAGATCTTTTGGCATTCCCAACTTTAATGTTAGTAATGTTAAATATGTTAAGAATCCATTTCAATTTTTTTCTTAAAATTTTATAAGCATGCTACTATGACTTCATTATATTTATTTATCAAAATATTAAATAGTAGGGACAGTTAAGTGGTGCAGTAGGTGGAGCACCACCTGCTTGGAGGCAGGAGGACCTGAGTTCAAATGCATCAAATGCTTTGCTAAAAGCCAAGGGAAAAAAATCTGTACCTAAAGTATTGCCCTGATCCACTAGTTTAGTATTGTAGCTGATAAAGAAAATGAAGTTATAATGTTATGACCCAGTCTTGAAACAAAGCTGGGTTTTTTGTTTGTTTATTTAATAATCAACATATTTTCTCCCATATATTCATTAACTATTCTTTAAAAAATATAGTCCCCCTCAAGTTACAACATGTTGAAAGAAAATCCACAGTAGATGTCCCTCCTTGAATTGTTCATTTTATTGGATAAACCAAAGGGGATTAGCACTTATGAGTAGAAAAGTCATCTCTTTTTCTGTGACAGAAGGAATAGAATATGAAATAAGTGATAATTTGGAGTCTGAGAAACTGAAGGAACTCATATCAGTCTTAATCCTATCAGTGAATTAGGCAATTTGCGTTTAGAAATTCCAGTGGTCATTAGAGAAGCAAAGTAAAATTTAGGAGCCTTGAATTGATAGTTGCTATATTGTATCATAAAATGCCTTTTCATGCTATATATTAACTTTGGATATAGGCAAAGTCTTGAAGAAGAACTTAATGGGACATGATTATATTCTTAAAATATTTAAAGGAAATATGAAAGAATTAAACTTATTCATTATGACATTAAAAAAGGGGGGGAGGGTAGAAGCTAAAAGAAGGAAATTTTCAGTTCAATATTAGAAGCAACATCCTTAAATTAGAACAGTCCAAAATTGAAATCAGTTTTTTTTCTTTCTTTCTTTTTTTTTTCCCCTGAGGTAATTGGGGTTAAGTGACTTGCTTAGGGTCACACTGCTTCTTAAGGTAAAATTCCTCTTACAAGAAGACCTCAAACAGAAGTTGGGTGATGAGTTATCAGAAATATTCTAGAATGGATTATTGTTCTGCTAAAGGTAAGTTTTCTTTCAAAACTAAGATTTCGAGGCAGCTAGGTGGCACAGTGGATAGAGCACCAGCCCTGAAGTCAGGAAGACCTGAGTTCAAATCTGGCCTCAGACACTTAACATTCCTTAGCTGTGTGACCCTGGGCAAGTCACTTAACCTCAATTGCCTCAGCAAAAACAAACAAACAAAAAAAAAACCTAAGATTTCATGGTCATAATCATATCTTGTACTTCTTCATACCTAGAATCCTGAGGGATGGTACATAACAAGGGCTCATTAATATGTAAATTTAGACACATAAAAATATGATTCTGTTCCTTCTTTCCCTGTCCCAAATAAATTGTTTCTTGAGAGAAACATCTTAATGCTAATTGAGAGGTTTTAAGAAATTATTTCCTTATGGTAAAAAATCAGTGGTATCTATTACCTCTGTAGGTAGTTTTTTCAATAAAGTCTACAAGATCATATCCAAAGATGGACTCAATTTTTGAGAAACTGACAGAATATGATAAATACAAAGCTACAATAAAAACACAGAGAGTATTTTCTATAAACATTAGGGCAAGATATAAGAAAATGGATCTTAGATAAATTGTTTCACAAATAGAGTCAATTGCTTTGCTTCAATCCCCCTCAAAGGAAAAAAGATTATGCTTTTTTAGCTGTCAGGAAAAAAGTGGAGTGTAATTCGTAAGACATTATATTAACACATATAAAACAAAATGAAAAACAGCTTCACAGCATGACCTTACACTTGAACAAAACCTGGAGCAAGTGTATCACAGAGCAAATTAATACCCAGTGTATTAGGCAAATAAATTCCACAAGGTGAGTTACCCCACTGATTGTTCACTCTGCTTACAAGTAAGGAACTCCTATTTTAAAAAGACTTGAAATAGTCTGCAACAGACTTTAGTCAAGAACTTAAAGGAGTGTCACAGCTTATTTTTAAAAGAAAAAGAAAAGAAAAGGGAGCAAAAAAAACTTTTTAAAAGTAAGTCAATACTAGAAAAGTGGATAAGAGAGGATCCTCCTTTTTATTTTCATCTGCATTTGCTTTTAGTAGAAGATATGGAATAATATCATACACAAAGAGGAAGGATATTTACTAAAAAGGAGACAGTCTGCTATACCTCTTCAAAAGCAGATATTTAAAAGTTTACTTTCACATGGGTTTTCGCTTTTTGACCTGCTCTTGACCTGGGTACCACTTGCAGACCAATGAGTTTAAGAAGGCCTGGGATCTATTAAAAAACTGGTAGCTTGACTTTTACAGAGCAGCATGCTGATGGTTTAAAGTAAATGTTATGGTTTGTCACAGGAACCAATTTGGTTACCGTTTGTTCTTCCTGCTAATATTTTTGCAAGTGTTTTTCATTCTTTAAATTCTATAAAGAAATCTGCATGCTGTTATTTTAAACTTCTGCATCTCTCTTTCTCTTAGTAATTTAAATTTAAGCATTGGGCAGTGCATTCAAAGTTTAAACTGAGCAGATCTTTTCTAGAACTTGAATTCATGGCATACTAATATTGAAGCAATATTTTGCTTCAATGAGAGAGAGAATGAGAGAGAGAGAAAGACAGAGAGAGAGAGAGAGACAGAGACAGAGACAGAGAGAGAAAGAGAGACAGAGCTACAGAAAGACAGAGAGAAAGAGCCATGATCAGGCTTGACTGTATTCCAAAACATGAAATGATCCTCCTTGTTTGCAATCAGTGGGATAAAAATGAAATCAGAGCTACAAAGAGATGTTGAAACAAAAAATTGTTTTACCTATGTGAGTAATATCAAAATGAAATAGGTACAAATTTCTTGTTAACAGCATCAATCTAATTATATGGGCAAAAGCCATTTTTTCCCCTAATCCTTTCCCTAGAATTGATAATCTGATTATTTTAATCGCATAAGCTCAAATGAAAAGTTGCTACTGATACATTAGCAAGATTGGTGTGGAAGAGAAATGAGCAAAAATTAGAGAATTTAGAAAATTGGCTTGCTTGGCCAAAGACCATAGGCTGGAGTTTGACATAAATGTAGAGAAAGATTAAACCAGGCACTGGTGTGAAGCTCTATTTTCTCTTTATAGCATTAGGTTTAAAAAATCTATCTATTTTATAAATCCTCTGACTTATGCTTCTTTAGAGTGTCATTTGTAATTGCCTCAAAAAAAGAAAAGTGTATACCAGCACTAAATTAAAATCATCCTCTAAGTCCCTACACACAAAATGATCCCCAAACACAAAAAATAAAGACTATCAGGGACTTCATATGTTACTCACATTCCATTATTTGTTTGATCAATCTAGACTTGTGAGTTGAGTGCAGGGAAGTGTTTATAAGGAAACTCCCTCCACCAACAACAACTTTTATTCAACTTGTAATCCTAGTAAGTAGTACTGAAAGGCTAAGTGACTTGCCCCAAGTAACAAAGCAGTAGGAGTAGATCATAATTTTTAGATTTAGAAAGCATCTTATAGGCCACTGAGTTCAATCCTTTCATTTACAGATACATAAATTAAGGCCAAGAGAGATCAATTAACTTGCCCAAGATTAAATAACTATTATGTGTCAAAGGCAGGACCTCAACCCAAGTCTTTCTGATTCAGGTTAGCTGACTATTATCCATGCTCTGTTCCATATTGGCTCTCAATCCAATTCCTAAGATATAAAATACAATATGAAAGCATATATGTATATTTGAATGCTTTACTCAATTATTTATTCTATCACCAGTACCTAGCACAAGGTAAATACTTATTGACATTGATTTTATTCAAAATGTTCAGAGACCTATTGTCAGATCATACCTAAATTTTATAGCTAAATACCAGGATAAAATAGCATTAAATATAGAGTACATCTTAGAAATTTGATTGGAAAAAATACAGCTACTTGTTTAAAGCATTTCTCATTTAAAGAGAGGAGGAAATAGATACACATATACATGCATACATATATATGCATACATACATACACACATAAAAAAATTACTTCCTTAAAGCTTCAATCTCTTGATTATAAGTATATCTTAAAAACAAATTCCAATAAATTATTTGAATGAGCACTGAGTGAAACCGAATCTTTTTATGATTAATAAGTGTATCACTATTAAAAGAATAGGATAATCAGACAACACTTGAAAGCAAACTATGATTAACTGTGAAATCTTATATTTCCTTTCAAATAGAGAAATATATTTTAACCAGAATATGTATATGTATGTATATATATGTGTGTGTGTGTGTGTGTGTATATGTGTGTGTATAAAATATTAAAAATTGTCTGGCTGCTTGAATAAAATCTAAAGGGCAAATTATGGCAAAATGTCTATTTGAATATCTATCATTAATGCACAATTCAGGTTGCATATGCTATATGGAAAGAAGATTTTAAGGAGAGATAGATATTAAGGATCAAAGAAAGGAGTTTTAGGTATGCAACAAGGCCCATAAGTAGGGATTAGTTAAATTGAAAAAAAATAAATATGAAGACTGGAGATAAAGGTGAGGCCAAAGCATGCTTTGTCTTGCTAAGAGATGGACCTCCAGGGGTAGATAATAGGAAGCCTAGATAAAGCCTTTGTCAATGTGTGCTTATTGCTTTATACTTTAAGGATTTCTTTTGTTGTAGAACAAAATAGCTGTGCTACACCTGATTTTCTTGTAATTTGAATTTTTTTCTGGAAGATACCCTGATGATTCCTATTGAGAAGAATCTAGATTCAGGCTATGCTGTAAAAGATTTTGCCCAAGCTTCTACAAGAAAAGAGAAAAGAACCTGACCTCCTTTTAAAGTCCAAGATTGAATCTAGCCCATGGGAGTCCAGAACTAGTGTCCCTTAATGGGAGAAAATGCTGGGCCATTTAGTCCTTTTTTAAATTGGACAATCTTGAATAAGGTCTGAGAGGTTGATTTCAATCAATTCTAAATGTGTAAACTCTTTTTTTTTTGGGGGGGGGAGAGGGTTCCCACACATGTTTGGGACTTATCTGAGTTTGTTTTCTTTGTGAGTTAAGACTATTTGTCCTATTGTCAGGTGAGTTTAAACCTCCATATGAATTGACCTGTGCAATGGCCAGCACAGTTTGTTTTTTCTGAAAATGAGGGGTGACTTCCAGTTAACCCCAATTCCTCAGTTTCCATATGGTTTGGGATCTCATTTGTAACCAGAGTTCTTCCCTAAAAGAGGGAAACTCAGGGTTTTTTTTTTTTTCCTTTCCTTTTATTTTCCTTTTTTATCTTTGTTACTTGTTTTATTTTCATTTTAATTTCTTTTTAACTAGTTGCTTGGATTGTGACAACACTCATTTGGCATTAGACAGGCAATAACCAATACTAAATTCAGTAAAATGTTATTTGTTTATTGATGAGATTTTTTTTATTTGAATGTGATTGTAATATTCAAGCCCTTAGGCTATAGCCTAAGGTATGTCTGGGGCCTCAGAAAATGCTATTAATTCATAGATTTCCTAAGAACTGTATTGAATTGATTACTTGGGATTCTTTATATATTGAAGGCTATTAATAACTAGGCTACATGGACTTTTTTGAGAGTTTTTAGTATAAAGCACTGAAAAAACACTTGAAAAGAAAATTTTTGAACTAGAGGATGATATGGATAAATAGTATCATGGAAACAATGCACATGAGCTAGGATAAATTTTGAGAGATAGTGGATAGAAGGACTTGGAGAGCAATGGTCCATGGAGCCAGAAAAAGTTGAATAGGACTGAACAACTGAACAACAAAAAAAGAGTCTAGAAAACTTTCCATAACTAAGATGAACCAAACCAGCTAATTTCAAATATTTGCCTAAGTGAGGAGGCAGTGCAGAAATGTAATGGGAACATCAAACAGGACCATCTGTTGCACAGCAAAAAATGGCCAATATAGAAGGTTTGGGGGTTTTTTTTGGGGGGGAGGAAAGGAGTTGGGGGTGAGGCTATCAGTTTTAAGTGACTTGCCCAGAGTCACACAGCAAGTAAGTGTTAAGTGTCTCAGGTACAATTTGAATTCAGGTTTTCCTGACTCCAGGGCCACTAGCTGTTTCTGCAATGTAGAAAATAAAAAAAATAATAAAAAGAAAAAAAGCTTTTCACTCCTTTTTCATTCTTTTCAAGGTTTGAGATTCTAATAACTATCTCTGGGCTTTCTGTGGGAGTGAGAAGGTAAAAGGTGGAGGTAGGAAGATTTCTTATTCCTTTCCTGCGCTCTACCATAATAGTTGTCCATACATGACACTAAACACATATGCTGACATAAAATAGTCTGAGAGGATCTCAAAGCACCAGCCACCATTTTTTTTTAAAGCTTTTTATTTTCAAAACGTATGCACGGATAATTTTTCAACACTGACCCTTGCATAGTCTTGTGTTTCAGATGTTCCGCTCCTTCCCCCCACTCTCTCCCCTAGATGGCAAGCAATACAACATACGTTATACATGTCAAAATATATATTAAATCCAATATGTGTAAACAAATGTTTACAATTCTCTTGTTGTACAAGAAAAATCAGATCAAAAAGAAAAGAAAATGAGTAAGAAAACAAAATGCAAATGAACAGCAACAAAAATAGTGAGAATGTTATGTTATGATCCACACTCAGTTCCCACAGTCCTCTCTCTGGATGTAGATGGCTGTCTTCATTACAGGATCATTGGAACTGGCATCAGTCATCTCATTGTTGAAAAAAGATACATTCATCAGAATTGATCGTCATATAGTCTTGTTGTTGCCGTGTATAATGATCTCCTGGTTCTGCTGATTTCACTCAGCATCAGTTCATGCAAGTCTCTCCAGGCCTGTCTGAAATAGTCCTGCTGGTCGTTTCTTACAGAACAATAATATTCCATAACATTCATATACCATAATTTATTCAGCCACTCTCCAATTGATGGGCATCCATTCAGTTTCCAGTTTCTAGCCACTACAAAAAGGGCTGCCACAAACATTCTTGTACATGTGGGGCCCTTTCCTCCTCTAAGATCTCTTTGGGATATAGGCCCAATAGAAACACTGCTGGATCAAAGGGTATGCACAGTTTGATAACTTGTTGAGCATAGTTCCAAATTGCTCTCCAGAATGGTTGGATCCATTCACAGCTCCACCAGCAATGCATCAGTGTCCCAGCTTTCCCACATCCCCTCCAGCATTAGTCAATATATTTTCCTGTCATCTTAGCCAATCTCAGCAGTGTGTGGTGGTGTCTCAGAATTGTTTTAATTTGCACTTCTCTGATCAATAGTGATTTAGATAATTTTTTCATATGATTAGAAATGGCTTTAATTTATTCATCTGAAAATTGACATATCCGTTGACTATTTATCAATGCAGCCACCACTTTTGCTCCTTTGCTTGAGCTGAAATGACTAAACAGTAATCCTGAGATGGCCCTGTGACTCATGAGCTAAGGAAATGCATGGCCAACAATGCAGGCATTTAAAACAGATATGGTATACAGGAAAATCTGATTTTAATAAATTAAAACACCAGAAGAAGTATTAAAAAAATTTTGAAAATATAACAGAGAAAACAAAATTTAAACATCATATTAGTGGGATGCATTCACACACACATGTGCATGTGCACATGCACACACATACATATACACACACACAAAGCTGAAAGAATGAATTAGAAAGGAAATCCCAAAACTTCTGCTTAACACACAAAATATTCGCAAAAATTTAAAATGAGAGTTTTATATAAAATTCATTATGCCTAAGCTAAATCCAAACAGTCCAAGAGGCAATCATATTCCCAAATATGGTAACTGTTAAAATACATATGGTCAAGAAAGATGGAAGAGGAAATTGCATTATTTTCAAATATAACAAATAGATCATGAAACAATGGTGGAGAATGAAACTGTGATACATTAATTTAGGAGACTATTAAACAGGTCAGTAGCTTCCTGAGAAATTATATCTTAATTATCTATATCACTGAAATATTAATTACATAGACAATATATGTTAGAAAGAGGTGACATTTGAACTCAGGTCTTCTGAGTATCAAGGCCCAGAAAATAGCCTCAGTGAAAAGAAAGAGGAACAGAGAGGAGAGAAACAGAGAAAAAGACCTAGAGGCAAGAAAGAGAGAATATGTGCATGCATAAACAAAATGATTTAACATATCAGTACTCAAGGAAAACCAAATAATTACAAAACAAAACAAAACAATAGCAAAAACATCCATATAGTAAGGTGATGATTTTAGATGATTTAAAATCTTTCAGATTTAGAAAAAATTCCACAAGAAAATAATTCAGAAAGAAATTAACATCTCAGTAGTTATTAAGAAAATAAATAGGTACATAAACCCTTGTCAATTGTTGAATGGAAAATTTAAATATACATTTTTTTTCAGAACAAGGTGCCTTTACAAAAATTAAACTGGTGCAACAACTTAAATAATTCATAAATAAATTCAGAAAGACAGAAATGTTAAATAAATACTTTCTAGGCCATCATACAATAAAATTATAATTGTAATCAAGGAAATGTGAACAAAAGACGCAAATTAAGGCAAAATAATATCATCATAAACTGTAGTAGTAGATAAATGTTAAATTACAGAAAAATAATATATTAAGGAAAATAACAAAAATGAGAATATATGCCAACATTATTAATTACAATTGTGAAAATGAAAAGTATCTATATCACACATAAAAGAAAGACCAGTAAATTAAGCATGAAACTTTAAAAATTAGAAAATTAACATATTAAACCTTAAAAGTCCATAGGCAAAAGATTTTTAAAAAAAAGGAAAAACAGGGATGAAAACAAGTTTGTTAATTTACAAACAAAACAGAGACATGGTAAGATCACTAAACTTAGATAAAATTTTAGTTAATTTAATTTTTAAAGAAAACAAAGCATCAGTATTAGAGGAATTCATAAAGAACACAGAAAAATAAAATTATCACAAATTACTATACCTACTTAGATGTAAAAAGTTCTGTAAAAGCTACTAAATAAATAAATATGTACATTTCATGCCCCATGTATATACTTATATGTGTGCATTATAGATTCATAAAGATAATAATTCTGACAGGTGGATTAATGAATAAATTCTATGAAATATTCAATGAACAAATAAATCTTATGCTCCAAAGAGTGCAAAAACCGAGAAAAAATTTACCTTAATGAAGTACTTCTTTGATACAAGTACTGTACTCACAGACAAACCAGGCAAAGAGAAAGAAGAAAAAATATGTAGATTAATGTCACTAATGAAAACTGATATAAAAATGTTAAATATCACCAAGTGGCTATGCTAAAATAGTAACATACAAAACATTCACTACAACTAGGATTGCCTTATGATGATAAAGTGAGATGGTTTATCATTAGGAAATCTATAAACATCATCATATAACAAAAATCACACTATTATATCAAGACACAAGGAAAATAAATAAATATCTCCATAAAGACAATAATTGATGTGACCTTTCCAGGAATGAAAGCATAGTTTTGATTACTGTTACCAGAAACTGAGATGGAAATTAGGGATGGAGAGTATGAAGATATATAGTCATATATAACATATAGATGATTATATATGTATATATATGATTATATATATGATTAATATATTAATAATAAGTAATTAAATAAATGAATATTTGTTAAATACCTATTGTGTGCTGGCCTTTTACTAAGCACAGGAAAGAGAAAGGATACACAGAAAGGGATAAAGAATGAAAATGATCAGAGAGCAAAAATAGTGGAAACAGGTAGAACTACTTATGGAAAATTTTCTCCAGTCAAGAGTTCAGGGATCCAGGATAGAAGCAAGGTAGTTGGGCTGGCATAGAAATGAGAGGTAACTCTACTGATAACCCTTATCTTCTTCTACATTGGCCAATGTGTTCTTTGTCTCTTTACTCATTTTCTTTGTCCAACCACCTGTTCTATATCAACATATTTTCAGTTTAACTTTGGCATTTTTTCTTGCTTACTATCAGATTGTTCCTGACTTGTAATAGCTTGTAATTGGAGGGGACTGAACTTAGAATGAGAATAAGAGGAATCAGAGAGGGCTTAAAAAAAAAACAAAAAAAAAAAACCCTCAATATTTCAAAAGAAACTTTTTATCCTAAAAGATATACAAATGTTTTCAAGCTGGTTAAATATTTCAAATGTTTCCATAAGACTTTAAATAGATGTCAAAGGTTTAGCTACCCAAAATAAAGAAGTTTTTAAAATTTAGATTAGAATGAATCATTATAATCATAAAAATACAGAACTTATTTTATGCTATATTCCTTTAAACAAAAAAAATAAAAGTAAAATGAGATATTGAGTAGGAAATTAATTTGCTTCTTATAAGAGGTATCAAATTAATCTGCAAATATAAGTAGGCTGAGCCATATATTAAATAAAGAGAAATGCATGAAAAAAAATGGGAAAGAAATGACATAAGAATACCATCAAGGGCCCATATAATCACAAAAAATCTATCCATACATAAATAGCGACAGTTAGCATATGTGCAGCATTTTAAGGTTTGCAAAGTATTTAACAAATATTATTTTATCCTCACAACAATCCCAGGAGGTAGGAACCATTATTATCTACATTTTATAGAAGAAACTGGGACAAACAAAGGTTATGTGTCTTGACTGGTCACACAGCTGGCACATGTCTGAGGCCTAATTTGAACTCTGCTCTCTCTGACTTGAGGGCTAATGTTCTATCCACTGTACTACCCAGCAGGCTATTTCCTTGCTGTACATTTTCTCAGTTTGTCCTCCATGACCTGAATTCTCTCCCTCCTGCCTTTTCTGGCTTCCATCAAGAAGCAAGGATGAAGAAGACAATTGGGCAGCCCAAGCACTTTATTTGTTTCTTTGAAATATTTAAAGAGCCAGATGAAGGCAAAGACCATCAAAAAGCTAACCCAGAAGTGAATTGACACAACAGCCAAGACACTATCTTGTCCAAGCAGGGGAGTGGTGTGAAAAGTAAGGTGAGCATTGCATACTAGTCACTTCAAGTTTGAGGTTACTCTCCCCAGAGACCAAGATGTGTCAAGGGGAGAATGCTTTCCAGGTTTGGACTGTTCTAAGGTTACAATGTGCTATAAAAAATTCAGTTCCATTTAACATTTACTGACACTGTAGTACTGAGGTGGCACAGTAGTAGTACTGACCCTGGAATCAGGAAGACCTGAGTTCAGATCCTATCTCAGACACTAATTGTGTGATCGTAGGTAAATCACTACTTCTGTCTGCCTCAATTTCCTCATTGTTAAAATGGGACTTTTAGTAATAACACCTATCTTCAAGAGTGAAGGTGAGCATTACATGAGGTATTTGTAATGTACTTCACAATCCTTAAAATATTATATAAATACTAGTTATGCCAGTTATTATTATTAAAAAATAGTAATCATGTGTATAAATAAGTGAGATACAAGACAGAATGTGATAAATTTTGGGGAGAAATCCAGATAAAATGAGAAATTTGAGAATGGAGAAATTTTATAAAAATGTTTTATGTAGTCTGCCCTCAATCAAATATAAGCTCACTGAGCACAGGGACTATTTTTAATTGTGTTTTTTTATCCCTAGAACCCAGGACATAGTAGGTGCTTAATAAATCCTTAGTGATTGATATTTAGTCTGATTATAAAGAGAAATAATATGACTTTTTTTTGGCTTCAGAAATGTAACTAAAAATGTGAACCTGGGAAAGCATTTTAAACTCTGAATCTTAGGCAACTCCTTCAGATTTACTTAGTTATATTTAGCTTGCAATCTCCATTGGTAAAAACAGTTCTTCTGTCAGAATTACATGTCCCTGACCTCCAATGTTTATAACAAAACCATGAATTTTTTGCCCTTTTATTATATATGTTCCTAATTCATAAAAATTCCACATTTTAAACTATTAATAATTCAAGACCAAAAAAAGGTATAAATATGATATTGGATTGCAGGTAGATTATAAACAAGCTTTTACTAAATATATCAAAGAAATATTTTGTGAGTACATATTTTGTCATTCCATACATACCCTTGTGTCATTAATTCCCAGTTGCAAAAAGATTTGTAATTTTGAGTGAGCTTTTCACTTTGCACACAGAAAGATCAGAAAACCTGGTCTGTGGTAGTAAGGACACTCTCTCCCACCTTGTCCTAAATTTCACTGCCCAAGTGCATATCAGGACAACCTCATAGAGCTGAACCTCTAGTGTGGGAAGAAAGAATTAAAACCAATGAGCTCAATCAGAACATCAAGAGCATCATAAATATTGATCAAACTTGTTCTTCATTGTTGAAGTTATAAAACCTCCAAAAGTCACATCTTTTCTTTCTTTTTTTTTCTTTCTTTTTTTTATTAAAGCTTTGTATTTGTATAACATATGTATGGGTAGTTCCCCAGCATTGATCTTTACAAAGCTTTCCATTACAAATTTTACCCCCAGTCCCCTCCCCTCCCCTAGATGGCAGGAAGTCCACTACATGTTAATAATGTTGAAATAAATACTTGACAAGTTGAAGTCACATCTTTTCAAAACTTCTTGGGAGCAGGAAGGGGCAAAGTGTTTGCTAAAAGCTTATTAAGGAACCTAGAATTTTTGTAATTAAAAAAATACCAAATGTTTCTTAGGACAGTGGGACTCTCAGTTTCATGGATTTAACATTGTTTGTTTGTTTGTTTAAAAGAAACCAAAAAGAATTCACACATAGATTTAATTTTTGCTTTTAGAAGGTACCTTCTATTGAAGGTTTCAGATCCAATGACTATACTGCTTCATTTTTGTATTGATGTGTCTTCCTTCCTTCCTTTTTCTTTCTTCTTTTCCTTCATTTATTTTTTTCTTTCTTCCTTTCTTTGTTCTCCCTTCCTTCCTTCCTTTTTTCTTTCTTTCCTTACTTTCATTCTTTCTTAACTTGAGACTTAAAGAAGGACTTTTTTTTTTTAAGAACAAGGTCACACTTTCAAAAGATCTGTGTAGCAAATGGAATGGCAGGGTTTGCAAACCCACTTCTGAGTCCCTTGACTGGTATGTGCAGTTGAGTAATTTCCACAACTAACCTCATGCTAGAAATTCACCACTACACAATAAAGGGCCAATGGCCAGGGAACGCTGCCTGTAGTCAGAGTTGGCTTTAAATGCTGTAAGGTTAGAGCAAGGACACATGGAACTTAAGTACTTTTTCATAAGGCTGCCAAGAGATTAGCTGGCTGTTGTTGGGCCAGTTTCACTTAATACTAATATTACCCATGGAAAATGAGAGAACTTAATTGGTCATCATGAATATTGAGTTGGCATAAAAACACCAGTGCACAGAAAATAACCTGGCCTCCTCTTATTGTTACATTTTACATTTTTGGTAGATAATTTTACAAGCAAAATTGCCTTTGCCCTTGCCCACTGCTATAACTATTCTAGTCATCCTCCCTGAGACTCTTCCAATGAAAATCAAAATGGTATAAGAGGATACACTGTACTTCACAAATACCTACTGATTCTTTTCCCTTTTACTTACTTGTATACTTTTTGTGTATTTGTAAGTGAATATATAAGAACAAGTATTTTGCTAGTATAAGGAATTTTCAGGTAAGAAAACTTCCACTTTAGTTCAGAATGTTTTCTGCAACTTTTAAAGTATTAGGGAGTTGCCTACAGCTCTCAAAGGTAAAATGCTTTGCCCAGTATCACACAAATGGTATAAAAAAAATTGAAGCAGGATTTAAACCAATCTTCCTGCACCTATTGATTGGAACTTATTGAGGGAAAAATACTGTATATGCTCCTTGGGTTTCCGTAACTTGAATATATGTATGTATGTGTGAAAAAAAAAATGTTAAATGCTTTAGGCAAAATACTGGGCTAATATAAAAAAAGACAGAAAAATAGGAGCAGTCCCTATTCTCAGAGAGTTCATGTTTGAAAAAGAAAAGTCAAAGCATATAAGAAGTTTCAAGGTGGGATGACAAAGAAGATGGCAATGCAGATTATGTAATGGCATTACTTCTGTCAGTCCTAAACTATAGGCTTTCTACATTAAATATCACTCTTTTAAACGCTGTGATTTTCTACATTCTACAGTTTCACCTTTTATATTTATGTACCCAGAGACTAGAAGATAATGCCTCCCCAGCAGTCCTATGGCCATAAAGGGATATAAAGACAAATTAAGTATATTTGAACAACCATGAGACAGAAGACAGCTGAACATCTCATGGAACCAGTGTGAAGAAGAGCAGAATAAGAAATGTGAGGATTTTTAAATTTAATTTAAATTAATTTAATTGATTTAAATTAATAATTTAAAAATTTATTAATTTTTTAAAGAAAATATTGTATTCATTTCATGTATACCCCCTTGTCCCTTTTGCCCCTTCTCCCTGAGAGTTATTAGATATAATTGAGAGGAGAAAAAGATAGACAGAGAGACAGAAAGAGAGAGACAAAGACAGACAGACAAAGCAATTCAACAAAACTAGCCCACATTTTAAAAAACATTTGACTATTTCTCAGCCATAATCCTTCTGCATTTGAAAAGAAGGGAGGATGTGATACATTTTTCCCCCTCTGTACCAAAGTTAATCAGTATAACTGTACAAAGTTTAATTCTATTACATTTGTTGTTTTTTCTGTTTACATTATTGTACATATTCATAGTTTTCCTACTTTGCTGATTTCACTTTGAATCAATTTGAGCACCTTTATATATTTTGCTGTATACTGTATATCAACATTTCTTATTGCAAAATAAATATCCCATCAATTCATTTATCATAATCTATTTAGTCCTTTTCAAATCACTAGGCATCTATTTTGCTTCCAACTCTTTGCTTAGATAGAAATTTATTCTACTGTGGTATGAGACTTTCTCTCATTAATCTCTTCAGTGGATGTCTATTAGTGTGCTGATTCTAACTAGTACTGGATCACAAGATCTGTTTGTTAATTATTCAGTGTGAACATTTATACCTTGGTAATCATCAAACATTATTAATCAGAAATTGATTTATTATTTTATTCATTGTCTAGACTGAAGGTGATGCTTGGGATAAAGTGTCAGGCTTGGATCAAGAAAACTGATCTACCTGAGTTCAAATCTGGTCTCAGACACTTACTGACTGTGTGACTCTAAGCAAGTCACTTTACTCTGTTTGCTTCAGTTTCTTTATATGTAAAGTGAGCTAGAGAAGGAAATGGCAAATATACCACCTAGCTGCCCCACTGTGAAATACAGAGGCAAACATGAAATAGTTTTCCCTCAGGTTAATTACATTGTAGAATTAGCACATTCATGCATATATATGTAAATGTATATGTGTATGTACATGTGTATATTTGTGTGTATGTGCATGTGCATGTGTTTATAAGTACAGGTAAGTGCATGCCTAGATTGGGAACTCAGTTTGGGAAGAAAATGCCCTAATAGCTGGAAGAATCAGGAAGTACTTGATTTAGAAGGTAAACTTTGAACTGAATTTTGAATTCAGGGATTTCAAACAGTGAGGAGAGAGTGCTTTCAGGCATGGGGGAATAGATTGTACAAAAGCACTGAACTGAGAAAATGGACTACCATACTATATAACCAACATGCTATGTGACTAAATTACAAAGCATGTAGAAGGAAGTAATGTGTAAGAAAACTGGAAAGGTAGAAAGAGGCCAGCTCATGAAGAGATAAAGGGAGAGGGAGAGGAACAATATACAGAATGACTACACCAGTGTATTAACAAAAACTGAATTTCATGTAGTTATAATAACCAAACAGAAGAGTTGAAGAGAAACTATGAGTATAGAATATGACAGATATGATGACTGGGTTTTTGTTTGTTTTACTGAACTGATTTCCCTTTGTTTTAAATTCTTGAAAATAATGAGACAGCTTATTATATAAGAGAGGAGAGATAAATTCAGAATTGGAGAGCTTGCAAAAGCAAAAGATATAAGTAAAAGCAAAAGTTTTTTTTTTTAATTAACAGAGTAATAAACATGCAGAATATAAACTAAATAGAATGCTCAGGCAACAAATACTAGATTCTCTGTGAGTATCTGTCCATATATGGGCATTTTATTCTCACCTTTGCTTCTAGTGACCATTAATGTGTTGTCCTAGTTTTCAAGCTTCCTTTGTTAACTAATAGTTATATTTCAAAACCTTTCAACATAAAGTAATTTTTAAGACTTGTAGGTGATGATAGAACATGTCACTGATTTCCACTCATTATCCAAAGGCACACTTATGAAAGAACGAATGTGTTTCATTGCTGACTAGATTATGTTAATAAATATACCATGTACAATCTTTTATTTTCCTCCAAAATAATAATTTTATGTTTATATTTTATTTTGCTTTATAATGCCAGGTGGAAATTTCCCTACTTTTTCTAGTTTCTCCAAGTCATGGATTCTAAAAACATTATTGTTATCAAAAGCACCTATTCAATGTGTCATATGTGTCAATATACAAAGGAAAATTTGAAGTCAGATGCTACCCTATCATAATTTATAGTCTAATCTAGAGCAAGGAACCTTTAACTGTTTTTGTGCCATGGGAATTTTGGCAGTCTGATAAAGCCTCTGGGCCCATTCTCAGGATAATATTTTTAAATGCATAAAATCAAATAAAAGGATTAAAAATGAAATTAATTATATCAAAATATAGTTATCAGTACATATTTTTCAAAAATAACTTCACCAACCTCAGGCTTTAAGAAGCCCTGGAAAGTATAATATGATAACTTAGTTAGGCAGCTGGGTAGAGTTGCTGACAGAGCCCTTAACTTGGACTTGGGAAAATCTGAATTCAATTACTGTTTTGGAGAGAATTTAGCAATCCCTGACACTTAATAAATGCCTATCTTGTACAATCTTATCCTATCCTATCCTATCCTATCCTATCTTTATCTATCTATCTATCTACCTATCTATCTATATCTATCTAATCATCTATCTATCTCAGACACTTACAGATTGTGAGATCCTGAGTAAGCCATTTCAATTCTCTCTATTTCAATTTCGTTATATATAAAATGAGGACAAAAATACTTTTTTCAATGATCAAATGAAATAATCTTTGAAACAATTCACAAATCCCCCAAAACACTATTTACATTAGCAATTATTATTATTAGATATAGTGTATTTTATACACTTAATAAAACAAATTAATAATTATAACATAAAATAATAATATAATATTAATATAATTTAAAATACAATGATATATTATGTATTTATATAATGTAAAATATAAGCAATTATATTTATGTGATGAAACATATAATTATAAATGACAAAAATATAATATTAAAGCAAATATCCCTAAAAGCATAATTAGACAAAGAAAATCTTGGACAAAAGTAAGTACATTTTAGAAGATGAAGGCCAATCATGGGCACAAAATTGATTACAGATCAAGGAAAATACCTATCCTATCTAATTTCTAGTTTCTAGACTAGACAGGATGCTGTCCCATTAATCTAGTAAGCCTTCAAAGGGAATATGGAATTTCAAGAGTATAAATGGTAAAATCACAGCTCTGGACACAAGCAAAAAAAGTGAATAAAGTTTCTTAGTTTAGGGAGAAGGGAAAATCTAGGCCTCACCTGCCCTTCCTGGCAAAAACAATGTTTGGGAAAAAAAGCCAAGTGGGGAATTATAATCTTTTCCTGAGACTACAGGAAAAGACTTGGTTCCCTCTCTTCAGTGGCTCCCTGGAAGTTCATGAAAAGCACTGACTATCAGCCTCCAAGCCTCTTAAAGTTGTGTGCTGTTTCATACTCCTGGAATGTGCTCCCTTTTTATTCCCCAACAGAATCCCTAGTTCCCTCCAAGATTCTGATCATATATTGACTCCTAATTAAAGCCTATCCTGATTTCCTCAGCTGCTTTTGACTTCCATTCCCCACTCTACCGCCCCATAGAAATTAAATTTTACTTGTTCTGTATGTATTTTTCCTTCATCCACATCCTTGTTTTCCCCAATAGGACTGAACCTTACATAGATTAAAAACTGTTTGTGTTTTATCTTTGTAAACCCAGGACATAGTTCACAGTAGATGTTTAATAAATGTGTATTGATTGAAGGAAGAAATTGACTGTGGACCATATAGTACATGAAGAAAATGCAAAGTAAACCATATTTCACAAAGAAAGGTAGTATTTGGGTTGTGCACTCACAACCAGTTCACTGATTAAGTTATTGTAAAAAAAAATTTTTGGTGAACAAAAACTAGTAGGAGATATACTAGCAAAGTTAAGAAGGAATGGATGAATAAATTAATAGACTTCCACTTCTCAATATTCTCCCAGAGATTATGTACTATACACCATTTTTAGAATAGAGGAATACATAGGCATGACATAATGCTCAGGATCTCATCCAAGATTAATCTTCCCTAATATCTAAGTATCATGCTTACTTAAAGAGAAGGCAAATGAACCTACACATAGGCATCTCATGGCTGCTATTCAAATTCTACTAGCATTGACTTGCTTATTAGGTAGAATTTAAAATATAAAGAAAGACGACTTATTGGGGGTAATGAGTCCCTCAGGTGTTCAAATTTAGGTGAAGTGCTCTTGATCCTAGATTAACTCCCTGACTCAGAAAAAAAAATCTGTATTATAAACAAAAAGATTTTATTTAGATATAAAACTAACTGCAATCATGTTTTATGTCATGATCCTTATGAGATATGAACACTTTTCTCAGAATCATAAGGGGCAATTCCACTAGCTAATAAATGATGGACATGCCTACTGGTAATATTTGAAAGATATTCAGTTTGTGAGTTCAGGAAAATATAAGTTAAGGAACACTTCTTAGAAGATAACAAGGAAGGGACATGTCTCTCTTCATAGGTCATGGAATTAAGCAATAACATTCAAGGGAAATTCAACTTATCCAACAATTTGTCAATCTGAGAGAACTCTAGGAAAAGTTGAAGGGACAGAGACACATTTTACAGATAAGCAAAGGCATAGAAAGTCAGTTACTTCAGGAGGAAGCAGTTTTGTGGAATTGGACTCCTGAAATCAGAGAAGAAATCCAGCTAGAAATCTAAGAGAAATCTGACCCTGCTGATTAAGAGTTAGGCTGTCCAGAAAGGCTAGTCCTGATAATTCATCAACAATAGACCCAGCAGAAATACTGCGTGCAGGAAGAGTTGCATGAAGACCTTATGAAGTTATAAAGGGTCTCCATAATGTGATATTCCAGGGTGCCAGGAGTTGTAACTTGCCTTTGCTCATGTATGAATCCACTATTTCTGTAGATACTATGCATATTTATGGTACAGTATGTCCTAAATTTATGAGGAAAATGTTTAGAAGGTACTGGTTTATTATATCACTTAAAAAACGTCTTTGTAAAGATCTACTTAATTCTATTGAATATTAATAGAAAGGATATCAGTGGAGGTTTGTATACTATATTATTAGAAGTGCAGATCCCCAGCATCTTCCACTCTATTGTTAATTCAGATCTCCAATGTGTTCCACAGAAGCTGAGATATCAGTCACTTTCTGACAACCAATTCCAAGAGTACCAGTGGGAATTAGCCCAAAAGAGGTGTTATGAAAATTTTCATAATAATATAACTGCCTGATGATTGTGACACACAGAAATGTAAAGGACAATGTGACAACTATTAAGTAGTGACCAGGAATTATTCCCATTTTTAAGCTGCAAGGGGGTCAGAAGTTGTTTCAGGATCTCATGTTCTGCATAGATCCTATTCCTATTCCTTCAAAATCATGCCTCTGTTTTCAAATGACAACTTTGACCACAAACAGATCTTTTTTTTCCCCCATATAGCAGACCTCTTTTCTACATTTGCCCAGTTGTAAGAGAAAGATGTGCTACATCTAGCTATAGAAGAGGCTAAAGTGACCTGGAATAAAATTGCTTTGACTGTGATGACATTAGATCAGTCAATTTTATTTCCTAATTCCAAAGATAAAGGTACAATAATAAGGCATTTAATGTGAATGGAGTCCTAAGGTCATCAAGAATGCTTTCTGATTCTAATCCTTCTGATAATAAGCTTTTAGATTCCTGGGTATTGTTTTCCCATTTAATGAGGGCATAATTTCTATGATTAAGTTTCCATACTGACCTGACATTCTTTCATGGACCCTTGCCCCTGATGGTATCAGGAGATCTTATAATTAATCTTGATTCTTGTGGAGGCATCATTACTTTCCTTGATATCCAGGGTGTAGGGAGAGAGGACATTTCTACATTGTCCAAAAGGAACCTATTTTCAGTCATAGAAGTGATTCAGTAACCAACATTTGTCCACTATGTGGGATACTTTAGTCTAATCCATGAGAAGTGCTAAGAATGGAAATCTATAAACAATTTATAGATGGGTCAGAAACTCACCACTCATTCAGCAAAACAATCTAGAAGAATTAAATAGCTCAGTTTCATGCTGGTCTCTGTCCTTGAATTCTTTGCCTCTCCCTTCTTAACATACCTCAAATTTTTCAAACTTCAAGCCTGGGTAACCCACCACCATACCATCTACTTTCTCCTACCCTACATGCATGCTGCTGTCCTCATCTAATAGAAATCACAGCTAGACTGTCTGGGTCAGCCAGTCAATAAGCAGTTATGAAGTACTTACTATGTGCAGTCACTCTGCTAAGATTGGGGGGGTATAAAGAAAGGCAGAAACAGCTCTTGCCCTCAAAGAAATTAGAGTTTATAAGAAAGAAAACATATAAGTAATGAAGTACATACAAAATATATGCTAAATAAATACAAATATATTTTGTTTAATCTCAAATGTACCCTCACTGCTATTGATCATTTCACTTTCTGATAAACTTTTTAATATTTTTTACAGTATTTGTTTCAAATCTTCTCTTCTTTATCTTCTCTCGAAAAGTTTTGCTTTATAGTTTACCTACAAATTGTAGCCACTTGTCATAAACTCTCTCTTCTCAACCGCCTGCAAATTCATATCCTATTCTTTTCTTTATTCTAGTCTCCAATTAAGAGGTAGCCCTTCCCTTTGTCTAGGTAAAGCTCTCTAGCTATGCCTTTGATCCATTCGTTTCTCATCTCTTTCAGAAGTTTGCTTCTTTATATCCATTCCCTCTTTTTCTAGAATCTTCATTTTCACATAGCCCCTATGTTCAGTAAGTTTCCATATCTACTATATGCCAGACAGTATATCATATTGCAATATCTCCTGAATTGGTCTCCCTGCATCTACTTTGTCCCTCTCTTTAATCCATTCTTTGTACAGTGGTTTCGTCCATTGCCTCTAGGGTAAAATGCAAGCCTTTATTTCTCATGCTATTCCTAGGATTGGTATAGTGCCTTGAGAATTCATAAGTGTTTATTAAATTGAATTAATTCATTTGAATGATGTGTATATATGTATGTATGTATGTGTATATGAATATGTATATATATGTATATAGGAAGGAAGGAATGGGAAAATTTAATTTTAAATGTTTCTGTGGGGAAAATAAAAAAAAACTTTTTGAACTTGAGTAAGGATTAGAGATAAATTGAAAATTACAAACATTCCTTCTATAATCATTATCAATAACAATTGGTATGCATTCAAGAATTGTCAAATGGTCACAAAATTAGTTAATAATTGGCCAATTTACAGTAACAAGAATGTGTCAGGAGGTTTAAAGAGCCTCTTAAATAGTTCACTTAACAAAATATATTATAAGTTAAATGCATATAAATTAGTCACATATGGTAAATTTTCCTTAAAAGGCACTTTCTAAACTTATATCTCTAGTAATATATTCTATACCATCTCTATTGAAGAGGCTAATACACTTTACCAACACTGCTGGTCATCATATTTGGTGTGTTTGTGTGTGTGTGTGTGTGTGTGTGTGTGTATGTGTGTATATATATATGTATGTGTATATATATGTGTGTGTGTATATATGTATGTGTATATATATGTGTGTGTGTATATATGTATGTGTATATATATATATATATATACATATATATATATGCAGGCATGTGGGAAAGGAAGAGGGGAAAGACAAAAAAGGAGGGCTAAAATAAAAGAAGTACTATGAGAGTAAAGATAAAGAAATTCCACCTTTGATAATTAATGTCAAAAAAAAAAAAAAAAAAGCAGGGACTAGTCCTTTTCTAAGTCTTTCTAATTTTCCTTCTTGCTACCAGAACAGAGGAAGAACAAACCCTCAGGCAAGGTTGATGTCACCCACAGAGATAATTAGAATATCTTCTCTAAACTAAATTTATGCCAAAGAATATGTAAAGAATTATATTTACTTGGAAATCACTAGGTCACAGGATCATAAACAAGTAACAGAATTACAAAATATCACAGATAGTTCTTCCTAAGTCTTACAGATTTCTATAATTTTCCATATGCAGTCAATCATTCTGTTAATTACATGAGACAGATGTTTTATCTGTCCACCACAGGCAACTCATTGTATTACCACCTGTCAGGACTACTACAAAGTACTAAAGTCATATAAACTACTTCATCCTTAAAAGTTATTATAATCAAAGATGGTGCATGCACATATGTATTTCCTATGATCTTCACAACTTCCTAAGGAAGGTGCCATTGTTACCCATATTTTATAGATGAGCAATCAGACTAATAAAGATTGTGAATTTTCTTTGATCAAAACTAGCAAGCCTCTGAAGCAGTATTTGAATTAAGGTATTTCTGACTCTAAGTCCAATATTCTGTTTGAACTTATTTCTTCTTGTTAGATCAAAGAGCTTAAATATATGTGTGAAAATAAGAATAAAATCAAGGGTATTATATATGTAATTTCCTCCATTCTTTCAAAAAAGAGTAGAGGAAATTTTTCAAAATTTTCAAAATTGAGATTTAAAACAAGATATATATTGTTCTTTCATCTTTATAATTTTTGTTGGTAAAATAGTTTGCTATTCTTTTTCATTGATAGTGTTCAAAAATTCTCAAAAGAAACATTGCTAGCTATTCATATTTGAAATAATGTTTCAAATCACTAATATGAGAAATCCAATTTAAAAATTCAATCTAAAAATTTTACCTTATACCCAGCAAATTGGCAAATTTCATAAAAGAGGATAGTAAGTATTGGAGCATGTGTGGAAATATAAACAGATTAATATGTTATGAGTAGAACTGTGAATTGACAACAAACTTTCCAGAAAGTTTTTGTTTTGGGGTTTTTTGGGTTTTTTTTTTTTTTGCTGAGACAATTGGAGTTAAGTAACTTTCCCGGGGATCACACAGCTAAGAAGTGTTAAGTGTCTAGGCCTGATTTGAACTCAGGTCCTCCTAACTTCAGGGCTGGTGCTCTATCCACTGCATCACCTAGCTGCCCCTAAAAAGTAATTTGTAATCATTCAAATAAATTAATTAAAATGTCCATACCTATATCCCAGAGATTCAGTGACTAAGTGGAGATCCTCAAGGAGGTCATCAATACAAAGAAAATTTCCAGCAAAATATTTATAGCAGTACTTTTTGTAATGGGAAAGAAATAATAATAAAGTAGATTTCAACAGCAATAAAATTACTAAACAAATTATAGTATATAAATGTAATGAAATAATAATATGGTCTAAAAATGGTGAAAATAATGAATACAGAGGCAGCTGTGTGACATTGAGCAAGTCACTTAATCCCAATTTCCTCAGCAAATAATAATAATAATAAATACAGAAAGGTATGGAAAGACAGATGAGACAGATGAGCTGATGTAAGGTAAAGTAAACAGAGCTAAGAAAACAATGGATGCAACAATCTCAAATAATGTAAATGAAAAGAACATCAAAAAGAAAAAAAATAATTTAAAAATGAATATTGCCAAAACATAAAGAATAAATTTGACCCTAAAAGAAGAAATTTGAGAACATATTTTCCTCACCCTATTCTGGTCAGTTTGTTCAGTTGGGATCATTTCATATATTGTCAATCATTTTTATACATTTATTAATTTTGCTGAATTTTTCTTCCTTCTCTTTTTTCATGTTTTGAAGTATTATAAGACATAGTTTTCTGAGAGGGGACAGGAAGAAGGATGCAGAGAGAAATCTAGGTGATTTAAAAGGAAAAACTTCAATAAATATATATTTAAAATATATAGTACTCTAATAATTTGAGAAAATGGAAAAGGTATAGTAATACTCTTTTAGATATTTCTGTAGTTTGTTCTTTTGATACCTGTTACTTCAAAATCACTGAAGAAAGGAATTTATGAGGATCAATTATGAAAAGATTTCTAGAAATGATGTTGGTGTTATTTATTAAATTTCATAAGCAGTGGAAAATATCATTTTAAAAGATGCTACATAAATTGCATTATTTTTATTTCAACAGGATTCAAAAACCCAAAAAATATATGTTATGCCTACTATATCACTAATCTCAAACTCAGTGCTATTTCCTTTGACAAGTGAAAAAGCAAACACAACTTTTTCATCTTGTTCTTTTTCATTAAAATCTGAGCTAAAGTTAAAGGGAATAATTCGTTTCTTATCTCCAGTTCCCACCAAGCATTTAAGTCACATTCACTTTTCCATTGTGTTAAAAAAAAAATGCAATATGTCCTGCATCTCTCCCAAGTTCTGAACCTTGCACTCCAAAAATGGGATGACAACAAGGTAAAACTTTTAAGTAGTTTCTCAAGGACTCTTGGTAAGTGAAAATCATGAATTTGATATACTGAGCCAAGAGATCATTCCATCTTTATGAAGTTAGAAAATGCTCAGGGAGGTGAATTCATTCAAAATATTCTTTTGAGGTTAAAATTCTCGTTATCAACAATAAGATAGAGTGTTTAGTCTCCATCTCCTCACATCCTTTTTTCCATACCTTAATCCTGACCTGAAACTGAAATCACTTAGCAACTTAGCACCAAACCAAGAACCAGGATTTGTAAAACAGTCAACAAATATTTATTGAGCACCTATTATTTCCATGTCTTTCTCCCTGTGAACCCACATATCTTGCTGAAGGCTAAGGTCTTAAGTATGTATGTGGGAATAGGAGTAAGCCCAAGTCAGTATATTTAAGAATGCCTCTAGCTTTCTGATTTCCTGCACACATTAAATTAGCAATATTCATCATAATGATACATTCTCTAGAGAAAACCATTACACAATCACATAGCATGCTGTTAAGCAAACTACATTTCTATCAAAAATCATAATGCAGGATCATCATGCCATTATTGTTTCATGATTGGGATTGAAAGACTTCATTCCCTTCTGTAACAGACCAACTTTAAAAAGGAAAAGATCTTTCTTTTGTATTTTTCAAAGACACAAATTATTTCCTGTAATAGAAGTTTGTGTTAAGATTGTTTGGTGTACACGGCCTGCATTATTCTACATAAAAGAATAGTAGCTAGAGTTATATTAACTCAACTTTTTTTTCTAGTTCTACAATTTTGACAATACTGACCTTATAATATATCTCATTTTAGCATAGAGAGTCAAATCTCATAAAAGTAAGAATTTCAGACTTGATAAATCTGCTCAAAGCCTTTTACTGAAGTGGGAATTCTATGTTTCTGAGAAATTGAAAGATTTAATGAATATATTCCTGTTATATTATAACATCTCATTTTTTTCTCTCTCATAAATACTTGTCAGGTTTATAATTTTCCACTCATTGGCCCAGGAATGGTGTTGCACAAGCTCCAGTTGTAGGTGCTCATACCAAGTTTAATTTCTCTCACAAGCAGAGTTGACAAAAGATCACGGCCACTAAGCCCTGGAATTACCCTAGATATTGCCCTCTCTGCTCTGCAAATGAAATCCTACAGAAGACCCTTTGGAAAAAAAGAACATGATGGTTAACACTCAGAAATCCATTTTGCACAGGGCAGCGTTAGTACACAGAAAAGTGGTGAATGACAGGCAGATCTGCCAGCTCCTGGATGAGAAAAGTCAGGTGCTTAGCATTTTACACACACACACACACACACACACACACACACACACACACACACACA